>CM069450.1:70335324-70677044 GCA_035610835.1 Ophiura sarsii | reverse complement strand
AGAATAAAACATAGTTCTTAGCTGTTTTGCTATAGACGATGGTCTTATAATGTATAGGCTGTACCATATTTGTGTCGTCGTGTATTGACGCCTGCGGCGACCATACACGACTCCAAATATGGTACAGCCTATACACTATAAGACCATCGTCTATAGCAAAACAGCTAAGAACTATGTTTTATTATCTAAACGTACAACAACTTTCCCCCTTTATAAAATCGGCGAATCCATCGAGCTGTTTACCAACTTCTTGCTTCGAATTAATTGCGTTCTTTAGCACACGCGCATATGGCAACGCTGGGTTACACGCACAACGCATACGCCGGCGACTTTGTGTAGGGGGCGCTAACGCAATGATCATGCGCACTGAATGTATCATTATTCAAACGAATCATCAAGCCCCGCCCTAAATGTCTCATAATATAAACTGCTCACAAAAAGTATCGAAACACTTAGAAATGATCCAATATATAGCGGCTCGAAAGGGTATGCATTAATCGAAGCAAATAACCAAGTGTATAATATTGTTCTGCGTATTTTGACACCTCGATCGATGAGATACGATGTTGCGGAGCGGAGTTATTGTCATTTCGATGGTCGTGGGTCCAGTTTCAAAAGTGACAATCATCCTATAGAAAGAGGTTTGCATTATTGTTTGGAATGATCAAATTCGTGATTTTCAATAGGGATGAGTGTCACTTTGGAAAGTGGACCCACGATCATTGAAATGACAATAACTCCGCCCCGCAACATCGTATCTCAACGATCGAGGTGTCAAAATACGCAGAACAAAATGATGCACTAGATTATTTGCTTCGATTAATGCATACCCTTTCGAGCCGTTATGTATTGGATCATTTCTAAGTGTTTCGATACTTTTTGTGAGCAGTTTATATTGCGTATCGGATGAAAATCAGCAATAAAACACCAATCACAGTCCAGTGACATCCAAAACCACACCCACTGTAAACATGGTAAAGAATCTACAATATTGCAATGAAATCAAAGTAAAACAAAGTACACCCTAACACATAAAGAAGTTCGTCACACTTAAGTGATGTGTGAGGATCCATTTTTACTCTTCAAATTAAAGGATGTTAATGATTTGAACAACCATAACGAACAACAGTTTATAACAGACGGGAACAATAGCAGACAAGGCATTGAGAGACTATTTATGTTTCTTTCAAACAAGTTTAAAACTTTCCACGCGGCTATTTTAGTTTTACCACACAAAACAGATGTTTCAAAAGCCTTTCCGAAATTTCAAGTAATCTCAAGAATTAGTGAATCAATACAAGGTATATTTGTACTTATTTTAATGTATTTCTTGTGGTGATTCCAAATATGGTGATGGAAATTCAATCATTTTGACATTTTTGAAACATTTTGTTCGGTTCATAGACGCCTGCCGCGTGGAAAGTGTTAACACACACACCCCCACCCTTTTGTACTTTGCCAAAGAGGTGAAATAATTCCGATATTTGTGATCGTAACATTTTAATGAAATGGTTATGTCAAAGATGATGAAAAAACCTGGACCTGAATCTCATTGATTTTAATGATGGGCATCGATGGGTAGGCGCAGCCTACTATATCATTTTGGGACAGCCTGTATATGAATAAATGCACCAAATTGGAAATTGGACAATTTGCGCATTTGACATTGAAATGTTCTCTGAATACGTGTCATTTATTTAATGTTAGCATAAAACTGAAGTTTTGTTGACAATTTGTTTTTGCAAAAGCCGCATGAATATAAAAAATGAAATCTGAAAAATTATCAGCACGTGTTTACCATGTTGAATCAATGTGTCTTATTTAAGTTATGCGATCAAACATTTTAGCTCATATGGCCATGGGGCCTCAGATATTTTTTTTAACTTGTTGAATTATTTCACTGAAGTTTAAAAGGGTATCAAAAGAACGTGTTTAGATATATAGATAGATGGATATATTAATGGATAGATATATTGGTTCAAACGGTCTTTGTATAATTATATGAACAAAACAATAAATGAGCATTTTTAGATGGTTTCAGCTTATTTTACAACTTATAGAGCCACTTTTTGGCGCATCTGTTACGTCGGTAGCCTCAATTATGTTGAGATTTGACATAAAACTATAGTCGGCATACCCACTTATTTAGTCCAGGCCCGTAAGAAGGGGGGCGATGGTGGCGATCGCCCCCCCCCCTTTGAAAATCTTCCCCGGAAAATGTGTACACAGATGAAAAAATGTATCATGATTACTCACGACTCCAACCATGTGAAGATTTCTCACTAACCCGCTATTGCATTTGTCGTCCCAAAATGCAATATTCTTTGCTACAAGCTTGTTTAGAGCCAACATGTACCTCGATCGTGCACAAAATAGGTGCTACACGCGCATAATTGACTCACAAAAATCTTCCGGTGATTTTTTTTTTTGAAAACGCCCCCCCCCCCCCCCCCCCCCCCCCCCCCCCCCCCCCTTTGAAAAAAGTGTCTTACGGCCCTGTAGTCTCACAGTAGTGGCACAATACAAATATTGGGTTATGATGTGCTCAGGACCGGGAGTCAAGACGAGAGAGATTTAGGACAGCGGACAGCATTTTATAATTGCGCTCTTGCAGCGATGAGCATGATGAGTTCAGCACGGTATCAAATCTACGCCAAAATACTGTCGCCCATACCAGGCCGCGTAAGCCGTGAACTGCGTAATGTATTTTTGAAGATACAACTCTCTTTTTTGAAGATTGGAGCAAATTACAAATCTGTGTTGAAGGAACTAAAAAAATCGATTCAAGGATATAAGCCGACTGGCTTCTTATTTACATAACAATTGGTCTTTGCAGACCATGTCCATTAGGCCCTATAATAGACGTGCTAGGGACTCCATAGTTCATATGGTTCAATCAACACAATTATATTTACAGGACATTCTTTATCGTAGTGAAATTGCAAATGAAAAAAGTATTATTCAACATTCAATAAATATAGCGAACGATTATAAGCAATCCTGTTATTAAAAAAAAAGAGTGTAATAAGAAAAAGAAAAAGACATTTACAAGATTCGAACCACTGACCTCATGATTGTGAAGCCAGCGCTCTACCATTTGAGCTAATGAAAACTATGCATAAAACTGTTTTTTATAAAATTAGATAGAGTTTAAAATACAAATATCACTGAAATCGGAGGGTAAAATGCTTTATATTTCGATTGTTGTGCGTTTTTATCAAAGGTTATCGCCCAAAAGTTGATTATATGGTGAAGGAGATTGTAATTCTGATTTCATTATTATGCATTGCACTTCTTTTTGAAACTATTCTAGACACAGTTCGTTCGTACAATAATTTCAACATTACGTTTTGTCGATTAAAATTCGCGGCAAATCTATTGCACCATGGGTATTATTACATGGGAATACGGAGACTCAGATACGTAGGGAGTCATGTGATTTTTGTCCAGGACAAACACTTGAGATGTACACGCCCCTTTAAGGTTGGTTGCAATCATGTTTTGGTTAATTATAAGAGTTTCATTGTCCAACGTCGCCTTGTTCAATCATTTATATCGATTGATGATTCTCATATCATTACTTTGCAGTTCTACTTAGGTTTTATAACATGTTTTCGCCTGGGGGTTTATCAGCAATGACGTCATGACCGGGTTGTTTTGCTTCCTTTCATTTTAAACGATAAATGGATTTGTGGGTTCTAAATTGTATGTTGTACTATCAATGTGCCCTGTGAGTGGTAGCTGAGCATTATTTGATATGAAAATAGCGATAGCAGGCATTACTTCGGCATACATATTCTACATGATTTAAATTTAATAATAATGGCTCATTTGTTGGCTAATCATTGGGATTGGCACTTTCTAAGGCCTAAAATCATCGCAGGGCCTCGATCATGCAATGAATTTCCCTTCTAGTTAATGTGCTTTGTTTAACATTGTGGTTATGAATGTACTCTCCAGACCTGCTCTTGCTGTTTCTTTTTCATTTTTTCTTTCTTCAGGAGATGGAGGTAAGAAGTGGCTGTCATGCATGTCATGAATAGTGGATACATGTACTTCGACATCCTACTCGTGTTTTAATGTCCTCCTGTAGGCCCTTTGGCCTTGGGTATGCGACCTGCGGCACACATCCGAGCAATGCACATCAGTCAATAGTTAGGTCACCCAAGCCCTATATGAAAGCTATGAAGATTGTTAAACGGGGTCAGTCGTCACAAACATGCACAAACACAATAGTCAAACGACCTTGCTATTGTCATGCTATTGTCAACAGTCCCTACACAGAGGTCTGCAGTGCAAATCTGTACGATTTTCGCCATGTAATCTCTATGGCGGATTTCATTCCGTTGTATGAAGCTATGATGTTTGCGTGGTCTTCGCTATCTCCAACCAGATAGAGCAATACGTACATGGACTTTTTTGTAGACGAGGGTTCATTTCATGATTTGGTTAGGTTTAGAATGAGTTAGGATTCCTGTAATTTTGAAGACCACGGATTGTCAAAACGTGAATTTCCCGACATTGTACGACATAAATTTGGTCACTAAACGTGTTTAAAACTATTCATTTTATCGTTCTGCAGATGTTATTGACCCTCCTCTAAAATTCTACATGATTTTTAACACGTTTCTTAGTATTTGAGATGCCCAAATAGACCATTTTCCGAAGCTATTTCTAGCAAATATTGCAGTCACTAAGATTCCATTGTTTTCTTGCGTATAACAAAATATGACATGCAGCGTGACCTCCCTACTGGCTGACATCACCCGTATACCTATCAGGGACGACGACAACACCATAAAGTAGGCATATAATGCCTTCCCGTTTTCATGAGGCAAATCTTGCGTCGGTATAATAGATATGCAGGATGGTCTTCATTCACTGTTTTAATTTTCACGTGGAACAAAATACGAATTTCAAATTGTGGATGGCTTCGTCTGACAGTGACAAAGGAGGGACGTGGCGTTATTTGCATTTATTGAATATTGTATCAGATCAGTTGGGAAGGATGCTGGATCGCGACGATCACATCGTGTGAGGTCATGAATAGTCATGAATGAATACTCATTTACAACGAATGAACAGTTTACGCTTAACTTCCGAATGATGAACTTATAGAGTGCGCTATACTGAACAAAATGTCAACAAAGGGCAGATATGGTGTTACGTAGGCCTGTCTGTGGCCGAAACAGTGAACACATTGTCATCATCTTATGGTAAATACATTGATTAAATATGTTGGCGACACATGGACCCATTGTTATCGGACAACATGTTCCCAGACGAAAGTTACTCGGCAAATGCATTCTGAGGACGTCTACTCGGATACCGTATAGGTAAGAGTATCAAGAACAATGACAAATGCTGGTTACCATGTGGTTACCCAACAGTTTGAGTATGCGGCATTGCAAATTATGTCACATGGGCTTACGAGTCATTACGTAACAAAGGAATGCTCTCGCAATTACAAATTGAATAACATTGATTCCGATATTATGCTTTGAGAAATTATGTTGGATATGACCATCTTTATGAATTGGAGCTTTTTGTGAGCGTCTCTCTAATCTAAAGTGTCAAGTGGTTATGTATAATCACTCGGACCTTTCCTATTTTGTCTGGATAATATTGTAGTGTTTACAAAAAATTAACCTGGTCTGTATTCGTCTAGTAGGGCGTCCAAATCTGAATAATTGGATATTAATTTATTAATGTTTTATAGGTATTAATAATTTTATTATGGCGTAATGCATTTTGTGTAAAATAGCGAAATTAAATCTTCTTGGTATGGAGCTGAGTTTAGTTGCTTAGTTTATCTATGGTTCTTGGAAATTTAACGGTGATGTGGAAAATGTTTAAATCCCAATGATTTATTGTCAAGAAATATCGTACAGGGGTTACCCAGCGAAATCACTAATAGTCTTGATAGGAATGGGTGTTAACCGTCGGTATCTATTCATGGTCACGAGGACAGGTTTTCCGTATAAAACCGGGTTTTGTTTTAAACTGGTTAACATGGTTAAAGGCCTATAATAAGAGTGTTTACAGAAAATTAACCTGGTCTGTATTCGTCTAGTAGGGCGACCAAATCTGAATATTAATTATTAATGTATTATAGGTATTATTAATTTTATTATGGCGTAATGCATTTTGTGTAAAATAGCGGAGTTAAATCTTCTTGGTATGGAGCTGAGTTTAGTTGCTTAGTTTATCTATGGTACACCAAATACCTCGAATACCGCTTCTAGATTGGGACGAAGGGATTTGGCTTCACAAGTGGTACAAGTTGTGGCACGGCACCTCATGAATTATTTGAATTACCCTTCATTTTTGAATTTCATTCTTGGAAATTTAACTGTGATGTGGAAAATGTTTTAAATCCCAATGATTTATTGTCAAGAAATATCGCACACGGGTTACACAGCGAAATCACTAATAGTCATGATAATTGATAGGAATGGGTGTTAACTGTCGGTATCTGTTCATGATCACGAGGACAGGTTTTCCGTATAAAACCGGGGTGGTTTTACTCTGGTTAACATGGTTAAAGGCCTATATTGTTTTATCTGTTAGACCTCTTAAGTTTTTTGTTTGTTTTTCTAAAAACTTTATACGATAAGAGTGGCAACTTTTGTTGGGTATTATTTAAGAATTCAATCACCGTATTGGCACGGGATGGTAAAGCAGTCAAGGGCCAAATACTATGGTTCTCGGTTTTCCCAAAGGGTTTTTTCGAGTTTTCCGCAGCTTGCTTCCGTCACGGCGGGATTCTTAAATGGTTTTCCTAACTTCAAAGTGGTGGTTGGCCTACATTATGTTGGGCATTGCCAAATGCTGGTCAGATTTGGATTCATATCTAATATAAAAATAATATAAATATAATGAAAACTGCACCCCTGACCCACGCTTTGCCCCCCCCCCCTATTGTGAAATCCTCCACCCCTTTGCTTGGGGCGGGGGGGGGGGGGGGGGGGTAGGCAAGTGTTTGTCTTTGCCGGAAAGTCAAAGTCAAGCACTTGTTTGGCAGTGTTTTTTGGTTTGGCAAAGTAAAATGAGTTAAGGTCAAAATAATGAGTGAACGACACGTTCAGAAAAAAGTTGAAATTATTAATGTTTTGGTCAACGTGCATCAAATACAATACTTTTCAATTGTTACATGGTTTCACCCACGGGTGATATGGACCTGATTCCAAATTCCGTTGCAAATTTGTGTGTGGAAAAAAGAATACTTTGTACGTATCTCAAGGTCTTCGGAAATAGTGAAATGCTTGGATAATCCACTTCAATATAATAATCATAATGATAAAATAGTAGTGGTTCCAAAATGATCACAATTATGTGTTATGCCAGATTTGGCTAAACAAAGAAAATGTTAAGGACTAGTCGCAAGTTTCAATTCCAGTCAGGTTTGACATTATTATTTTGCAGGGGGGTTCATTGGGTGAACTGCCCACGAGCAGGGAGAAAAGGAGGAGGGCTTGATCTGAGCACTCTTGCCTCTCTCCCTTCCTATTGACAGTGTTTATAGTCGCAAGTTTCAACTCCAGTCAGGTTTGACATTATTATTTTGCAGGGGGGTTCATTGGGTGAACTGCCCACGAGCAGGGAGAAAAGGAGGAGGGCTTGATCTGAGCACTCTTGCCTCTCTCCCTTCCTATTGACAGTGTTTATGAATAAATATGTGGTGTTGAATTGAGTATGGGTTGGCAGTCCTTAATGAAATAAATGAAATGTTATATACATGTATCTCGCTGACACGAGGCAACTACAAAAACAATTGTTTGTGTGATAATTCTAGCGTCTGGTGGTAACTGATATCGGTTTTACTTTTGGTATGATGTAATCATAGCCAGCAAGAAATGTTGGACAATGGACACGAAAAATTACACTAAAGACATTTTTTTAATTTCGGTTTTCTCTCCGTATGCGTATTGTTTCTGAATCTGATATGCGTGCAGACGTGTCTCTTCAGTGCTCCTGTGTGTAATCAACCGTCAACTAAAATTTCCGCCTACAGCCTTTGTCTATTATAGGCCTACAGCGTATTTGTCTATACAGCGTGTAAAGCCTATTAGTTAACCCAGTTTAATATTACCATCAGTTTGCCTACCTCTCAACAAAAATGCCGGGGAAACTGTGGTCATGCGAAGATTGCAAAAAGGCCAAGGCTGACACGAGACTCCGTCAAGGCGACTTAGTGATATGCGACCAATGTTCTGACAAAAGGTGGCCTGAAGATAAGAATACGAAACCAGCGAAAGTTACATCTTCAAAACCAGAGAAAGTTACATCTTCAAAACCAGAGAAAGCTACAACTTCAAAGCCTGAACGAAGTATTACAGAAGCAAACAAACAAACAACAGCAGTTAAGACTACCACCACTCTTTCAATGGAAGGTGCCATAGAAATAGTATTAACTCTGACACATGAAAAGTGCATAGACTCCATGAATCTGGAGCTACTAAACCTGTTTGATGCTGAATCAACCAGGAAAACTATACAAGCTACGCTGGCATCTTTACTACCACTCGGGCATGATCCCTCAACTATTGCCAACACTAGTGTGGATATTATCAACAAACTGAAAAAACATTTGCAATCCCGGAAAGCAACACTGACTAAAGATGCTCCAAGTTTCGCTGAGAGACTCCTAGCTGCGGCAACCCCATCACGGAATAGACCCACCTCGGTTACCGTTCAACCATTGGTAGCCTGTTGCGATGTGTGTCTCTTCAATCATCAAGCAAGGGGAAAACCAATTGATTGCTGCTTATGTCAACGGGAATTTCATCCGCAATGTGTAGGCGTGACGGCGGCGGGCAAAAGACCGACCTGGATATGCCCAAATTGCAGAGGGATACCAGCCTCCCTAAAGGCCCTTCAACAATCGGTGGCTGACCAGGAGAAAGCCCATAGAGAAATGAAAGCGACAATTGATGATCAAGAGAAAGCCCATAGAGAAATGAAAGCGACAATTGATGATCAAGTTTCACAAATTGTGGAACTTAAGGCTCTGTTGGTGGATAAACCAAAGAAGACAATCAAGACCCCCGAAACTGCTGCCAATTCGGATCCTTCTGTGCCTGTCACACTTCTGATCGGTGACTCGATTATCCGGGATATAAACCCCAAAGGTTTGGATAATGTAAGAGTGGAATGTCTTCGTGGAAAGAAGAGCAAGGATATTATGGACACTCTAGGAGATATCCCAATCAAGGACTATGATACTATAATTATTTTAGGAACGAATAGTCTTTTGCTAAAATGTAATATTAGAGGAGATGACTTATGCACTTTTTGTAAAAAAACCTCTGAAACAATTACGCATCTTTTCATAACTTGTCAAATCTCAAAATCATTCTGGAATATCTTTAAAAGGTGGGTTAAAGGTCAAACAAATGTGGACTTGAATATGAATCCAGTAACAATACTTTTTGGATCAAATTTGGATTTCACCCTAACATTGATAATGACAATGGCGAAATTCCATATTTATAGAGCAAAGATGACAGAAAAACAGCCAGATTTAGACACTTTCAAACACGAAATTAAGTATTATTACAATATTCTAAAATACCAAGCAACATGTAATTCAGACTTGAATACTTTTCTGGAAAAATGGCATAAATGGCAAAGTCTCTGCACTGATTAACGGATAAGTTTCATTTAAATATATTTGTCAATATGTTACCCATGTAAAAAGGTGTATGTAGCTTAAGGTCACTGAGTAAGTGACAGTACTATGTTTATGTCAGCTGTCAAGAAGGAATTAAAAATAAAAAATAAAAAAAAATAAAAAAATGATACTATAATTATACATGCCAGCACCAATGATTGTACATCTAATGAGGACGAGGAGCTGGCCGAGGCAAACTACGCTGAAATTATCAAGGATTTGAACACTCTCTCGCCTGATACCGTTGTTGCTCTATCTACAGTTTGTCCCCGTACGGATGATGACAAGTTCCAGGCCAATGTGGATAAACTCAATACCAAGATAAAACAACTTTCAACCTCTCACGGTTGTCTTCTCATAGATAACGATATCGGTTTCAAATCGTCGAAGTCTGATATTGTACGCGACATGTTGGACAGCCGGGGCCTACATTTGTCGTCTAGAGGCACAAAAACTCTCCTCAATAACATTGGGAAAATACACCCAATTATCAAGAAAAAGGAACACAAACAGGATCAAGGACGAGAACACAGAGCCCGGGATCAAGATCAACATCAATGGAAGTCTGTACATGGACATTCCCGACACCATAACCATGATAACAATATGAACACTAGCGGTCCGAGACGACCCTACATGGATATGCATCGGGATCGGGACACGCGTAATGCCAACTTTGAATCCCGTGGATGTCATTTCTGCGGAGGTTCCAACCATGTGAAAGCAAACTGCTACTTTGGTAGACCAGTCCAGTGCTACCAATGCGGGGAATTTGGTCACAAGAGTAGTAACCGCCATTTTCACCCAAACTCATCACACCAATACTATGGCAACTGAGTCATTGGCCAAGGGTGTGCCGAACAAAGAGATGGACCAATTATGGATAATATCATGGGTAAAAAGACGTTTTGCAGTCAAAATATGTTCCACATTTTAAATGATGAACTCGATTCTCTATGTAATGATGATACCAATAATTATGTCTCAGATGCAAAACCTGTATATATTGATGATTGTACTCATAATAATGTATGTAATAATTCTAAAAATAACTATGTCTCAAATGCAAAATCTGTAAATATTGATGATTGTACTCATAATAATGTTCCCAAAGTGAAGTCTTCAAAATTTAAGAAAAGGACGAGAAGAGGTAGACCCAGTAAGGGTAAGATGAAAACTAAGAATATCGATATCACTGTTGCCTTTAACAATGTTAACCGTGTCAAACCTAAGTTGTATGAAATCCGCCACTTCCTCAAAGCACATAAGGTTGACATCTTTGGTATTGCAGAAACATTTCTTGAATCAGATGATAAAATCGATATTGATGGTTACAACTGGGTCGGTAAAAACAGATCTAGTAAAAAAGGTGGTGGTATTGGTCTACTCGTATCTGACAAGATCAGTATAATTGATAATGATCTATGTAATTCCCAGTCTGATGATCTTGAAAGAGTTTGGATTAAGATTAAAATTGGTAATGATATTCTACACATTGCCACTGCTTATTTTCCAGTTGAAGGAAGTAACCCTGACTTAACCAATGAATTATATAATCAAATGCTTTCTGAGATTATCCAAATTGAACATGATACAATTGATGAGCCACATATTTTGATGTTGGGGGACTTCAACGGTAGAATTGGAGATAAGATTTTTGGAGGTGACCCAATTTTAAATTCAAACGGGGAACGTTTGATTGATTTTTGCAATGACGCTCATTTAAATATTATGAACTGTTCTCGTAAATGTTATGGTAAACTTACATGGTTTAGACACCCATATTCTTCTTGTATTGATTATATTCTATCATCAGATAAAACTGATGAATGTATTCAGAAAATGGTTGTTGATGAAGATCGAAATCTCCATCTTGGTAGTGATCATAATGTAATAATAATGTACCTTAAGTTTAATGTCACTTATGATAATGCAATTTGTACCAATAAGGATAATGTTTCCAATCAAAATGTCTGGAATATTTCAATCGATCAAGACTGGTCAATATATCAGGACGCGATTTGTAGTAAATTTGAAAATTGGGATTCCAATCAATTTGACAATGCCAATTCTTTATGGGATGATTGGAAGGATAATCTCCTCTCAGTCACTGACGAGATAATCGGGTGTAAAGAAATTTCTAAGAAGGGCAAACAATGGTGGTGCAAAGATATTGATGAAGCTATTTAAAGCAGGAAACACGCTTGTAAGGAACACCGTAAGTGGTCCAAAGGTGATAGAGAAGACAAAGAACTAGGGAACTCCTTGTGGGAGGATTATAAGTCTAAGAAGTCAAGTGCTAAAAATCTCATTCATCAGAAAATAATGCAAATGAGATTTGATAGGAGTATATCAATTTCTAAGGCAGGGGGTCCTTCAAGTAGGGACTTTTGGAATAACTTAAGAGGTAATAAAAAGAAAGATAATCCCACAAACATCAAATTACCCAATTCAGATCATGTCACTACTGATAGAAGTGTAATGAACCAAACCATTATGCAATATTGGAACACTTTGGGTAAGATGGACATGTCACTTAATGATAGTAATTATGTAAATGTTAAAAATTGTATTTCAAATATCAGACAAGGTAAAACAGTGCCAAGCTCAGAACCTACAGAACTGTTAAGTGATCTTCAAATAAATTCAATTGACGTTAAGGAGGTTGTTTCCAAACTAAAAAATAATAAGTCTCCAGGACCTGACTCAATAACAAATGAACTCATTAAGAATGGTGGTGATAGTATATGCAATGCCTTAACTAAACTTTTTTATAGATTACTAGTCCTTGAGAATACACCTGTTGATTGGAATAAGGGTATTATTATCCCAATTTATAAAAAAGGCGCTAAGAACGATTTAAATAATTATAGGGGTATAACTTTAACATCATGTATCTCTAAAATCTTCAACCGTTTAATCTGTAATTGCGTAAATTCTTTTATTGAGGATAATAATATTTTATCTGAGATCCAAGGAGGGTTCAGAAAAGATCATAGATGCGAAGACCATGTTTTCACGCTTAAAAGCATTACAACCACTAGACTAGCCGAGAAAAAGTCTACCCATCTTGCTTTCTTGGATTTTCGTAAAGCTTTCGATACAGTATGGCGAGATGGTCTTCTATCGGTTGCGTGGAATATTGGTATTCGTGGTAAAGTTTGGAATATTATAGATAGTTTGTATAATAATGTTTTATGTAATGTTAGATTTGGGGATATTATTACTGACTCTTTTGAAATTGATGAAGGACTGAAGCAAGGTTGTGTTTTGTCTCCCGTTTTATTCTGCATTTACATAAACGAATTTGCAAAAATGTTAGATTCTCAAAATGTTGGTGTAAATATTTGTAATGTTAATATTAGTTGCCTTTTTTGGGCCGATGATGTCGTATTAATTGCTGAGAATGAAATTGATTTAAACCGCATGCTTAGCATTGCTACCGAGTTTTCAAAGAGGTGGAAACTTAAATTTAACCACACAAAATCTAATGTCCTAATTGTTGGTAAACAAATCAACAAAAATAAAGTATGGAAATTAGGGGATGACGTCATTAAAGAGGTTGTTAGCTATAAATATTTAGGCATTCATATCACTAGGAATCTGTCAGATCACACGCACGTCAATGAAGTTATTTGTAAAGGTAACAAATTGATTGGCTACATTAAATCCATTATCAATAATCATGGGGACTTTGACAGGGTGTATTATGGGGATGTGTTGTGGAGGTCACTGGCACTACCATCTATAAATTACGTATGCGCGATTACTAATTATAGTGCTAGCGACTACAAAAAACTTGAATCTCTTCAATTTCAAATGGCGAGATCAATTCTTAAGGCACCACGTAATACACCGTCAATGTCACTCTTGGGCGATTTAGGATGGGACACCCTTGAGTCAACCCATAATAGGATTAAAGTTAATTATTATTCACGTCTACATAATATGGGCCCTCACAGATGGCCTAAATTATTACTAAATGCAATGTTTATTATTCATGACTATGGTACTCAATTAAGATGGAAATGGCTTGACTCAATCAAATATATCTTATGTGATCACGGTATGGACTTCAACTTTTCATGCATACAACCCAATAACCCCAGATGGGTCCAAGTGTTTAAGAAAATAAGTGCTCAACAAAATTATGATAGATGGTATAAAAATGTATGTGATAAATCGTCTTTAAAATTGTATGTTCAGTTCAAAACACATCCATATTTGGAAAGTTATTTGAAGGACAAGCTTGATTTTTACGGGGCAAGCTTGAAGTTCAAAGCGCGTTCTAACACGCTTCCCCTGAATGGCAAGCTAAGTTCTTGGGAAGTTAATAATGACGGTATGTGCTTACTTTGTAAAAGTGGTTGTGAAGATATTAATCATTTTATGCTCTCATGTAAGTCTTTACATGCAATCCGTGACAATGAGCTCCATAACTTAAAATTAAATCTTCGCCGTGCAGGTCTATCATATGTATGGAATTTCTTCAGTGTTAGTGATAATAATACACAACTTTGTTTAATCTTAGGTAATACTTGTTTGAATGTCACCCCCATGGTGAGTAAATACTCATATGATGATACATTGATCGAAAAACAATTTGATGCTTTCTGTAAATCCTATTTAAAACGTGCATGGTCGTGCAGGACAGCGTTGTTAAGTAACAATAATAATAATAACAAGAAAGGTACTCAAAGAGAACAAATACTCCATTATTAACATGTCAACAAAATCTCACGGACAATCAGATGGAGAATAAAGGTGTCCAACGTGAATCTGCGCTAAGGGTTGCTTTGCTTGAACCGATATCTAGTGTTATCATTGCAAAAAAAAACCCAAAATGGTCAGGTCTAATGAGACAAATATCCCTACAAATTGAATCACACGCTTACTTTTTATCATTATGATGTTAATAGCGGAATAAGGCAAAATTATTTCAAAAGAATATCGCTTTAATGTCATTTTAAACATATAGATTTTGCCCTAACGAACAAAAAAAAAACCGGAATAAACCTCATTGTTTTCTTTCTACTTTAAACGTATGTATTAAAAAAATTCCCTTTAGTCTAAACTCTTTTAAAAAGGACCTATATCCTTTGCTATGACTGAGATGATCTCAGTCATAGCAAAGGATATAGGTGAGATGATTCGTCGAGCAATCAAGGGTATACAAATGATTACAACGTTTTATACATGAGTGCTCCCGGCATATACACATGTTTTAGGGTTCTTACAATTACACTCTAGTCTACATATTATCATCATGTAGGCCGTAGGCCTATATCAAATACGTTTGACAGATTCTACAAAGCTAAGTAAAACTTGTGGGTCGTTGGTCGTTGGTTTCAACAACAACTATCAAGCCTAGTACTGAAATTATGATTGAGATTATGGTTAAATAGCAAATAGCAAGCAGTAAAAAAGAATGAAAAAGAAAAATATATAGCAGGGTTGCATTTTTCGAGAGGCAAACAAATTTTAGATGAAAACAATCCTCGAAAACCATCATAATTTTGTCAAACTAAATTCATTACGGTAACTTCAACTTCAAATATTGTGGTTCTACAACAAAAAATAGGGTCTCATATAAGGCCAAGTAAAATAAATAACATGTTGAATGTCCCCGCCCTCACCGATTTTTGGTGAATTTGAAATATTTTTGTTACTATCTTATATTAGCTTTTATAACATTAATTCATATACTGTTGTCATAAAAGAGATGTATAGAAGTGTTTCAGTAGTATTTATAAATACATCGCACACTATTGTTCCAGCCTAGGGTAGGAAAGTTAGGAAATAACATGAAATAATAAGGGCCTCTTTGTTTTCACAATATGAGGCCAAAAGCTTCAGGAATTGGAATTTCACACATAAATGAATAGTAACAAAAAATAACATAATAACAAATATAAGGGCCTCCCTCGTCATTTAAAAAAAAACATGGATGATCAACATGTTATTTATTTTACTTGGCCTGATCTAAGACCTGAATAATAGCAGATAGGCCTATTCTTTGAAAATTATGGTGGCACTGTTTAATTGAGTCTAGATTGGTCACAAAAAAACATCTTTAAAAAAATTATGTCTTTAATGAAAATATTCATGTGCAAAAATACTCCAAACATCGTTGTAACTAAGGGCAATAAATGCACACAGTATGGCAACAATGCGTGTATTTCAATGGAAGAACTATTTAGTGGCGTGCCCCCATGTGGAAGTTGTGGGAGCGAAACACTACCGTTGTGTGCAGCACTTCCGGCAAAGTTGAGTACGATAATAGTTCCTATTTGATGGAATGATATGAGCGAAATTGGCAGTAAATGTTTAATGTTTTGATCACATTTGGGTTTTATGGATTCTCTTCTTCAATTTTAAAGAAGGTAAACAAATCAATATTGGCTAAACTATTGTGTTACCGACCAATTTACATACAGTGCATGCGCGAATGAGAGCCGAATAATATACCACAAAATCACAACGCTAACTTTTGTCGGTTCAGATCTAAAAATATTGACGGCAATTTGGGGTTGATTTTCAGTTATGCACATTTATAAAAAGATGATAAAATATAAACATGTTATTGATCAAATCACAAGCTACATGGATTTAGAGTGATTTAGGGGACTGCGGTATGTCAAAGGGAAGTATAAGGAAGGAATAATGCATTTAGTCATAGATCTATGATTTAGTAGTATGCTCCCTGAGTCATGCTTACAGGCTGTATTTAGCAAGCAAAACAAACCATCGCACTATTTGTGCCAATATAATTATGGTTTTGTCTTGAATTTGACACTTTTACAGAAATGGAATGAAGATTTCGATAGAATGCGAGAGTTGGGTACAGTATTATTATTGACAGAAATCTATAATATAAGCTTCCATTTGATTCAATCAGGGAGGTGTAACTGTAATAAAAAATAATATCTCTCTGAATCAATCATATTCATAGTCTCATGTCTGAATGGTCATATACGACACGTACACATGGTACAGTTCGGAATGCAATGGGGAGCCTATAATTATAAACCATCTCTTGGATTTGGTTTTGGAAGTAAAATAATCTGCCTAAAATACTGTTCTGTACAATACTGTTCTGTACAGTGCCTATAGCAGACTATCAGTACAGGAAACCCATACGTTGGTGTGGGGGGGGGGGGGGCGGGTGTAGGGGTGTTTTGTTTTTTTATGGGGACAGATAGTGAAACATGCAAAATACCCATCATGATGCATAATACCAACTGATGACAAATAACACTAAGTATGATTTGTTGTACTAGCAGACTATCAGCCAGCCCATACAGGGCTGGCTGATAGACGGGGCGATATCTTTGCGTCGGGTCGAGTCCACAAATTGTCGATTCAGGTCGGTTCGCTTAAAATGTGTGACGTCGCTTTTCGGGTTACCGTGACGACCAATAGTGAAAAATTACAAAATGAGCCACAAAATGAGCTCTCAAGCACTCATTTTTGCATGTGTGACTCTGAAACCTGGCAGCATGATGCTATATATGCATGTGCATATTTCTATGAATTCAACAAATTTTGTTTGTGCATGGTTTCCATGGAAACCAGTGAAATTTGGTATTTTTTTTAAGTGAATGGCTCCCGTTGCCATGGAAACTGTCAGAATTTCCCGAGTGGCACATCAATTAAAGCTGTTGTAATCATCAGCCTGTGTGTCAATTTTCAGTGCAATGGCTCAATTAGTTTTTGAGATATCTCATCGGGAGTATTTTCCCATTGTTTTCAATGGGGGAGATAATATTCGAATATTATCTCAAAGCTGAGATAAGCTAAAATAAGCCTTTTCCATGATAAAAAAAAATCTACTGCGTATTTTTTTCCGAAACGTGGAGTCGTAGCGCATGTCGAGAAAAAAATAACGTGTGCCGATTCTGGTTGGAATAGGTTGATTAGTTTTCGAGCTATTCGAAAATGATAGTCGCCCCGCGCAAAAACAAAAACAATATACTCAGTATTAACTTTGTTAATAATGGAGTATAATAAAAAATTTCAATGTTCTTTAATTTTCGCACACTTCATTCTGTGCTCTTTGGGCAAAATTTACATTGATTTGTGTGTTTGGTAATCTGTGCTCCCACACGTAGACGTGCACGCTCCAAGAAAATAAGATCGAGCATAATTATTTGTGCACCAATGTCATGGTGAACTGTAAGCGCGAACATTACAGTACCACAAAAATTGTCACAAGTAAGCCTATAGCAGACTATCAGGCAGCCCAGACAGGGCCAAAACCTTGTCGGGGCGATATCTTTGGAACGAATTGAGCGATTGGAACGAGATTTTCAGCGTCGGGTCGAGTCCACAAATTGTCGATTCAGGTCGGTTCGCTTAAAATGTGTGACGTCGCTTTTCGGGTTACCGTGACGACCAATAGTGAAAAATTACAAAATGAGCCACAAAATGAGCTCTCAAGCACTCATTTTTGCATGTGTGACTCTGAAACCTGGCAGCATGATGCTATATATGCATGTGCATATTTCTATGAATTCAACAAATTTTGTTTGTGCATGGTTTCCATGGAAACCAGTGAAATTTGGTATTTTTTTTAAGTGAATGGCTCCCGTTGCCATGGAAACTGTCAGAATTTCCCGAGTGGCACATCAATTAAAGCTGTTGTAATCATCAGCCTGTGTGTCAATTTTCAGTGCAATGGCTCAATTAGTTTTTGAGATATCTCATCGGGAGTATTTTCCCATTGTTTTCAATGGGGGAGATAATATTCGAATATTATCTCAAAGCTGAGATAAGCTAAAATAAGCCTTTTCCATGATAAAAAAAAATCTACTGCGTATTTTTTTCCGAAACGTGGAGTCGTAGCGCATGTCGAGAAAAAAATAACGTGTGCCGATTCTGGTTGGAATAGGTTGATTAGTTTTCGAGCTATTCGAAAATGATAGTCGCCCCGCGCAAAAACAAAAACAATATACTCAGTATTAACTTTGTTAATAATGGAGTATAATAAATTTTTTCAATGTTCTTTAATTTTCGCACACTTCATTCTGTGCTCTTTGGGCAAAATTTACATTGATTTGTGTGTTTGGTAATCTGTGCTCCCACACGTAGACGTGCACGCTCCAAGAAAATAAGATCGAGCATAATTATTTGTGCACCAATGTCATGGTGAACTGTAAGCGCGAACATTACAGTACCACAAAAATTGTCACAAGTAAGCCTATAGCAGACTATCAGGCAGCCCAGACAGGGCCAAAACCTTGTCGGGGCGATATCTTTGGAACGAATTGAGCGATTGGAACGAGATTTTCAGCGTCGGGTCGAGTCCACAAATTGTCGATTCAGGTCGGTTCGCTTAAAATGTGTGACGTCGCTTTTCGGGTTACCGTGACGACCAATAGTGAAAAATTACAAAATGAGCCACAAAATGAGCTCTCAAGCACTCATTTTTGCATGTGTGACTCTGAAACCTGGCAGCATGATGCTATATATGCATGTGCATATTTCTATGAATTCAACAAATTTTGTTTGTGCATGGTTTCCATGGAAACCAGTGAAATTTGGTATTTTTTTTAAGTGAATGGCTCCCGTTGCCATGGAAACTTTCAGAATTTCCCGAGTGGCACATCAATTAAAGCTGTTGTAATCATCAGCCTGTGTGTCAATTTTCAGTGCAATGGCTCAATTAGTTTTTGAGATATCTCATCGGGAGTATTTTCCCATTGTTTTCAATGGGGGAGATAATATTCGAATATTATCTCAAAGCTGAGATAAGCTAAAATAAGCCTTTTCCATGATAAAAAAAAATCTACTGCGTATTTTTTTCCGAAACGTGGAGTCGTAGCGCATGTCGAGAAAAAAATAACGTGTGCCGATTCTGGTTGGAATAGGTTGATTAGTTTTCGAGCTATTCGAAAATGATAGTCGCCCCGCGCAAAAACAAAAACAATATACTCAGTATTAACTTTGTTAATAATGGAGTATAATAAATTTTTTCAATGTTCTTTAATTTTCGCACACTTCATTCTGTGCTCTTTGGGCAAAATTTACATTGATTTGTGTGTTTGGTAATCTGTGCTCCCACACGTAGACGTGCACGCTCCAAGAAAATAAGATCGAGCATAATTATTTGTGCACCAATGTCATGGTGAACTGTAAGCGCGAACATTACAGTACCACAAAAATTGTCACAAGTAAGCCTATAGCAGACTATCAGGCAGCCCAGACAGGGCCAAAACCTTGTCGGGGCGATATCTTTGGAACGAATTGAGCGATTGGAACGAGATTTTCAGCGTCGGGTCGAGTCCACAAATTGTCGATTCAGGTCGGTTCGCTTAAAATGTGTGACGTCGCTTTTCGGGTTACCGTGACGACCAATAGTGAAAAATTACAAAATGAGCCACAAAATGAGCTCTCAAGCACTCATTTTTGCATGTGTGACTCTGAAACCTGGCAGCATGATGCTATATATGCATGTGCATATTTCTATGAATTCAACAAATTTTGTTTGTGCATGGTTTCCATGGAAACCAGTGAAATTTGGTATTTTTTTTAAGTGAATGGCTCCCGTTGCCATGGAAACTTTCAGAATTTCCCGAGTGGCACATCAATTAAAGCTGTTGTAATCATCAGCCTGTGTGTCAATTTTCAGTGCAATGGCTCAATTAGTTTTTGAGATATCTCATCGGGAGTATTTTCCCATTGTTTTCAATGGGGGAGATAATATTCGAATATTATCTCAAAGCTGAGATAAGCTAAAATAAGCCTTTTCCATGATAAAAAAAAATCTACTGCGTATTTTTTTCCGAAACGTGGAGTCGTAGCGCATGTCGAGAAAAAAATAACGTGTGCCGATTCTGGTTGGAATAGGTTGATTAGTTTTCGAGCTATTCGAAAATGATAGTCGCCCCGCGCAAAAACAAAAACAATATACTCAGTATTAACTTTGTTAATAATGGAGTATAATAAATTTTTTCAATGTTCTTTAATTTTCGCACACTTCATTCTGTGCTCTTTGGGCAAAATTTACATTGATTTGTGTGTTTGGTAATCTGTGCTCCCACACGTAGACGTGCACGCTCCAAGAAAATAAGATCGAGCATAATTATTTGTGCACCAATGTCATGGTGAACTGTAAGCGCGAACATTACAGTACCACAAAAATTGTCACAAGTAAGCCTATAGCAGACTATCAGGCAGCCCAGACAGGGCCAAAACCTTGTCGGGGCGATATCTTTGGAACGAATTGAGCGATTGGAACGAGATTTTCAGCGTCGGGTCGAGTCCACAAATTGTCGATTCAGGTCGATTCGCTTAAAATGTGTGACGTCGCTTTTCGGGTTACCGTGACGACCAATAGTGAAAAATTACAAAATGAGCCACAAAATGAGCTCTCAAGCACTCATTTTTGCATGTGTGACTCTGAAACCTGGCAGCATGATGCTATATATGCATGTGCATATTTCTATGAATTCAACAAATTTTGTTTGTGCATGGTTTCCATGGAAACCAGTGAAATTTGGTATTTTTTTAAGTGAATGGCTCCCGTTGCCATGGAAACTTTCAGAATTTCCCGAGTGGCACATCAATTAAAGCTGTTGTAATCATCAGCCTGTGTGTCAATTTTCAGTGCAATGGCTCAATTAGTTTTTGAGATATCTCATCGGGAGTATTTTCCCATTGTTTTCAATGGGGGAGATAATATTCGAATATTATCTCAAAGCTGAGATAAGCTAAAATAAGCCTTTTCCATGATAAAAAAAAATCTACTGCGTATTTTTTTCCGAAACGTGGAGTCGTAGCGCATGTCGAGAAAAAAATAACGTGTGCCGATTCTGGTTGGAATAGGTTGATTAGTTTTCGAGCTATTCGAAAATGATAGTCGCCCCGCGCAAAAACAAAAACAATATACTCAGTATTAACTTTGTTAATAATGGAGTATAATAAATTTTTTCAATGTTCTTTAATTTTCGCACACTTCATTCTGTGCTCTTTGGGCAAAATTTACATTGATTTGTGTGTTTGGTAATCTGTGCTCCCACACGTAGACGTGCACGCTCCAAGAAAATAAGATCGAGCATAATTATTTGTGCACCAATGTCATGGTGAACTGTAAGCGCGAACATTACAGTACCACAAAAATTGTCACAAGTAAGCCTATAGCAGACTATCAGGCAGCCCAGACAGGGCCAAAACCTTGTCGGGGCGATATCTTTGGAACGAATTGAGCGATTGGAACGAGATTTTCAGCGTCGGGTCGAGTCCACAAATTGTCGATTCAGGTCGGTTCGCTTAAAATGTGTGACGTCGCTTTTCGGGTTACCGTGACGACCAATAGTGAAAAATTACAAAATGAGCCACAAAATGAGCTCTCAAGCACTCATTTTTGCATGTGTGACTCTGAAACCTGGCAGCATGATGCTATATATGCATGTGCATATTTCTATGAATTCAACAAATTTTGTTTGTGCATGGTTTCCATGGAAACCAGTGAAATTTGGTATTTTTTTTAAGTGAATGGCTCCCGTTGCCATGGAAACTGTCAGAATTTCCCGAGTGGCACATCAATTAAAGCTGTTGTAATCATCAGCCTGTGTGTCAATTTTCAGTGCAATGGCTCAATTAGTTTTTGAGATATCTCATCGGGAGTATTTTCCCATTGTTTTCAATGGGGGAGATAATATTCGAATATTATCTCAAAGCTGAGATAAGCTAAAATAAGCCTTTTCCATGATAAAAAAAAATCTACTGCGTATTTTTTTCCGAAACGTGGAGTCGTAGCGCATGTCGAGAAAAAAATAACGTGTGCCGATTCTGGTTGGAATAGGTTGATTAGTTTTCGAGCTATTCGAAAATGATAGTCGCCCCGCGCAAAAACAAAAACAATATACTCAGTATTAACTTTGTTAATAATGGAGTATAATAAAAATTTTCAATGTTCTTTAATTTTCGCACACTTCATTCTGTGCTCTTTGGGCAAAATTTACATTGATTTGTGTGTTTGGTAATCTGTGCTCCCACACGTAGACGTGCACGCTCCAAGAAAATAAGATCGAGCATAATTATTTGTGCACCAATGTCATGGTGAACTGTAAGCGCGAACATTACAGTACCACAAAAATTGTCACAAGTAAGCCTATAGCAGACTATCAGGCAGCCCAGACAGGGCCAAAACCTTGTCGGGGCGATATCTTTGGAACGAATTGAGCGATTGGAACGAGATTTTCAGCGTCGGGTCGAGTCCACAAATTGTCGATTCAGGTCGGTTCGCTTAAAATGTGTGACGTCGCTTTTCGGGTTACCGTGACGACCAATAGTGAAAAATTACAAAATGAGCCACAAAATGAGCTCTCAAGCACTCATTTTTGCATGTGTGACTCTGAAACCTGGCAGCATGATGCTATATATGCATGTGCATATTTCTATGAATTCAACAAATTTTGTTTGTGCATGGTTTCCATGGAAACCAGTGAAATTTGGTATTTTTTTTAAGTGAATGGCTCCCGTTGCCATGGAAACTGTCAGAATTTCCCGAGTGGCACATCAATTAAAGCTGTTGTAATCATCAGCCTGTGTGTCAATTTTCAGTGCAATGGCTCAATTAGTTTTTGAGATATCTCATCGGGAGTATTTTCCCATTGTTTTCAATGGGGGAGATAATATTCGAATATTATCTCAAAGCTGAGATAAGCTAAAATAAGCCTTTTCCATGATAAAAAAAAATCTACTGCGTATTTTTTTCCGAAACGTGGAGTCGTAGCGCATGTCGAGAAAAAAATAACGTGTGCCGATTCTGGTTGGAATAGGTTGATTAGTTTTCGAGCTATTCGAAAATGATAGTCGCCCCGCGCAAAAACAAAAACAATATACTCAGTATTAACTTTGTTAATAATGGAGTATAATAAAAAATTTCAATGTTCTTTAATTTTCGCACACTTCATTCTGTGCTCTTTGGGCAAAATTTACATTGATTTGTGTGTTTGGTAATCTGTGCTCCCACACGTAGACGTGCACGCTCCAAGAAAATAAGATCGAGCATAATTATTTGTGCACCAATGTCATGGTGAACTGTAAGCGCGAACATTACAGTACCACAAAAATTGTCACAAGTAAGCCTATAGCAGACTATCAGGCAGCCCAGACAGGGCCAAAACCTTGTCGGGGCGATATCTTTGGAACGAATTGAGCGATTGGAACGAGATTTTCAGCGTCGGGTCGAGTCCACAAATTGTCGATTCAGGTCGGTTCGCTTAAAATGTGTGACGTCGCTTTTCGGGTTACCGTGACGACCAATAGTGAAAAATTACAAAATGAGCCACAAAATGAGCTCTCAAGCACTCATTTTTGCATGTGTGACTCTGAAACCTGGCAGCATGATGCTATATATGCATGTGCATATTTCTATGAATTCAACAAATTTTGTTTGTGCATGGTTTCCATGGAAACCAGTGAAATTTGGTATTTTTTTTAAGTGAATGGCTCCCGTTGCCATGGAAACTGTCAGAATTTCCCGAGTGGCACATCAATTAAAGCTGTTGTAATCATCAGCCTGTGTGTCAATTTTCAGTGCAATGGCTCAATTAGTTTTTGAGATATCTCATCGGGAGTATTTTCCCATTGTTTTCAATGGGGGAGATAATATTCGAATATTATCTCAAAGCTGAGATAAGCTAAAATAAGCCTTTTCCATGATAAAAAAAAATCTACTGCGTATTTTTTTCCGAAACGTGGAGTCGTAGCGCATGTCGAGAAAAAAATAACGTGTGCCGATTCTGGTTGGAATAGGTTGATTAGTTTTCGAGCTATTCGAAAATGATAGTCGCCCCGCGCAAAAACAAAAACAATATACTCAGTATTAACTTTGTTAATAATGGAGTATAATAAAAATTTTCAATGTTCTTTAATTTTCGCACACTTCATTCTGTGCTCTTTGGGCAAAATTTACATTGATTTGTGTGTTTGGTAATCTGTGCTCCCACACGTAGACGTGCACGCTCCAAGAAAATAAGATCGAGCATAATTATTTGTGCACCAATGTCATGGTGAACTGTAAGCGCGAACATTACAGTACCACAAAAATTGTCACAAGTAAGCCTATAGCAGACTATCAGGCAGCCCAGACAGGGCCAAAACCTTGTCGGGGCGATATCTTTGGAACGAATTGAGCGATTGGAACGAGATTTTCAGCGTCGGGTCGAGTCCACAAATTGTCGATTCAGGTCGGTTCGCTTAAAATGTGTGACGTCGCTTTTCGGGTTACCGTGACGACCAATAGTGAAAAATTACAAAATGAGCCACAAAATGAGCTCTCAAGCACTCATTTTTGCATGTGTGACTCTGAAACCTGGCAGCATGATGCTATATATGCATGTGCATATTTCTATGAATTCAACAAATTTTGTTTGTGCATGGTTTCCATGGAAACCAGTGAAATTTGGTATTTTTTTTAAGTGAATGGCTCCCGTTGCCATGGAAACTGTCAGAATTTCCCGAGTGGCACATCAATTAAAGCTGTTGTAATCATCAGCCTGTGTGTCAATTTTCAGTGCAATGGCTCAATTAGTTTTTGAGATATCTCATCGGGAGTATTTTCCCATTGTTTTCAATGGGGGAGATAATATTCGAATATTATCTCAAAGCTGAGATAAGCTAAAATAAGCCTTTTCCATGATAAAAAAAAATCTACTGCGTATTTTTTTCCGAAACGTGGAGTCGTAGCGCATGTCGAGAAAAAAATAACGTGTGCCGATTCTGGTTGGAATAGGTTGATTAGTTTTCGAGCTATTCGAAAATGATAGTCGCCCCGCGCAAAAACAAAAACAATATACTCAGTATTAACTTTGTTAATAATGGAGTATAATAAATTTTTTCAATGTTCTTTAATTTTCGCACACTTCATTCTGTGCTCTTTGGGCAAAATTTACATTGATTTGTGTGTTTGGTAATCTGTGCTCCCACACGTAGACGTGCACGCTCCAAGAAAATAAGATCGAGCATAATTATTTGTGCACCAATGTCATGGTGAACTGTAAGCGCGAACATTACAGTACCACAAAAATTGTCACAAGTAAGCCTATAGCAGACTATCAGGCAGCCCAGACAGGGCCAAAACCTTGTCGGGGCGATATCTTTGGAACGAATTGAGCGATTGGAACGAGATTTTCAGCGTCGGGTCGAGTCCACAAATTGTCGATTCAGGTCGGTTCGCTTAAAATGTGTGACGTCGCTTTTCGGGTTACCGTGACGACCAATAGTGAAAAATTACAAAATGAGCCACAAAATGAGCTCTCAAGCACTCATTTTTGCATGTGTGACTCTGAAACCTGGCAGCATGATGCTATATATGCATGTGCATATTTCTATGAATTCAACAAATTTTGTTTGTGCATGGTTTCCATGGAAACCAGTGAAATTTGGTATTTTTTTTAAGTGAATGGCTCCCGTTGCCATGGAAACTGTCAGAATTTCCCGAGTGGCACATCAATTAAAGCTGTTGTAATCATCAGCCTGTGTGTCAATTTTCAGTGCAATGGCTCAATTAGTTTTTGAGATATCTCATCGGGAGTATTTTCCCATTGTTTTCAATGGGGGAGATAATATTCGAATATTATCTCAAAGCTGAGATAAGCTAAAATAAGCCTTTTCCATGATAAAAAAAAATCTACTGCGTATTTTTTTCCGAAACGTGGAGTCGTAGCGCATGTCGAGAAAAAAATAACGTGTGCCGATTCTGGTTGGAATAGGTTGATTAGTTTTCGAGCTATTCGAAAATGATAGTCGCCCCGCGCAAAAACAAAAACAATATACTCAGTATTAACTTTGTTAATAATGGAGTATAATAAATTTTTTCAATGTTCTTTAATTTTCGCACACTTCATTCTGTGCTCTTTGGGCAAAATTTACATTGATTTGTGTGTTTGGTAATCTGTGCTCCCACACGTAGACGTGCACGCTCCAAGAAAATAAGATCGAGCATAATTATTTGTGCACCAATGTCATGGTGAACTGTAAGCGCGAACATTACAGTACCACAAAAATTGTCACAAGTAAGCCTATAGCAGACTATCAGGCAGCCCAGACAGGGCCAAAACCTTGTCGGGGCGATATCTTTGGAACGAATTGAGCGATTGGAACGAGATTTTCAGCGTCGGGTCGAGTCCACAAATTGTCGATTCAGGTCGGTTCGCTTAAAATGTGTGACGTCGCTTTTCGGGTTACCGTGACGACCAATAGTGAAAAATTACAAAATGAGCCACAAAATGAGCTCTCAAGCACTCATTTTTGCATGTGTGACTCTGAAACCTGGCAGCATGATGCTATATATGCATGTGCATATTTCTATGAATTCAACAAATTTTGTTTGTGCATGGTTTCCATGGAAACCAGTGAAATTTGGTATTTTTTTTAAGTGAATGGCTCCCGTTGCCATGGAAACTGTCAGAATTTCCCGAGTGGCACATCAATTAAAGCTGTTGTAATCATCAGCCTGTGTGTCAATTTTCAGTGCAATGGCTCAATTAGTTTTTGAGATATCTCATCGGGAGTATTTTCCCATTGTTTTCAATGGGGGAGATAATATTCGAATATTATCTCAAAGCTGAGATAAGCTAAAATAAGCCTTTTCCATGATAAAAAAAAATCTACTGCGTATTTTTTTCCGAAACGTGGAGTCGTAGCGCATGTCGAGAAAAAAATAACGTGTGCCGATTCTGGTTGGAATAGGTTGATTAGTTTTCGAGCTATTCGAAAATGATAGTCGCCCCGCGCAAAAACAAAAACAATATACTCAGTATTAACTTTGTTAATAATGGAGTATAATAAATTTTTTCAATGTTCTTTAATTTTCGCACACTTCATTCTGTGCTCTTTGGGCAAAATTTACATTGATTTGTGTGTTTGGTAATCTGTGCTCCCACACGTAGACGTGCACGCTCCAAGAAAATAAGATCGAGCATAATTATTTGTGCACCAATGTCATGGTGAACTGTAAGCGCGAACATTACAGTACCACAAAAATTGTCACAAGTAAGCCTATAGCAGACTATCAGGCAGCCCAGACAGGGCCAAAACCTTGTCGGGGCGATATCTTTGGAACGAATTGAGCGATTGGAACGAGATTTTCAGCGTCGGGTCGAGTCCACAAATTGTCGATTCAGGTCGGTTCGCTTAAAATGTGTGACGTCGCTTTTCGGGTTACCGTGACGACCAATAGTGAAAAATTACAAAATGAGCCACAAAATGAGCTCTCAAGCACTCATTTTTGCATGTGTGACTCTGAAACCTGGCAGCATGATGCTATATATGCATGTGCATATTTCTATGAATTCAACAAATTTTGTTTGTGCATGGTTTCCATGGAAACCAGTGAAATTTGGTATTTTTTTTAAGTGAATGGCTCCCGTTGCCATGGAAACTGTCAGAATTTCCCGAGTGGCACATCAATTAAAGCTGTTGTAATCATCAGCCTGTGTGTCAATTTTCAGTGCAATGGCTCAATTAGTTTTTGAGATATCTCATCGGGAGTATTTTCCCATTGTTTTCAATGGGGGAGATAATATTCGAATATTATCTCAAAGCTGAGATAAGCTAAAATAAGCCTTTTCCATGATAAAAAAAAATCTACTGCGTATTTTTTTCCGAAACGTGGAGTCGTAGCGCATGTCGAGAAAAAAATAACGTGTGCCGATTCTGGTTGGAATAGGTTGATTAGTTTTCGAGCTATTCGAAAATGATAGTCGCCCCGCGCAAAAACAAAAACAATATACTCAGTATTAACTTTGTTAATAATGGAGTATAATAAAAATTTTCAATGTTCTTTAATTTTCGCACACTTCATTCTGTGCTCTTTGGGCAAAATTTACATTGATTTGTGTGTTTGGTAATCTGTGCTCCCACACGTAGACGTGCACGCTCCAAGAAAATAAGATCGAGCATAATTATTTGTGCACCAATGTCATGGTGAACTGTAAGCGCGAACATTACAGTACCACAAAAATTGTCACAAGTAAGCCTATAGCAGACTATCAGGCAGCCCAGACAGGGCCAAAACCTTGTCGGGGCGATATCTTTGGAACGAATTGAGCGATTGGAACGAGATTTTCAGCGTCGGGTCGAGTCCACAAATTGTCGATTCAGGTCGGTTCGCTTAAAATGTGTGACGTCGCTTTTCGGGTTACCGTGACGACCAATAGTGAAAAATTACAAAATGAGCCACAAAATGAGCTCTCAAGCACTCATTTTTGCATGTGTGACTCTGAAACCTGGCAGCATGATGCTATATATGCATGTGCATATTTCTATGAATTCAACAAATTTTGTTTGTGCATGGTTTCCATGGAAACCAGTGAAATTTGGTATTTTTTTTAAGTGAATGGCTCCCGTTGCCATGGAAACTGTCAGAATTTCCCGAGTGGCACATCAATTAAAGCTGTTGTAATCATCAGCCTGTGTGTCAATTTTCAGTGCAATGGCTCAATTAGTTTTTGAGATATCTCATCGGGAGTATTTTCCCATTGTTTTCAATGGGGGAGATAATATTCGAATATTATCTCAAAGCTGAGATAAGCTAAAATAAGCCTTTTCCATGATAAAAAAAAATCTACTGCGTATTTTTTTCCGAAACGTGGAGTCGTAGCGCATGTCGAGAAAAAAATAACGTGTGCCGATTCTGGTTGGAATAGGTTGATTAGTTTTCGAGCTATTCGAAAATGATAGTCGCCCCGCGCAAAAACAAAAACAATATACTCAGTATTAACTTTGTTAATAATGGAGTATAATAAAAATTTTCAATGTTCTTTAATTTTCGCACACTTCATTCTGTGCTCTTTGGGCAAAATTTACATTGATTTGTGTGTTTGGTAATCTGTGCTCCCACACGTAGACGTGCACGCTCCAAGAAAATAAGATCGAGCATAATTATTTGTGCACCAATGTCATGGTGAACTGTAAGCGCGAACATTACAGTACCACAAAAATTGTCACAAGTAAGCCTATAGCAGACTATCAGGCAGCCCAGACAGGGCCAAAACCTTGTCGGGGCGATATCTTTGGAACGAATTGAGCGATTGGAACGAGATTTTCAGCGTCGGGTCGAGTCCACAAATTGTCGATTCAGGTCGGTTCGCTTAAAATGTGTGACGTCGCTTTTCGGGTTACCGTGACGACCAATAGTGAAAAATTACAAAATGAGCCACAAAATGAGCTCTCAAGCACTCATTTTTGCATGTGTGACTCTGAAACCTGGCAGCATGATGCTATATATGCATGTGCATATTTCTATGAATTCAACAAATTTTGTTTGTGCATGGTTTCCATGGAAACCAGTGAAATTTGGTATTTTTTTTAAGTGAATGGCTCCCGTTGCCATGGAAACTGTCAGAATTTCCCGAGTGGCACATCAATTAAAGCTGTTGTAATCATCAGCCTGTGTGTCAATTTTCAGTGCAATGGCTCAATTAGTTTTTGAGATATCTCATCGGGAGTATTTTCCCATTGTTTTCAATGGGGGAGATAATATTCGAATATTATCTCAAAGCTGAGATAAGCTAAAATAAGCCTTTTCCATGATAAAAAAAAATCTACTGCGTATTTTTTTCCGAAACGTGGAGTCGTAGCGCATGTCGAGAAAAAAATAACGTGTGCCGATTCTGGTTGGAATAGGTTGATTAGTTTTCGAGCTATTCGAAAATGATAGTCGCCCCGCGCAAAAACAAAAACAATATACTCAGTATTAACTTTGTTAATAATGGAGTATAATAAAAATTTTCAATGTTCTTTAATTTTCGCACACTTCATTCTGTGCTCTTTGGGCAAAATTTACATTGATTTGTGTGTTTGGTAATCTGTGCTCCCACACGTAGACGTGCACGCTCCAAGAAAATAAGATCGAGCATAATTATTTGTGCACCAATGTCATGGTGAACTGTAAGCGCGAACATTACAGTACCACAAAAATTGTCACAAGTAAGCCTATAGCAGACTATCAGGCAGCCCAGACAGGGCCAAAACCTTGTCGGGGCGATATCTTTGGAACGAATTGAGCGATTGGAACGAGATTTTCAGCGTCGGGTCGAGTCCACAAATTGTCGATTCAGGTCGGTTCGCTTAAAATGTGTGACGTCGCTTTTCGGGTTACCGTGACGACCAATAGTGAAAAATTACAAAATGAGCCACAAAATGAGCTCTCAAGCACTCATTTTTGCATGTGTGACTCTGAAACCTGGCAGCATGATGCTATATATGCATGTGCATATTTCTATGAATTCAACAAATTTTGTTTGTGCATGGTTTCCATGGAAACCAGTGAAATTTGGTATTTTTTTTAAGTGAATGGCTCCCGTTGCCATGGAAACTGTCAGAATTTCCCGAGTGGCACATCAATTAAAGCTGTTGTAATCATCAGCCTGTGTGTCAATTTTCAGTGCAATGGCTCAATTAGTTTTTGAGATATCTCATCGGGAGTATTTTCCCATTGTTTTCAATGGGGGAGATAATATTCGAATATTATCTCAAAGCTGAGATAAGCTAAAATAAGCCTTTTCCATGATAAAAAAAAATCTACTGCGTATTTTTTTCCGAAACGTGGAGTCGTAGCGCATGTCGAGAAAAAAATAACGTGTGCCGATTCTGGTTGGAATAGGTTGATTAGTTTTCGAGCTATTCGAAAATGATAGTCGCCCCGCGCAAAAACAAAAACAATATACTCAGTATTAACTTTGTTAATAATGGAGTATAATAAAAATTTTCAATGTTCTTTAATTTTCGCACACTTCATTCTGTGCTCTTTGGGCAAAATTTACATTGATTTGTGTGTTTGGTAATCTGTGCTCCCACACGTAGACGTGCACGCTCCAAGAAAATAAGATCGAGCATAATTATTTGTGCACCAATGTCATGGTGAACTGTAAGCGCGAACATTACAGTACCACAAAAATTGTCACAAGTAAGCCTATAGCAGACTATCAGGCAGCCCAGACAGGGCCAAAACCTTGTCGGGGCGATATCTTTGGAACGAATTGAGCGATTGGAACGAGATTTTCAGCGTCGGGTCGAGTCCACAAATTGTCGATTCAGGTCGGTTCGCTTAAAATGTGTGACGTCGCTTTTCGGGTTACCGTGACGACCAATAGTGAAAAATTACAAAATGAGCCACAAAATGAGCTCTCAAGCACTCATTTTTGCATGTGTGACTCTGAAACCTGGCAGCATGATGCTATATATGCATGTGCATATTTCTATGAATTCAACAAATTTTGTTTGTGCATGGTTTCCATGGAAACCAGTGAAATTTGGTATTTTTTTTAAGTGAATGGCTCCCGTTGCCATGGAAACTGTCAGAATTTCCCGAGTGGCACATCAATTAAAGCTGTTGTAATCATCAGCCTGTGTGTCAATTTTCAGTGCAATGGCTCAATTAGTTTTTGAGATATCTCATCGGGAGTATTTTCCCATTGTTTTCAATGGGGGAGATAATATTCGAATATTATCTCAAAGCTGAGATAAGCTAAAATAAGCCTTTTCCATGATAAAAAAAAATCTACTGCGTATTTTTTTCCGAAACGTGGAGTCGTAGCGCATGTCGAGAAAAAAATAACGTGTGCCGATTCTGGTTGGAATAGGTTGATTAGTTTTCGAGCTATTCGAAAATGATAGTCGCCCCGCGCAAAAACAAAAACAATATACTCAGTATTAACTTTGTTAATAATGGAGTATAATAAAAATTTTCAATGTTCTTTAATTTTCGCACACTTCATTCTGTGCTCTTTGGGCAAAATTTACATTGATTTGTGTGTTTGGTAATCTGTGCTCCCACACGTAGACGTGCACGCTCCAAGAAAATAAGATCGAGCATAATTATTTGTGCACCAATGTCATGGTGAACTGTAAGCGCGAACATTACAGTACCACAAAAATTGTCACAAGTAAGCCTATAGCAGACTATCAGGCAGCCCAGACAGGGCCAAAACCTTGTCGGGGCGATATCTTTGGAACGAATTGAGCGATTGGAACGAGATTTTCAGCGTCGGGTCGAGTCCACAAATTGTCGATTCAGGTCGGTTCGCTTAAAATGTGTGACGTCGCTTTTCGGGTTACCGTGACGACCAATAGTGAAAAATTACAAAATGAGCCACAAAATGAGCTCTCAAGCACTCATTTTTGCATGTGTGACTCTGAAACCTGGCAGCATGATGCTATATATGCATGTGCATATTTCTATGAATTCAACAAATTTTGTTTGTGCATGGTTTCCATGGAAACCAGTGAAATTTGGTATTTTTTTTAAGTGAATGGCTCCCGTTGCCATGGAAACTGTCAGAATTTCCCGAGTGGCACATCAATTAAAGCTGTTGTAATCATCAGCCTGTGTGTCAATTTTCAGTGCAATGGCTCAATTAGTTTTTGAGATATCTCATCGGGAGTATTTTCCCATTGTTTTCAATGGGGGAGATAATATTCGAATATTATCTCAAAGCTGAGATAAGCTAAAATAAGCCTTTTCCATGATAAAAAAAAATCTACTGCGTATTTTTTTCCGAAACGTGGAGTCGTAGCGCATGTCGAGAAAAAAATAACGTGTGCCGATTCTGGTTGGAATAGGTTGATTAGTTTTCGAGCTATTCGAAAATGATAGTCGCCCCGCGCAAAAACAAAAACAATATACTCAGTATTAACTTTGTTAATAATGGAGTATAATAAAAATTTTCAATGTTCTTTAATTTTCGCACACTTCATTCTGTGCTCTTTGGGCAAAATTTACATTGATTTGTGTGTTTGGTAATCTGTGCTCCCACACGTAGACGTGCACGCTCCAAGAAAATAAGATCGAGCATAATTATTTGTGCACCAATGTCATGGTGAACTGTAAGCGCGAACATTACAGTACCACAAAAATTGTCACAAGTAAGCCTATAGCAGACTATCAGGCAGCCCAGACAGGGCCAAAACCTTGTCGGGGCGATATCTTTGGAACGAATTGAGCGATTGGAACGAGATTTTCAGCGTCGGGTCGAGTCCACAAATTGTCGATTCAGGTCGGTTCGCTTAAAATGTGTGACGTCGCTTTTCGGGTTACCGTGACGACCAATAGTGAAAAATTACAAAATGAGCCACAAAATGAGCTCTCAAGCACTCATTTTTGCATGTGTGACTCTGAAACCTGGCAGCATGATGCTATATATGCATGTGCATATTTCTATGAATTCAACAAATTTTGTTTGTGCATGGTTTCCATGGAAACCAGTGAAATTTGGTATTTTTTTTAAGTGAATGGCTCCCGTTGCCATGGAAACTGTCAGAATTTCCCGAGTGGCACATCAATTAAAGCTGTTGTAATCATCAGCCTGTGTGTCAATTTTCAGTGCAATGGCTCAATTAGTTTTTGAGATATCTCATCGGGAGTATTTTCCCATTGTTTTCAATGGGGGAGATAATATTCGAATATTATCTCAAAGCTGAGATAAGCTAAAATAAGCCTTTTCCATGATAAAAAAAAATCTACTGCGTATTTTTTTCCGAAACGTGGAGTCGTAGCGCATGTCGAGAAAAAAATAACGTGTGCCGATTCTGGTTGGAATAGGTTGATTAGTTTTCGAGCTATTCGAAAATGATAGTCGCCCCGCGCAAAAACAAAAACAATATACTCAGTATTAACTTTGTTAATAATGGAGTATAATAAAAATTTTCAATGTTCTTTAATTTTCGCACACTTCATTCTGTGCTCTTTGGGCAAAATTTACATTGATTTGTGTGTTTGGTAATCTGTGCTCCCACACGTAGACGTGCACGCTCCAAGAAAATAAGATCGAGCATAATTATTTGTGCACCAATGTCATGGTGAACTGTAAGCGCGAACATTACAGTACCACAAAAATTGTCACAAGTAAGCCTATAGCAGACTATCAGGCAGCCCAGACAGGGCCAAAACCTTGTCGGGGCGATATCTTTGGAACGAATTGAGCGATTGGAACGAGATTTTCAGCGTCGGGTCGAGTCCACAAATTGTCGATTCAGGTCGGTTCGCTTAAAATGTGTGACGTCGCTTTTCGGGTTACCGTGACGACCAATAGTGAAAAATTACAAAATGAGCCACAAAATGAGCTCTCAAGCACTCATTTTTGCATGTGTGACTCTGAAACCTGGCAGCATGATGCTATATATGCATGTGCATATTTCTATGAATTCAACAAATTTTGTTTGTGCATGGTTTCCATGGAAACCAGTGAAATTTGGTATTTTTTTTAAGTGAATGGCTCCCGTTGCCATGGAAACTGTCAGAATTTCCCGAGTGGCACATCAATTAAAGCTGTTGTAATCATCAGCCTGTGTGTCAATTTTCAGTGCAATGGCTCAATTAGTTTTTGAGATATCTCATCGGGAGTATTTTCCCATTGTTTTCAATGGGGGAGATAATATTCGAATATTATCTCAAAGCTGAGATAAGCTAAAATAAGCCTTTTCCATGATAAAAAAAAATCTACTGCGTATTTTTTTCCGAAACGTGGAGTCGTAGCGCATGTCGAGAAAAAAATAACGTGTGCCGATTCTGGTTGGAATAGGTTGATTAGTTTTCGAGCTATTCGAAAATGATAGTCGCCCCGCGCAAAAACAAAAACAATATACTCAGTATTAACTTTGTTAATAATGGAGTATAATAAAAATTTTCAATGTTCTTTAATTTTCGCACACTTCATTCTGTGCTCTTTGGGCAAAATTTACATTGATTTGTGTGTTTGGTAATCTGTGCTCCCACACGTAGACGTGCACGCTCCAAGAAAATAAGATCGAGCATAATTATTTGTGCACCAATGTCATGGTGAACTGTAAGCGCGAACATTACAGTACCACAAAAATTGTCACAAGTAAGCCTATAGCAGACTATCAGGCAGCCCAGACAGGGCCAAAACCTTGTCGGGGCGATATCTTTGGAACGAATTGAGCGATTGGAACGAGATTTTCAGCGTCGGGTCGAGTCCACAAATTGTCGATTCAGGTCGGTTCGCTTAAAATGTGTGACGTCGCTTTTCGGGTTACCGTGACGACCAATAGTGAAAAATTACAAAATGAGCCACAAAATGAGCTCTCAAGCACTCATTTTTGCATGTGTGACTCTGAAACCTGGCAGCATGATGCTATATATGCATGTGCATATTTCTATGAATTCAACAAATTTTGTTTGTGCATGGTTTCCATGGAAACCAGTGAAATTTGGTATTTTTTTTAAGTGAATGGCTCCCGTTGCCATGGAAACTGTCAGAATTTCCCGAGTGGCACATCAATTAAAGCTGTTGTAATCATCAGCCTGTGTGTCAATTTTCAGTGCAATGGCTCAATTAGTTTTTGAGATATCTCATCGGGAGTATTTTCCCATTGTTTTCAATGGGGGAGATAATATTCGAATATTATCTCAAAGCTGAGATAAGCTAAAATAAGCCTTTTCCATGATAAAAAAAAATCTACTGCGTATTTTTTTCCGAAACGTGGAGTCGTAGCGCATGTCGAGAAAAAAATAACGTGTGCCGATTCTGGTTGGAATAGGTTGATTAGTTTTCGAGCTATTCGAAAATGATAGTCGCCCCGCGCAAAAACAAAAACAATATACTCAGTATTAACTTTGTTAATAATGGAGTATAATAAAAATTTTCAATGTTCTTTAATTTTCGCACACTTCATTCTGTGCTCTTTGGGCAAAATTTACATTGATTTGTGTGTTTGGTAATCTGTGCTCCCACACGTAGACGTGCACGCTCCAAGAAAATAAGATCGAGCATAATTATTTGTGCACCAATGTCATGGTGAACTGTAAGCGCGAACATTACAGTACCACAAAAATTGTCACAAGTAAGCCTATAGCAGACTATCAGGCAGCCCAGACAGGGCCAAAACCTTGTCGGGGCGATATCTTTGGAACGAATTGAGCGATTGGAACGAGATTTTCAGCGTCGGGTCGAGTCCACAAATTGTCGATTCAGGTCGGTTCGCTTAAAATGTGTGACGTCGCTTTTCGGGTTACCGTGACGACCAATAGTGAAAAATTACAAAATGAGCCACAAAATGAGCTCTCAAGCACTCATTTTTGCATGTGTGACTCTGAAACCTGGCAGCATGATGCTATATATGCATGTGCATATTTCTATGAATTCAACAAATTTTGTTTGTGCATGGTTTCCATGGAAACCAGTGAAATTTGGTATTTTTTTTAAGTGAATGGCTCCCGTTGCCATGGAAACTGTCAGAATTTCCCGAGTGGCACATCAATTAAAGCTGTTGTAATCATCAGCCTGTGTGTCAATTTTCAGTGCAATGGCTCAATTAGTTTTTGAGATATCTCATCGGGAGTATTTTCCCATTGTTTTCAATGGGGGAGATAATATTCGAATATTATCTCAAAGCTGAGATAAGCTAAAATAAGCCTTTTCCATGATAAAAAAAAATCTACTGCGTATTTTTTTCCGAAACGTGGAGTCGTAGCGCATGTCGAGAAAAAAATAACGTGTGCCGATTCTGGTTGGAATAGGTTGATTAGTTTTCGAGCTATTCGAAAATGATAGTCGCCCCGCGCAAAAACAAAAACAATATACTCAGTATTAACTTTGTTAATAATGGAGTATAATAAAAATTTTCAATGTTCTTTAATTTTCGCACACTTCATTCTGTGCTCTTTGGGCAAAATTTACATTGATTTGTGTGTTTGGTAATCTGTGCTCCCACACGTAGACGTGCACGCTCCAAGAAAATAAGATCGAGCATAATTATTTGTGCACCAATGTCATGGTGAACTGTAAGCGCGAACATTACAGTACCACAAAAATTGTCACAAGTAAGCCTATAGCAGACTATCAGGCAGCCCAGACAGGGCCAAAACCTTGTCGGGGCGATATCTTTGGAACGAATTGAGCGATTGGAACGAGATTTTCAGCGTCGGGTCGAGTCCACAAATTGTCGATTCAGGTCGGTTCGCTTAAAATGTGTGACGTCGCTTTTCGGGTTACCGTGACGACCAATAGTGAAAAATTACAAAATGAGCCACAAAATGAGCTCTCAAGCACTCATTTTTGCATGTGTGACTCTGAAACCTGGCAGCATGATGCTATATATGCATGTGCATATTTCTATGAATTCAACAAATTTTGTTTGTGCATGGTTTCCATGGAAACCAGTGAAATTTGGTATTTTTTTTAAGTGAATGGCTCCCGTTGCCATGGAAACTGTCAGAATTTCCCGAGTGGCACATCAATTAAAGCTGTTGTAATCATCAGCCTGTGTGTCAATTTTCAGTGCAATGGCTCAATTAGTTTTTGAGATATCTCATCGGGAGTATTTTCCCATTGTTTTCAATGGGGGAGATAATATTCGAATATTATCTCAAAGCTGAGATAAGCTAAAATAAGCCTTTTCCATGATAAAAAAAAATCTACTGCGTATTTTTTTCCGAAACGTGGAGTCGTAGCGCATGTCGAGAAAAAAATAACGTGTGCCGATTCTGGTTGGAATAGGTTGATTAGTTTTCGAGCTATTCGAAAATGATAGTCGCCCCGCGCAAAAACAAAAACAATATACTCAGTATTAACTTTGTTAATAATGGAGTATAATAAAAATTTTCAATGTTCTTTAATTTTCGCACACTTCATTCTGTGCTCTTTGGGCAAAATTTACATTGATTTGTGTGTTTGGTAATCTGTGCTCCCACACGTAGACGTGCACGCTCCAAGAAAATAAGATCGAGCATAATTATTTGTGCACCAATGTCATGGTGAACTGTAAGCGCGAACATTACAGTACCACAAAAATTGTCACAAGTAAGCCTATAGCAGACTATCAGGCAGCCCAGACAGGGCCAAAACCTTGTCGGGGCGATATCTTTGGAACGAATTGAGCGATTGGAACGAGATTTTCAGCGTCGGGTCGAGTCCACAAATTGTCGATTCAGGTCGGTTCGCTTAAAATGTGTGACGTCGCTTTTCGGGTTACCGTGACGACCAATAGTGAAAAATTACAAAATGAGCCACAAAATGAGCTCTCAAGCACTCATTTTTGCATGTGTGACTCTGAAACCTGGCAGCATGATGCTATATATGCATGTGCATATTTCTATGAATTCAACAAATTTTGTTTGTGCATGGTTTCCATGGAAACCAGTGAAATTTGGTATTTTTTTTAAGTGAATGGCTCCCGTTGCCATGGAAACTGTCAGAATTTCCCGAGTGGCACATCAATTAAAGCTGTTGTAATCATCAGCCTGTGTGTCAATTTTCAGTGCAATGGCTCAATTAGTTTTTGAGATATCTCATCGGGAGTATTTTCCCATTGTTTTCAATGGGGGAGATAATATTCGAATATTATCTCAAAGCTGAGATAAGCTAAAATAAGCCTTTTCCATGATAAAAAAAAATCTACTGCGTATTTTTTTCCGAAACGTGGAGTCGTAGCGCATGTCGAGAAAAAAATAACGTGTGCCGATTCTGGTTGGAATAGGTTGATTAGTTTTCGAGCTATTCGAAAATGATAGTCGCCCCGCGCAAAAACAAAAACAATATACTCAGTATTAACTTTGTTAATAATGGAGTATAATAAATTTTTTCAATGTTCTTTAATTTTCGCACACTTCATTCTGTGCTCTTTGGGCAAAATTTACATTGATTTGTGTGTTTGGTAATCTGTGCTCCCACACGTAGACGTGCACGCTCCAAGAAAATAAGATCGAGCATAATTATTTGTGCACCAATGTCATGGTGAACTGTAAGCGCGAACATTACAGTACCACAAAAATTGTCACAAGTAAGCCTATAGCAGACTATCAGGCAGCCCAGACAGGGCCAAAACCTTGTCGGGGCGATATCTTTGGAACGAATTGAGCGATTGGAACGAGATTTTCAGCGTCGGGTCGAGTCCACAAATTGTCGATTCAGGTCGGTTCGCTTAAAATGTGTGACGTCGCTTTTCGGGTTACCGTGACGACCAATAGTGAAAAATTACAAAATGAGCCACAAAATGAGCTCTCAAGCACTCATTTTTGCATGTGTGACTCTGAAACCTGGCAGCATGATGCTATATATGCATGTGCATATTTCTATGAATTCAACAAATTTTGTTTGTGCATGGTTTCCATGGAAACCAGTGAAATTTGGTATTTTTTTTAAGTGAATGGCTCCCGTTGCCATGGAAACTGTCAGAATTTCCCGAGTGGCACATCAATTAAAGCTGTTGTAATCATCAGCCTGTGTGTCAATTTTCAGTGCAATGGCTCAATTAGTTTTTGAGATATCTCATCGGGAGTATTTTCCCATTGTTTTCAATGGGGGAGATAATATTCGAATATTATCTCAAAGCTGAGATAAGCTAAAATAAGCCTTTTCCATGATAAAAAAAAATCTACTGCGTATTTTTTTCCGAAACGTGGAGTCGTAGCGCATGTCGAGAAAAAAATAACGTGTGCCGATTCTGGTTGGAATAGGTTGATTAGTTTTCGAGCTATTCGAAAATGATAGTCGCCCCGCGCAAAAACAAAAACAATATACTCAGTATTAACTTTGTTAATAATGGAGTATAATAAATTTTTTCAATGTTCTTTAATTTTCGCACACTTCATTCTGTGCTCTTTGGGCAAAATTTACATTGATTTGTGTGTTTGGTAATCTGTGCTCCCACACGTAGACGTGCACGCTCCAAGAAAATAAGATCGAGCATAATTATTTGTGCACCAATGTCATGGTGAACTGTAAGCGCGAACATTACAGTACCACAAAAATTGTCACAAGTAAGCCTATAGCAGACTATCAGGCAGCCCAGACAGGGCCAAAACCTTGTCGGGGCGATATCTTTGGAACGAATTGAGCGATTGGAACGAGATTTTCAGCGTCGGGTCGAGTCCACAAATTGTCGATTCAGGTCGGTTCGCTTAAAATGTGTGACGTCGCTTTTCGGGTTACCGTGACGACCAATAGTGAAAAATTACAAAATGAGCCACAAAATGAGCTCTCAAGCACTCATTTTTGCATGTGTGACTCTGAAACCTGGCAGCATGATGCTATATATGCATGTGCATATTTCTATGAATTCAACAAATTTTGTTTGTGCATGGTTTCCATGGAAACCAGTGAAATTTGGTTTTTTTTTTAAGTGAATGGCTCCCGTTGCCATGGAAACTGTCAGAATTTCCCGAGTGGCACATCAATTAAAGCTGTTGTAATCATCAGCCTGTGTGTCAATTTTCAGTGCAATGGCTCAATTAGTTTTTGAGATATCTCATCGGGAGTATTTTCCCATTGTTTTCAATGGGGGAGATAATATTCGAATATTATCTCAAAGCTGAGATAAGCTAAAATAAGCCTTTTCCATGATAAAAAAAAATCTACTGCGTATTTTTTTCCGAAACGTGGAGTCGTAGCGCATGTCGAGAAAAAAATAACGTGTGCCGATTCTGGTTGGAATAGGTTGATTAGTTTTCGAGCTATTCGAAAATGATAGTCGCCCCGCGCAAAAACAAAAACAATATACTCAGTATTAACTTTGTTAATAATGGAGTATAATAAAAAAATTCAATGTTCTTTAATTTTCGCACACTTCATTCTGTGCTCTTTGGGCAAAATTTACATTGATTTGTGTGTTTGGTAATCTGTGCTCCCACACGTAGACGTGCACGCTCCAAGAAAATAAGATCGAGCATAATTATTTGTGCACCAATGTCATGGTGAACTGTAAGCGCGAACATTACAGTACCACAAAAATTGTCACAAGTAAGCCTATAGCAGACTATCAGGCAGCCCAGACAGGGCCAAAACCTTGTCGGGGCGATATCTTTGGAACGAATTGAGCGATTGGAACGAGATTTTCAGCGTCGGGTCGAGTCCACAAATTGTCGATTCAGGTCGGTTCGCTTAAAATGTGTGACGTCGCTTTTCGGGTTACCGTGACGACCAATAGTGAAAAATTACAAAATGAGCCACAAAATGAGCTCTCAAGCACTCATTTTTGCATGTGTGACTCTGAAACCTGGCAGCATGATGCTATATATGCATGTGCATATTTCTATGAATTCAACAAATTTTGTTTGTGCATGGTTTCCATGGAAACCAGTGAAATTTGGTATTTTTTTTAAGTGAATGGCTCCCGTTGCCATGGAAACTGTCAGAATTTCCCGAGTGGCACATCAATTAAAGCTGTTGTAATCATCAGCCTGTGTGTCAATTTTCAGTGCAATGGCTCAATTAGTTTTTGAGATATCTCATCGGGAGTATTTTCCCATTGTTTTCAATGGGGGAGATAATATTCGAATATTATCTCAAAGCTGAGATAAGCTAAAATAAGCCTTTTCCATGATAAAAAAAAATCTACTGCGTATTTTTTTCCGAAACGTGGAGTCGTAGCGCATGTCGAGAAAAAAATAACGTGTGCCGATTCTGGTTGGAATAGGTTGATTAGTTTTCGAGCTATTCGAAAATGATAGTCGCCCCGCGCAAAAACAAAAACAATATACTCAGTATTAACTTTGTTAATAATGGAGTATAATAAAAAATTTCAATGTTCTTTAATTTTCGCACACTTCATTCTGTGCTCTTTGGGCAAAATTTACATTGATTTGTGTGTTTGGTAATCTGTGCTCCCACACGTAGACGTGCACGCTCCAAGAAAATAAGATCGAGCATAATTATTTGTGCACCAATGTCATGGTGAACTGTAAGCGCGAACATTACAGTACCACAAAAATTGTCACAAGTAAGCCTATAGCAGACTATCAGGCAGCCCAGACAGGGCCAAAACCTTGTCGGGGCGATATCTTTGGAACGAATTGAGCGATTGGAACGAGATTTTCAGCGTCGGGTCGAGTCCACAAATTGTCGATTCAGGTCGGTTCGCTTAAAATGTGTGACGTCGCTTTTCGGGTTACCGTGACGACCAATAGTGAAAAATTACAAAATGAGCCACAAAATGAGCTCTCAAGCACTCATTTTTGCATGTGTGACTCTGAAACCTGGCAGCATGATGCTATATATGCATGTGCATATTTCTATGAATTCAACAAATTTTGTTTGTGCATGGTTTCCATGGAAACCAGTGAAATTTGGTATTTTTTTTAAGTGAATGGCTCCCGTTGCCATGGAAACTGTCAGAATTTCCCGAGTGGCACATCAATTAAAGCTGTTGTAATCATCAGCCTGTGTGTCAATTTTCAGTGCAATGGCTCAATTAGTTTTTGAGATATCTCATCGGGAGTATTTTCCCATTGTTTTCAATGGGGGAGATAATATTCGAATATTATCTCAAAGCTGAGATAAGCTAAAATAAGCCTTTTCCATGATAAAAAAAAATCTACTGCGTATTTTTTTCCGAAACGTGGAGTCGTAGCGCATGTCGAGAAAAAAATAACGTGTGCCGATTCTGGTTGGAATAGGTTGATTAGTTTTCGAGCTATTCGAAAATGATAGTCGCCCCGCGCAAAAACAAAAACAATATACTCAGTATTAACTTTGTTAATAATGGAGTATAATAAAAAATTTCAATGTTCTTTAATTTTCGCACACTTCATTCTGTGCTCTTTGGGCAAAATTTACATTGATTTGTGTGTTTGGTAATCTGTGCTCCCACACGTAGACGTGCACGCTCCAAGAAAATAAGATCGAGCATAATTATTTGTGCACCAATGTCATGGTGAACTGTAAGCGCGAACATTACAGTACCACAAAAATTGTCACAAGTAAGCCTATAGCAGACTATCAGGCAGCCCAGACAGGGCCAAAACCTTGTCGGGGCGATATCTTTGGAACGAATTGAGCGATTGGAACGAGATTTTCAGCGTCGGGTCGAGTCCACAAATTGTCGATTCAGGTCGGTTCGCTTAAAATGTGTGACGTCGCTTTTCGGGTTACCGTGACGACCAATAGTGAAAAATTACAAAATGAGCCACAAAATGAGCTCTCAAGCACTCATTTTTGCATGTGTGACTCTGAAACCTGGCAGCATGATGCTATATATGCATGTGCATATTTCTATGAATTCAACAAATTTTGTTTGTGCATGGTTTCCATGGAAACCAGTGAAATTTGGTATTTTTTTTAAGTGAATGGCTCCCGTTGCCATGGAAACTGTCAGAATTTCCCGAGTGGCACATCAATTAAAGCTGTTGTAATCATCAGCCTGTGTGTCAATTTTCAGTGCAATGGCTCAATTAGTTTTTGAGATATCTCATCGGGAGTATTTTCCCATTGTTTTCAATGGGGGAGATAATATTCGAATATTATCTCAAAGCTGAGATAAGCTAAAATAAGCCTTTTCCATGATAAAAAAAAATCTACTGCGTATTTTTTTCCGAAACGTGGAGTCGTAGCGCATGTCGAGAAAAAAATAACGTGTGCCGATTCTGGTTGGAATAGGTTGATTAGTTTTCGAGCTATTCGAAAATGATAGTCGCCCCGCGCAAAAACAAAAACAATATACTCAGTATTAACTTTGTTAATAATGGAGTATAATAAAAAATTTCAATGTTCTTTAATTTTCGCACACTTCATTCTGTGCTCTTTGGGCAAAATTTACATTGATTTGTGTGTTTGGTAATCTGTGCTCCCACACGTAGACGTGCACGCTCCAAGAAAATAAGATCGAGCATAATTATTTGTGCACCAATGTCATGGTGAACTGTAAGCGCGAACATTACAGTACCACAAAAATTGTCACAAGTAAGCCTATAGCAGACTATCAGGCAGCCCAGACAGGGCCAAAACCTTGTCGGGGCGATATCTTTGGAACGAATTGAGCGATTGGAACGAGATTTTCAGCGTCGGGTCGAGTCCACAAATTGTCGATTCAGGTCGGTTCGCTTAAAATGTGTGACGTCGCTTTTCGGGTTACCGTGACGACCAATAGTGAAAAATTACAAAATGAGCCACAAAATGAGCTCTCAAGCACTCATTTTTGCATGTGTGACTCTGAAACCTGGCAGCATGATGCTATATATGCATGTGCATATTTCTATGAATTCAACAAATTTTGTTTGTGCATGGTTTCCATGGAAACCAGTGAAATTTGGTATTTTTTTTAAGTGAATGGCTCCCGTTGCCATGGAAACTGTCAGAATTTCCCGAGTGGCACATCAATTAAAGCTGTTGTAATCATCAGCCTGTGTGTCAATTTTCAGTGCAATGGCTCAATTAGTTTTTGAGATATCTCATCGGGAGTATTTTCCCATTGTTTTCAATGGGGGAGATAATATTCGAATATTATCTCAAAGCTGAGATAAGCTAAAATAAGCCTTTTCCATGATAAAAAAAAATCTACTGCGTATTTTTTTCCGAAACGTGGAGTCGTAGCGCATGTCGAGAAAAAAATAACGTGTGCCGATTCTGGTTGGAATAGGTTGATTAGTTTTCGAGCTATTCGAAAATGATAGTCGCCCCGCGCAAAAACAAAAACAATATACTCAGTATTAACTTTGTTAATAATGGAGTATAATAAAAATTTTCAATGTTCTTTAATTTTCGCACACTTCATTCTGTGCTCTTTGGGCAAAATTTACATTGATTTGTGTGTTTGGTAATCTGTGCTCCCACACGTAGACGTGCACGCTCCAAGAAAATAAGATCGAGCATAATTATTTGTGCACCAATGTCATGGTGAACTGTAAGCGCGAACATTACAGTACCACAAAAATTGTCACAAGTAAGCCTATAGCAGACTATCAGGTAGCCCAGACAGGGCCAAAACCTTGTCGGGGCGATATCTTTGGAACGAATTGAGCGATTGGAACGAGATTTTCAGCGTCGGGTCGAGTCCACAAATTGTCGATTCAGGTCGGTTCGCTTAAAATGTGTGACGTCGCTTTTCGGGTTACCGTGACGACCAATAGTGAAAAATTACAAAATGAGCCACAAAATGAGCTCTCAAGCACTCATTTTTGCATGTGTGACTCTGAAACCTGGCAGCATGATGCTATATATGCATGTGCATATTTCTATGAATTCAACAAATTTTGTTTGTGCATGGTTTCCATGGAAACCAGTGAAATTTGGTATTTTTTTTAAGTGAATGGCTCCCGTTGCCATGGAAACTGTCAGAATTTCCCGAGTGGCACATCAATTAAAGCTGTTGTAATCATCAGCCTGTGTGTCAATTTTCAGTGCAATGGCTCAATTAGTTTTTGAGATATCTCATCGGGAGTATTTTCCCATTGTTTTCAATGGGGGAGATAATATTCGAATATTATCTCAAAGCTGAGATAAGCTAAAATAAGCCTTTTCCATGATAAAAAAAAATCTACTGCGTATTTTTTTCCGAAACGTGGAGTCGTAGCGCATGTCGAGAAAAAAATAACGTGTGCCGATTCTGGTTGGAATAGGTTGATTAGTTTTCGAGCTATTCGAAAATGATAGTCGCCCCGCGCAAAAACAAAAACAATATACTCAGTATTAACTTTGTTAATAATGGAGTATAATAAAAAATTTCAATGTTCTTTAATTTTCGCACACTTCATTCTGTGCTCTTTGGGCAAAATTTACATTGATTTGTGTGTTTGGTAATCTGTGCTCCCACACGTAGACGTGCACGCTCCAAGAAAATAAGATCGAGCATAATTATTTGTGCACCAATGTCATGGTGAACTGTAAGCGCGAACATTACAGTACCACAAAAATTGTCACAAGTAAGCCTATAGCAGACTATCAGGCAGCCCAGACAGGGCCAAAACCTTGTCGGGGCGATATCTTTGGAACGAATTGAGCGATTGGAACGAGATTTTCAGCGTCGGGTCGAGTCCACAAATTGTCGATTCAGGTCGGTTCGCTTAAAATGTGTGACGTCGCTTTTCGGGTTACCGTGACGACCAATAGTGAAAAATTACAAAATGAGCCACAAAATGAGCTCTCAAGCACTCATTTTTGCATGTGTGACTCTGAAACCTGGCAGCATGATGCTATATATGCATGTGCATATTTCTATGAATTCAACAAATTTTGTTTGTGCATGGTTTCCATGGAAACCAGTGAAATTTGGTATTTTTTTTAAGTGAATGGCTCCCGTTGCCATGGAAACTGTCAGAATTTCCCGAGTGGCACATCAATTAAAGCTGTTGTAATCATCAGCCTGTGTGTCAATTTTCAGTGCAATGGCTCAATTAGTTTTTGAGATATCTCATCGGGAGTATTTTCCCATTGTTTTCAATGGGGGAGATAATATTCGAATATTATCTCAAAGCTGAGATAAGCTAAAATAAGCCTTTTCCATGATAAAAAAAAATCTACTGCGTATTTTTTTCCGAAACGTGGAGTCGTAGCGCATGTCGAGAAAAAAATAACGTGTGCCGATTCTGGTTGGAATAGGTTGATTAGTTTTCGAGCTATTCGAAAATGATAGTCGCCCCGCGCAAAAACAAAAACAATATACTCAGTATTAACTTTGTTAATAATGGAGTATAATAAATTTTTTCAATGTTCTTTAATTTTCGCACACTTCATTCTGTGCTCTTTGGGCAAAATTTACATTGATTTGTGTGTTTGGTAATCTGTGCTCCCACACGTAGACGTGCACGCTCCAAGAAAATAAGATCGAGCATAATTATTTGTGCACCAATGTCATGGTGAACTGTAAGCGCGAACATTACAGTACCACAAAAATTGTCACAAGTAAGCCTATAGCAGACTATCAGGCAGCCCAGACAGGGCCAAAACCTTGTCGGGGCGATATCTTTGGAACGAATTGAGCGATTGGAACGAGATTTTCAGCGTCGGGTCGAGTCCACAAATTGTCGATTCAGGTCGGTTCGCTTAAAATGTGTGACGTCGCTTTTCGGGTTACCGTGACGACCAATAGTGAAAAATTACAAAATGAGCCACAAAATGAGCTCTCAAGCACTCATTTTTGCATGTGTGACTCTGAAACCTGGCAGCATGATGCTATATATGCATGTGCATATTTCTATGAATTCAACAAATTTTGTTTGTGCATGGTTTCCATGGAAACCAGTGAAATTTGGTATTTTTTTTAAGTGAATGGCTCCCGTTGCCATGGAAACTGTCAGAATTTCCCGAGTGGCACATCAATTAAAGCTGTTGTAATCATCAGCCTGTGTGTCAATTTTCAGTGCAATGGCTCAATTAGTTTTTGAGATATCTCATCGGGAGTATTTTCCCATTGTTTTCAATGGGGGAGATAATATTCGAATATTATCTCAAAGCTGAGATAAGCTAAAATAAGCCTTTTCCATGATAAAAAAAAATCTACTGCGTATTTTTTTCCGAAACGTGGAGTCGTAGCGCATGTCGAGAAAAAAATAACGTGTGCCGATTCTGGTTGGAATAGGTTGATTAGTTTTCGAGCTATTCGAAAATGATAGTCGCCCCGCGCAAAAACAAAAACAATATACTCAGTATTAACTTTGTTAATAATGGAGTATAATAAATTTTTTCAATGTTCTTTAATTTTCGCACACTTCATTCTGTGCTCTTTGGGCAAAATTTACATTGATTTGTGTGTTTGGTAATCTGTGCTCCCACACGTAGACGTGCACGCTCCAAGAAAATAAGATCGAGCATAATTATTTGTGCACCAATGTCATGGTGAACTGTAAGCGCGAACATTACAGTACCACAAAAATTGTCACAAGTAAGCCTATAGCAGACTATCAGGCAGCCCAGACAGGGCCAAAACCTTGTCGGGGCGATATCTTTGGAACGAATTGAGCGATTGGAACGAGATTTTCAGCGTCGGGTCGAGTCCACAAATTGTCGATTCAGGTCGGTTCGCTTAAAATGTGTGACGTCGCTTTTCGGGTTACCGTGACGACCAATAGTGAAAAATTACAAAATGAGCCACAAAATGAGCTCTCAAGCACTCATTTTTGCATGTGTGACTCTGAAACCTGGCAGCATGATGCTATATATGCATGTGCATATTTCTATGAATTCAACAAATTTTGTTTGTGCATGGTTTCCATGGAAACCAGTGAAATTTGGTATTTTTTTTAAGTGAATGGCTCCCGTTGCCATGGAAACTGTCAGAATTTCCCGAGTGGCACATCAATTAAAGCTGTTGTAATCATCAGCCTGTGTGTCAATTTTCAGTGCAATGGCTCAATTAGTTTTTGAGATATCTCATCGGGAGTATTTTCCCATTGTTTTCAATGGGGGAGATAATATTCGAATATTATCTCAAAGCTGAGATAAGCTAAAATAAGCCTTTTCCATGATAAAAAAAAATCTACTGCGTATTTTTTTCCGAAACGTGGAGTCGTAGCGCATGTCGAGAAAAAAATAACGTGTGCCGATTCTGGTTGGAATAGGTTGATTAGTTTTCGAGCTATTCGAAAATGATAGTCGCCCCGCGCAAAAACAAAAACAATATACTCAGTATTAACTTTGTTAATAATGGAGTATAATAAAAAATTTCAATGTTCTTTAATTTTCGCACACTTCATTCTGTGCTCTTTGGGCAAAATTTACATTGATTTGTGTGTTTGGTAATCTGTGCTCCCACACGTAGACGTGCACGCTCCAAGAAAATAAGATCGAGCATAATTATTTGTGCACCAATGTCATGGTGAACTGTAAGCGCGAACATTACAGTACCACAAAAATTGTCACAAGTAAGCCTATAGCAGACTATCAGGCAGCCCAGACAGGGCCAAAACCTTGTCGGGGCGATATCTTTGGAACGAATTGAGCGATTGGAACGAGATTTTCAGCGTCGGGTCGAGTCCACAAATTGTCGATTCAGGTCGGTTCGCTTAAAATGTGTGACGTCGCTTTTCGGGTTACCGTGACGACCAATAGTGAAAAATTACAAAATGAGCCACAAAATGAGCTCTCAAGCACTCATTTTTGCATGTGTGACTCTGAAACCTGGCAGCATGATGCTATATATGCATGTGCATATTTCTATGAATTCAACAAATTTTGTTTGTGCATGGTTTCCATGGAAACCAGTGAAATTTGGTATTTTTTTTAAGTGAATGGCTCCCGTTGCCATGGAAACTGTCAGAATTTCCCGAGTGGCACATCAATTAAAGCTGTTGTAATCATCAGCCTGTGTGTCAATTTTCAGTGCAATGGCTCAATTAGTTTTTGAGATATCTCATCGGGAGTATTTTCCCATTGTTTTCAATGGGGGAGATAATATTCGAATATTATCTCAAAGCTGAGATAAGCTAAAATAAGCCTTTTCCATGATAAAAAAAAATCTACTGCGTATTTTTTTCCGAAACGTGGAGTCGTAGCGCATGTCGAGAAAAAAATAACGTGTGCCGATTCTGGTTGGAATAGGTTGATTAGTTTTCGAGCTATTCGAAAATGATAGTCGCCCCGCGCAAAAACAAAAACAATATACTCAGTATTAACTTTGTTAATAATGGAGTATAATAAAAATTTTCAATGTTCTTTAATTTTCGCACACTTCATTCTGTGCTCTTTGGGCAAAATTTACATTGATTTGTGTGTTTGGTAATCTGTGCTCCCACACGTAGACGTGCACGCTCCAAGAAAATAAGATCGAGCATAATTATTTGTGCACCAATGTCATGGTGAACTGTAAGCGCGAACATTACAGTACCACAAAAATTGTCACAAGTAAGCCTATAGCAGACTATCAGGTAGCCCAGACAGGGCCAAAACCTTGTCGGGGCGATATCTTTGGAACGAATTGAGCGATTGGAACGAGATTTTCAGCGTCGGGTCGAGTCCACAAATTGTCGATTCAGGTCGGTTCGCTTAAAATGTGTGACGTCGCTTTTCGGGTTACCGTGACGACCAATAGTGAAAAATTACAAAATGAGCCACAAAATGAGCTCTCAAGCACTCATTTTTGCATGTGTGACTCTGAAACCTGGCAGCATGATGCTATATATGCATGTGCATATTTCTATGAATTCAACAAATTTTGTTTGTGCATGGTTTCCATGGAAACCAGTGAAATTTGGTATTTTTTTTAAGTGAATGGCTCCCGTTGCCATGGAAACTGTCAGAATTTCCCGAGTGGCACATCAATTAAAGCTGTTGTAATCATCAGCCTGTGTGTCAATTTTCAGTGCAATGGCTCAATTAGTTTTTGAGATATCTCATCGGGAGTATTTTCCCATTGTTTTCAATGGGGGAGATAATATTCGAATATTATCTCAAAGCTGAGATAAGCTAAAATAAGCCTTTTCCATGATAAAAAAAAATCTACTGCGTATTTTTTTCCGAAACGTGGAGTCGTAGCGCATGTCGAGAAAAAAATAACGTGTGCCGATTCTGGTTGGAATAGGTTGATTAGTTTTCGAGCTATTCGAAAATGATAGTCGCCCCGCGCAAAAACAAAAACAATATACTCAGTATTAACTTTGTTAATAATGGAGTATAATAAATTTTTTCAATGTTCTTTAATTTTCGCACACTTCATTCTGTGCTCTTTGGGCAAAATTTACATTGATTTGTGTGTTTGGTAATCTGTGCTCCCACACGTAGACGTGCACGCTCCAAGAAAATAAGATCGAGCATAATTATTTGTGCACCAATGTCATGGTGAACTGTAAGCGCGAACATTACAGTACCACAAAAATTGTCACAAGTAAGCCTATAGCAGACTATCAGGCAGCCCAGACAGGGCCAAAACCTTGTCGGGGCGATATCTTTGGAACGAATTGAGCGATTGGAACGAGATTTTCAGCGTCGGGTCGAGTCCACAAATTGTCGATTCAGGTCGGTTCGCTTAAAATGTGTGACGTCGCTTTTCGGGTTACCGTGACGACCAATAGTGAAAAATTACAAAATGAGCCACAAAATGAGCTCTCAAGCACTCATTTTTGCATGTGTGACTCTGAAACCTGGCAGCATGATGCTATATATGCATGTGCATATTTCTATGAATTCAACAAATTTTGTTTGTGCATGGTTTCCATGGAAACCAGTGAAATTTGGTATTTTTTTTAAGTGAATGGCTCCCGTTGCCATGGAAACTGTCAGAATTTCCCGAGTGGCACATCAATTAAAGCTGTTGTAATCATCAGCCTGTGTGTCAATTTTCAGTGCAATGGCTCAATTAGTTTTTGAGATATCTCATCGGGAGTATTTTCCCATTGTTTTCAATGGGGGAGATAATATTCGAATATTATCTCAAAGCTGAGATAAGCTAAAATAAGCCTTTTCCATGATAAAAAAAAATCTACTGCGTATTTTTTTCCGAAACGTGGAGTCGTAGCGCATGTCGAGAAAAAAATAACGTGTGCCGATTCTGGTTGGAATAGGTTGATTAGTTTTCGAGCTATTCGAAAATGATAGTCGCCCCGCGCAAAAACAAAAACAATATACTCAGTATTAACTTTGTTAATAATGGAGTATAATAAAAAATTTCAATGTTCTTTAATTTTCGCACACTTCATTCTGTGCTCTTTGGGCAAAATTTACATTGATTTGTGTGTTTGGTAATCTGTGCTCCCACACGTAGACGTGCACGCTCCAAGAAAATAAGATCGAGCATAATTATTTGTGCACCAATGTCATGGTGAACTGTAAGCGCGAACATTACAGTACCACAAAAATTGTCACAAGTAAGCCTATAGCAGACTATCAGGCAGCCCAGACAGGGCCAAAACCTTGTCGGGGCGATATCTTTGGAACGAATTGAGCGATTGGAACGAGATTTTCAGCGTCGGGTCGAGTCCACAAATTGTCGATTCAGGTCGGTTCGCTTAAAATGTGTGACGTCGCTTTTCGGGTTACCGTGACGACCAATAGTGAAAAATTACAAAATGAGCCACAAAATGAGCTCTCAAGCACTCATTTTTGCATGTGTGACTCTGAAACCTGGCAGCATGATGCTATATATGCATGTGCATATTTCTATGAATTCAACAAATTTTGTTTGTGCATGGTTTCCATGGAAACCAGTGAAATTTGGTATTTTTTTTAAGTGAATGGCTCCCGTTGCCATGGAAACTGTCAGAATTTCCCGAGTGGCACATCAATTAAAGCTGTTGTAATCATCAGCCTGTGTGTCAATTTTCAGTGCAATGGCTCAATTAGTTTTTGAGATATCTCATCGGGAGTATTTTCCCATTGTTTTCAATGGGGGAGATAATATTCGAATATTATCTCAAAGCTGAGATAAGCTAAAATAAGCCTTTTCCATGATAAAAAAAAATCTACTGCGTATTTTTTTCCGAAACGTGGAGTCGTAGCGCATGTCGAGAAAAAAATAACGTGTGCCGATTCTGGTTGGAATAGGTTGATTAGTTTTCGAGCTATTCGAAAATGATAGTCGCCCCGCGCAAAAACAAAAACAATATACTCAGTATTAACTTTGTTAATAATGGAGTATAATAAATTTTTTCAATGTTCTTTAATTTTCGCACACTTCATTCTGTGCTCTTTGGGCAAAATTTACATTGATTTGTGTGTTTGGTAATCTGTGCTCCCACACGTAGACGTGCACGCTCCAAGAAAATAAGATCGAGCATAATTATTTGTGCACCAATGTCATGGTGAACTGTAAGCGCGAACATTACAGTACCACAAAAATTGTCACAAGTAAGCCTATAGCAGACTATCAGGCAGCCCAGACAGGGCCAAAACCTTGTCGGGGCGATATCTTTGGAACGAATTGAGCGATTGGAACGAGATTTTCAGCGTCGGGTCGAGTCCACAAATTGTCGATTCAGGTCGGTTCGCTTAAAATGTGTGACGTCGCTTTTCGGGTTACCGTGACGACCAATAGTGAAAAATTACAAAATGAGCCACAAAATGAGCTCTCAAGCACTCATTTTTGCATGTGTGACTCTGAAACCTGGCAGCATGATGCTATATATGCATGTGCATATTTCTATGAATTCAACAAATTTTGTTTGTGCATGGTTTCCATGGAAACCAGTGAAATTTGGTATTTTTTTTAAGTGAATGGCTCCCGTTGCCATGGAAACTGTCAGAATTTCCCGAGTGGCACATCAATTAAAGCTGTTGTAATCATCAGCCTGTGTGTCAATTTTCAGTGCAATGGCTCAATTAGTTTTTGAGATATCTCATCGGGAGTATTTTCCCATTGTTTTCAATGGGGGAGATAATATTCGAATATTATCTCAAAGCTGAGATAAGCTAAAATAAGCCTTTTCCATGATAAAAAAAAATCTACTGCGTATTTTTTTCCGAAACGTGGAGTCGTAGCGCATGTCGAGAAAAAAATAACGTGTGCCGATTCTGGTTGGAATAGGTTGATTAGTTTTCGAGCTATTCGAAAATGATAGTCGCCCCGCGCAAAAACAAAAACAATATACTCAGTATTAACTTTGTTAATAATGGAGTATAATAAAAATTTTCAATGTTCTTTAATTTTCGCACACTTCATTCTGTGCTCTTTGGGCAAAATTTACATTGATTTGTGTGTTTGGTAATCTGTGCTCCCACACGTAGACGTGCACGCTCCAAGAAAATAAGATCGAGCATAATTATTTGTGCACCAATGTCATGGTGAACTGTAAGCGCGAACATTACAGTACCACAAAAATTGTCACAAGTAAGCCTATAGCAGACTATCAGGCAGCCCAGACAGGGCCAAAACCTTGTCGGGGCGATATCTTTGGAACGAATTGAGCGATTGGAACGAGATTTTCAGCGTCGGGTCGAGTCCACAAATTGTCGATTCAGGTCGGTTCGCTTAAAATGTGTGACGTCGCTTTTCGGGTTACCGTGACGACCAATAGTGAAAAATTACAAAATGAGCCACAAAATGAGCTCTCAAGCACTCATTTTTGCATGTGTGACTCTGAAACCTGGCAGCATGATGCTATATATGCATGTGCATATTTCTATGAATTCAACAAATTTTGTTTGTGCATGGTTTCCATGGAAACCAGTGAAATTTGGTATTTTTTTTAAGTGAATGGCTCCCGTTGCCATGGAAACTGTCAGAATTTCCCGAGTGGCACATCAATTAAAGCTGTTGTAATCATCAGCCTGTGTGTCAATTTTCAGTGCAATGGCTCAATTAGTTTTTGAGATATCTCATCGGGAGTATTTTCCCATTGTTTTCAATGGGGGAGATAATATTCGAATATTATCTCAAAGCTGAGATAAGCTTAAATAAGCCTTTTCCATGATAAAAAAAAATCTACTGCGTATTTTTTTCCGAAACGTGGAGTCGTAGCACATGTCGAGAAAAAAATAACGTGTGCCGATTCTGGTTGGAATAGGTTGATTAGTTTTCGAGCTATTCGAAAATGATAGTCGCCCCGCGCAAAAACAAAAACAATATACTCAGTATTAACTTTGTTAATAATGGAGTATAATAAAAAAATTCAATGTTCTTTAATTTTCGCACACTTCATTCTGTGCTCTTTGGGCAAAATTTACATTGATTTGTGTGTTTGGTAATCTGTGCTCCCACACGTAGACGTGCACGCTCCAAGAAAATAAGATCGAGCATAATTATTTGTGCACCAATGTCATGGTGAACTGTAAGCGCGAACATTACAGTACCACAAAAATTGTCACAAGTAAGCCTATAGCAGACTATCAGGCAGCCCAGACAGGGCCAAAACCTTGTCGGGGCGACGAATTGAGCGATTGGAACGAGATTTTCAGCGTCGGGTCGAGTCCACAAATTGTCGATTCAGGTCGGTTCGCTTAAAATGTGTGACGTCGCTTTTCGGGTTACCGTGACGACCAATAGTGAAAAATTACAAAATGAGCCACAAAATGAGCTCTCAAGCACTCATTTTTGCATGTGTGACTCTGAAACCTGGCAGCATGATGCTATATATGCATGTGCATATTTCTATGAATTCAACAAATTTTGTTTGTGCATGGTTTCCATGGAAACCAGTGAAATTTGGTATTTTTTTTAAGTGAATGGCTCCCGTTGCCATGGAAACTGTCAGAATTTCCCGAGTGGCACATCAATTAAAGCTGTTGTAATCATCAGCCTGTGTGTCAATTTTCAGTGCAATGGCTCAATTAGTTTTTGAGATATCTCATCGGGAGTATTTTCCCATTGTTTTCAATGGGGGAGATAATATTCGAATATTATCTCAAAGCTGAGATAAGCTAAAATAAGCCTTTTCCATGATAAAAAAAAATCTACTGCGTATTTTTTTCCGAAACGTGGAGTCGTAGCGCATGTCGAGAAAAAAATAACGTGTGCCGATTCTGGTTGGAATAGGTTGATTAGTTTTCGAGCTATTCGAAAATGATAGTCGCCCCGCGCAAAAACAAAAACAATATACTCAGTATTAACTTTGTTAATAATGGAGTATAATAAAAATTTTCAATGTTCTTTAATTTTCGCACACTTCATTCTGTGCTCTTTGGGCAAAATTTACATTGATTTGTGTGTTTGGTAATCTGTGCTCCCACACGTAGACGTGCACGCTCCAAGAAAATAAGATCGAGCATAATTATTTGTGCACCAATGTCATGGTGAACTGTAAGCGCGAACATTACAGTACCACAAAAATTGTCACAAGTAAGCCTATAGCAGACTATCAGGCAGCCCAGACAGGGCCAAAACCTTGTCGGGGCGATATCTTTGGAACGAATTGAGCGATTGGAACGAGATTTTCAGCGTCGGGTCGAGTCCACAAATTGTCGATTCAGGTCGGTTCGCTTAAAATGTGTGACGTCGCTTTTCGGGTTACCGTGACGACCAATAGTGAAAAATTACAAAATGAGCCACAAAATGAGCTCTCAAGCACTCATTTTTGCATGTGTGACTCTGAAACCTGGCAGCATGATGCTATATATGCATGTGCATATTTCTATGAATTCAACAAATTTTGTTTGTGCATGGTTTCCATGGAAACCAGTGAAATTTGGTATTTTTTTTAAGTGAATGGCTCCCGTTGCCATGGAAACTGTCAGAATTTCCCGAGTGGCACATCAATTAAAGCTGTTGTAATCATCAGCCTGTGTGTCAATTTTCAGTGCAATGGCTCAATTAGTTTTTGAGATATCTCATCGGGAGTATTTTCCCATTGTTTTCAATGGGGGAGATAATATTCGAATATTATCTCAAAGCTGAGATAAGCTAAAATAAGCCTTTTCCATGATAAAAAAAAATCTACTGCGTATTTTTTTCCGAAACGTGGAGTCGTAGCGCATGTCGAGAAAAAAATAACGTGTGCCGATTCTGGTTGGAATAGGTTGATTAGTTTTCGAGCTATTCGAAAATGATAGTCGCCCCGCGCAAAAACAAAAACAATATACTCAGTATTAACTTTGTTAATAATGGAGTATAATAAAAATTTTCAATGTTCTTTAATTTTCGCACACTTCATTCTGTGCTCTTTGGGCAAAATTTACATTGATTTGTGTGTTTGGTAATCTGTGCTCCCACACGTAGACGTGCACGCTCCAAGAAAATAAGATCGAGCATAATTATTTGTGCACCAATGTCATGGTGAACTGTAAGCGCGAACATTACAGTACCACAAAAATTGTCACAAGTAAGCCTATAGCAGACTATCAGGCAGCCCAGACAGGGCCAAAACCTTGTCGGGGCGATATCTTTGGAACGAATTGAGCGATTGGAACGAGATTTTCAGCGTCGGGTCGAGTCCACAAATTGTCGATTCAGGTCGGTTCGCTTAAAATGTGTGACGTCGCTTTTCGGGTTACCGTGACGACCAATAGTGAAAAATTACAAAATGAGCCACAAAATGAGCTCTCAAGCACTCATTTTTGCATGTGTGACTCTGAAACCTGGCAGCATGATGCTATATTATATGCATGTGCATATTTCTATGAATTCAACAAATTTTGTTTGTGCATGGTTTCCATGGAAACCAGTGAAATTTGGTATTTTTTTTAAGTGAATGGCTCCCGTTGCCATGGAAACTGTCAGAATTTCCCGAGTGGCACATCAATTAAAGCTGTTGTAATCATCAGCCTGTGTGTCAATTTTCAGTGCAATGGCTCAATTAGTTTTTGAGATATCTCATCGGGAGTATTTTCCCATTGTTTTCAATGGGGGAGATAATATTCGAATATTATCTCAAAGCTGAGATAAGCTAAAATAAGCCTTTTCCATGATAAAAAAAAATCTACTGCGTATTTTTTTCCGAAACGTGGAGTCGTAGCACATGTCGAGAAAAAAATAACGTGTGCCGATTCTGGTTGGAATAGGTTGATTAGTTTTCGAGCTATTCGAAAATGATAGTCGCCCCGCGCAAAAACAAAAACAATATACTCAGTATTAACTTTGTTAATAATGGAGTATAATAAATTTTTTCAATGTTCTTTAATTTTCGCACACTTCATTCTGTGCTCTTTGGGCAAAATTTACATTGATTTGTGTGTTTGGTAATCTGTGCTCCCACACGTAGACGTGCACGCTCCAAGAAAATAAGATCGAGCATAATTATTTGTGCACCAATGTCATGGTGAACTGTAAGCGCGAACATTACAGTACCACAAAAATTGTCACAAGTAAGCCTATAGCAGACTATCAGGCAGCCCAGACAGGGCCAAAACCTTGTCGGGGCGACGAATTGAGCGATTGGAACGAGATTTTCAGCGTCGGGTCGAGTCCACAAATTGTCGATTCAGGTCGGTTCGCTTAAAATGTGTGACGTCGCTTTTCGGGTTACCGTGACGACCAATAGTGAAAAATTACAAAATGAGCCACAAAATGAGCTCTCAAGCACTCATTTTTGCATGTGTGACTCTGAAACCTGGCAGCATGATGCTATATATGCATGTGCATATTTCTATGAATTCAACAAATTTTGTTTGTGCATGGTTTCCATGGAAACCAGTGAAATTTGGTATTTTTTTTAAGTGAATGGCTCCCGTTGCCATGGAAACTGTCAGAATTTCCCGAGTGGCACATCAATTAAAGCTGTTGTAATCATCAGCCTGTGTGTCAATTTTCAGTGCAATGGCTCAATTAGTTTTTGAGATATCTCATCGGGAGTATTTTCCCATTGTTTTCAATGGGGGAGATAATATTCGAATATTATCTCAAAGCTGAGATAAGCTAAAATAAGCCTTTTCCATGATAAAAAAAAATCTACTGCGTATTTTTTTCCGAAACGTGGAGTCGTAGCGCATGTCGAGAAAAAAATAACGTGTGCCGATTCTGGTTGGAATAGGTTGATTAGTTTTCGAGCTATTCGAAAATGATAGTCGCCCCGCGCAAAAACAAAAACAATATACTCAGTATTAACTTTGTTAATAATGGAGTATAATAAATTTTTTCAATGTTCTTTAATTTTCGCACACTTCATTCTGTGCTCTTTGGGCAAAATTTACATTGATTTGTGTGTTTGGTAATCTGTGCTCCCACACGTAGACGTGCACGCTCCAAGAAAATAAGATCGAGCATAATTATTTGTGCACCAATGTCATGGTGAACTGTAAGCGCGAACATTACAGTACCACAAAAATTGTCACAAGTAAGCCTATAGCAGACTATCAGGCAGCCCAGACAGGGCCAAAACCTTGTCGGGGCGATATCTTTGGAACGAATTGAGCGATTGGAACGAGATTTTCAGCGTCGGGTCGAGTCCACAAATTGTCGATTCAGGTCGGTTCGCTTAAAATGTGTGACGTCGCTTTTCGGGTTACCGTGACGACCAATAGTGAAAAATTACAAAATGAGCCACAAAATGAGCTCTCAAGCACTCATTTTTGCATGTGTGACTCTGAAACCTGGCAGCATGATGCTATATATGCATGTGCATATTTCTATGAATTCAACAAATTTTGTTTGTGCATGGTTTCCATGGAAACCAGTGAAATTTGGTATTTTTTTTAAGTGAATGGCTCCCGTTGCCATGGAAACTGTCAGAATTTCCCGAGTGGCACATCAATTAAAGCTGTTGTAATCATCAGCCTGTGTGTCAATTTTCAGTGCAATGGCTCAATTAGTTTTTGAGATATCTCATCGGGAGTATTTTCCCATTGTTTTCAATGGGGGAGATAATATTCGAATATTATCTCAAAGCTGAGATAAGCTAAAATAAGCCTTTTCCATGATAAAAAAAAATCTACTGCGTATTTTTTTCCGAAACGTGGAGTCGTAGCGCATGTCGAGAAAAAAATAACGTGTGCCGATTCTGGTTGGAATAGGTTGATTAGTTTTCGAGCTATTCGAAAATGATAGTCGCCCCGCGCAAAAACAAAAACAATATACTCAGTATTAACTTTGTTAATAATGGAGTATAATAAATTTTTTCAATGTTCTTTAATTTTCGCACACTTCATTCTGTGCTCTTTGGGCAAAATTTACATTGATTTGTGTGTTTGGTAATCTGTGCTCCCACACGTAGACGTGCACGCTCCAAGAAAATAAGATCGAGCATAATTATTTGTGCACCAATGTCATGGTGAACTGTAAGCGCGAACATTACAGTACCACAAAAATTGTCACAAGTAAGCCTATAGCAGACTATCAGGCAGCCCAGACAGGGCCAAAACCTTGTCGGGGCGATATCTTTGGAACGAATTGAGCGATTGGAACGAGATTTTCAGCGTCGGGTCGAGTCCACAAATTGTCGATTCAGGTCGGTTCGCTTAAAATGTGTGACGTCGCTTTTCGGGTTACCGTGACGACCAATAGTGAAAAATTACAAAATGAGCCACAAAATGAGCTCTCAAGCACTCATTTTTGCATGTGTGACTCTGAAACCTGGCAGCATGATGCTATATATGCATGTGCATATTTCTATGAATTCAACAAATTTTGTTTGTGCATGGTTTCCATGGAAACCAGTGAAATTTGGTATTTTTTTTAAGTGAATGGCTCCCGTTGCCATGGAAACTGTCAGAATTTCCCGAGTGGCACATCAATTAAAGCTGTTGTAATCATCAGCCTGTGTGTCAATTTTCAGTGCAATGGCTCAATTAGTTTTTGAGATATCTCATCGGGAGTATTTTCCCATTGTTTTCAATGGGGGAGATAATATTCGAATATTATCTCAAAGCTGAGATAAGCTAAAATAAGCCTTTTCCATGATAAAAAAAAATCTACTGCGTATTTTTTTCCGAAACGTGGAGTCGTAGCGCATGTCGAGAAAAAAATAACGTGTGCCGATTCTGGTTGGAATAGGTTGATTAGTTTTCGAGCTATTCGAAAATGATAGTCGCCCCGCGCAAAAACAAAAACAATATACTCAGTATTAACTTTGTTAATAATGGAGTATAATAAAAAATTTCAATGTTCTTTAATTTTCGCACACTTCATTCTGTGCTCTTTGGGCAAAATTTACATTGATTTGTGTGTTTGGTAATCTGTGCTCCCACACGTAGACGTGCACGCTCCAAGAAAATAAGATCGAGCATAATTATTTGTGCACCAATGTCATGGTGAACTGTAAGCGCGAACATTACAGTACCACAAAAATTGTCACAAGTAAGCCTATAGCAGACTATCAGGCAGCCCAGACAGGGCCAAAACCTTGTCGGGGCGATATCTTTGGAACGAATTGAGCGATTGGAACGAGATTTTCAGCGTCGGGTCGAGTCCACAAATTGTCGATTCAGGTCGGTTCGCTTAAAATGTGTGACGTCGCTTTTCGGGTTACCGTGACGACCAATAGTGAAAAATTACAAAATGAGCCACAAAATGAGCTATCAAGCACTCATTTTTGCATGTGTGACTCTGAAACCTGGCAGCATGATGCTATATATGCATGTGCATATTTCTATGAATTCAACAAATTTTGTTTGTGCATGGTTTCCATGGAAACCAGTGAAATTTGGTATTTTTTTTAAGTGAATGGCTCCCGTTGCCATGGAAACTGTCAGAATTTCCCGAGTGGCACATCAATTAAAGCTGTTGTAATCATCAGCCTGTGTGTCAATTTTCAGTGCAATGGCTCAATTAGTTTTTGAGATATCTCATCGGGAGTATTTTCCCATTGTTTTCAATGGGGGAGATAATATTCGAATATTATCTCAAAGCTGAGATAAGCTAAAATAAGCCTTTTCCATGATAAAAAAAAATCTACTGCGTATTTTTTTCCGAAACGTGGAGTCGTAGCGCATGTCGAGAAAAAAATAACGTGTGCCGATTCTGGTTGGAATAGGTTGATTAGTTTTCGAGCTATTCGAAAATGATAGTCGCCCCGCGCAAAAACAAAAACAATATACTCAGTATTAACTTTGTTAATAATGGAGTATAATAAAAATTTTCAATGTTCTTTAATTTTCGCACACTTCATTCTGTGCTCTTTGGGCAAAATTTACATTGATTTGTGTGTTTGGTAATCTGTGCTCCCACACGTAGACGTGCACGCTCCAAGAAAATAAGATCGAGCATAATTATTTGTGCACCAATGTCATGGTGAACTGTAAGCGCGAACATTACAGTACCACAAAAATTGTCACAAGTAAGCCTATAGCAGACTATCAGGCAGCCCAGACAGGGCCAAAACCTTGTCGGGGCGATATCTTTGGAACGAATTGAGCGATTGGAACGAGATTTTCAGCGTCGGGTCGAGTCCACAAATTGTCGATTCAGGTCGGTTCGCTTAAAATGTGTGACGTCGCTTTTCGGGTTACCGTGACGACCAATAGTGAAAAATTACAAAATGAGCCACAAAATGAGCTCTCAAGCACTCATTTTTGCATGTGTGACTCTGAAACCTGGCAGCATGATGCTATATATGCATGTGCATATTTCTATGAATTCAACAAATTTTGTTTGTGCATGGTTTCCATGGAAACCAGTGAAATTTGGTATTTTTTTTAAGTGAATGGCTCCCGTTGCCATGGAAACTGTCAGAATTTCCCGAGTGGCACATCAATTAAAGCTGTTGTAATCATCAGCCTGTGTGTCAATTTTCAGTGCAATGGCTCAATTAGTTTTTGAGATATCTCATCGGGAGTATTTTCCCATTGTTTTCAATGGGGGAGATAATATTCGAATATTATCTCAAAGCTGAGATAAGCTAAAATAAGCCTTTTCCATGATAAAAAAAAATCTACTGCGTATTTTTTTCCGAAACGTGGAGTCGTAGCGCATGTCGAGAAAAAAATAACGTGTGCCGATTCTGGTTGGAATAGGTTGATTAGTTTTCGAGCTATTCGAAAATGATAGTCGCCCCGCGCAAAAACAAAAACAATATACTCAGTATTAACTTTGTTAATAATGGAGTATAATAAAAAAATTCAATGTTCTTTAATTTTCGCACACTTCATTCTGTGCTCTTTGGGCAAAATTTACATTGATTTGTGTGTTTGGTAATCTGTGCTCCCACACGTAGACGTGCACGCTCCAAGAAAATAAGATCGAGCATAATTATTTGTGCACCAATGTCATGGTGAACTGTAAGCGCGAACATTACAGTACCACAAAAATTGTCACAAGTAAGCCTATAGCAGACTATCAGGCAGCCCAGACAGGGCCAAAACCTTGTCGGGGCGATATCTTTGGAACGAATTGAGCGATTGGAACGAGATTTTCAGCGTCGGGTCGAGTCCACAAATTGTCGATTCAGGTCGGTTCGCTTAAAATGTGTGACGTCGCTTTTCGGGTTACCGTGACGACCAATAGTGAAAAATTACAAAATGAGCCACAAAATGAGCTCTCAAGCACTCATTTTTGCATGTGTGACTCTGAAACCTGGCAGCATGATGCTATATATGCATGTGCATATTTCTATGAATTCAACAAATTTTGTTTGTGCATGGTTTCCATGGAAACCAGTGAAATTTGGTATTTTTTTTAAGTGAATGGCTCCCGTTGCCATGGAAACTGTCAGAATTTCCCGAGTGGCACATCAATTAAAGCTGTTGTAATCATCAGCCTGTGTGTCAATTTTCAGTGCAATGGCTCAATTAGTTTTTGAGATATCTCATCGGGAGTATTTTCCCATTGTTTTCAATGGGGGAGATAATATTCGAATATTATCTCAAAGCTGAGATAAGCTAAAATAAGCCTTTTCCATGATAAAAAAAAATCTACTGCGTATTTTTTTCCGAAACGTGGAGTCGTAGCGCATGTCGAGAAAAAAATAACGTGTGCCGATTCTGGTTGGAATAGGTTGATTAGTTTTCGAGCTATTCGAAAATGATAGTCGCCCCGCGCAAAAACAAAAACAATATACTCAGTATTAACTTTGTTAATAATGGAGTATAATAAAAAAATTCAATGTTCTTTAATTTTCGCACACTTCATTCTGTGCTCTTTGGGCAAAATTTACATTGATTTGTGTGTTTGGTAATCTGTGCTCCCACACGTAGACGTGCACGCTCCAAGAAAATAAGATCGAGCATAATTATTTGTGCACCAATGTCATGGTGAACTGTAAGCGCGAACATTACAGTACCACAAAAATTGTCACAAGTAAGCCTATAGCAGACTATCAGGCAGCCCAGACAGGGCCAAAACCTTGTCGGGGCGATATCTTTGGAACGAATTGAGCGATTGGAACGAGATTTTCAGCGTCGGGTCGAGTCCACAAATTGTCGATTCAGGTCGGTTCGCTTAAAATGTGTGACGTCGCTTTTCGGGTTACCGTGACGACCAATAGTGAAAAATTACAAAATGAGCCACAAAATGAGCTCTCAAGCACTCATTTTTGCATGTGTGACTCTGAAACCTGGCAGCATGATGCTATATATGCATGTGCATATTTCTATGAATTCAACAAATTTTGTTTGTGCATGGTTTCCATGGAAACCAGTGAAATTTGGTATTTTTTTTAAGTGAATGGCTCCCGTTGCCATGGAAACTGTCAGAATTTCCCGAGTGGCACATCAATTAAAGCTGTTGTAATCATCAGCCTGTGTGTCAATTTTCAGTGCAATGGCTCAATTAGTTTTTGAGATATCTCATCGGGAGTATTTTCCCATTGTTTTCAATGGGGGAGATAATATTCGAATATTATCTCAAAGCTGAGATAAGCTAAAATAAGCCTTTTCCATGATAAAAAAAAATCTACTGCGTATTTTTTTCCGAAACGTGGAGTCGTAGCGCATGTCGAGAAAAAAATAACGTGTGCCGATTCTGGTTGGAATAGGTTGATTAGTTTTCGAGCTATTCGAAAATGATAGTCGCCCCGCGCAAAAACAAAAACAATATACTCAGTATTAACTTTGTTAATAATGGAGTATAATAAATTTTTTCAATGTTCTTTAATTTTCGCACACTTCATTCTGTGCTCTTTGGGCAAAATTTACATTGATTTGTGTGTTTGGTAATCTGTGCTCCCACACGTAGACGTGCACGCTCCAAGAAAATAAGATCGAGCATAATTATTTGTGCACCAATGTCATGGTGAACTGTAAGCGCGAACATTACAGTACCACAAAAATTGTCACAAGTAAGCCTATAGCAGACTATCAGGCAGCCCAGACAGGGCCAAAACCTTGTCGGGGCGATATCTTTGGAACGAATTGAGCGATTGGAACGAGATTTTCAGCGTCGGGTCGAGTCCACAAATTGTCGATTCAGGTCGGTTCGCTTAAAATGTGTGACGTCGCTTTTCGGGTTACCGTGACGACCAATAGTGAAAAATTACAAAATGAGCCACAAAATGAGCTCTCAAGCACTCATTTTTGCATGTGTGACTCTGAAACCTGGCAGCATGATGCTATATATGCATGTGCATATTTCTATGAATTCAACAAATTTTGTTTGTGCATGGTTTCCATGGAAACCAGTGAAATTTGGTATTTTTTTTAAGTGAATGGCTCCCGTTGCCATGGAAACTGTCAGAATTTCCCGAGTGGCACATCAATTAAAGCTGTTGTAATCATCAGCCTGTGTGTCAATTTTCAGTGCAATGGCTCAATTAGTTTTTGAGATATCTCATCGGGAGTATTTTCCCATTGTTTTCAATGGGGGAGATAATATTCGAATATTATCTCAAAGCTGAGATAAGCTAAAATAAGCCTTTTCCATGATAAAAAAAAATCTACTGCGTATTTTTTTCCGAAACGTGGAGTCGTAGCGCATGTCGAGAAAAAAATAACGTGTGCCGATTCTGGTTGGAATAGGTTGATTAGTTTTCGAGCTATTCGAAAATGATAGTCGCCCCGCGCAAAAACAAAAACAATATACTCAGTATTAACTTTGTTAATAATGGAGTATAATAAAAAATTTCAATGTTCTTTAATTTTCGCACACTTCATTCTGTGCTCTTTGGGCAAAATTTACATTGATTTGTGTGTTTGGTAATCTGTGCTCCCACACGTAGACGTGCACGCTCCAAGAAAATAAGATCGAGCATAATTATTTGTGCACCAATGTCATGGTGAACTGTAAGCGCGAACATTACAGTACCACAAAAATTGTCACAAGTAAGCCTATAGCAGACTATCAGGCAGCCCAGACAGGGCCAAAACCTTGTCGGGGCGATATCTTTGGAACGAATTGAGCGATTGGAACGAGATTTTCAGCGTCGGGTCGAGTCCACAAATTGTCGATTCAGGTCGGTTCGCTTAAAATGTGTGACGTCGCTTTTCGGGTTACCGTGACGACCAATAGTGAAAAATTACAAAATGAGCCACAAAATGAGCTCTCAAGCACTCATTTTTGCATGTGTGACTCTGAAACCTGGCAGCATGATGCTATATATGCATGTGCATATTTCTATGAATTCAACAAATTTTGTTTGTGCATGGTTTCCATGGAAACCAGTGAAATTTGGTATTTTTTTTAAGTGAATGGCTCCCGTTGCCATGGAAACTGTCAGAATTTCCCGAGTGGCACATCAATTAAAGCTGTTGTAATCATCAGCCTGTGTGTCAATTTTCAGTGCAATGGCTCAATTAGTTTTTGAGATATCTCATCGGGAGTATTTTCCCATTGTTTTCAATGGGGGAGATAATATTCGAATATTATCTCAAAGCTGAGATAAGCTAAAATAAGCCTTTTCCATGATAAAAAAAAATCTACTGCGTATTTTTTTCCGAAACGTGGAGTCGTAGCGCATGTCGAGAAAAAAATAACGTGTGCCGATTCTGGTTGGAATAGGTTGATTAGTTTTCGAGCTATTCGAAAATGATAGTCGCCCCGCGCAAAAACAAAAACAATATACTCAGTATTAACTTTGTTAATAATGGAGTATAATAAAAAATTTCAATGTTCTTTAATTTTCGCACACTTCATTCTGTGCTCTTTGGGCAAAATTTACATTGATTTGTGTGTTTGGTAATCTGTGCTCCCACACGTAGACGTGCACGCTCCAAGAAAATAAGATCGAGCATAATTATTTGTGCACCAATGTCATGGTGAACTGTAAGCGCGAACATTACAGTACCACAAAAATTGTCACAAGTAAGCCTATAGCAGACTATCAGGCAGCCCAGACAGGGCCAAAACCTTGTCGGGGCGATATCTTTGGAACGAATTGAGCGATTGGAACGAGATTTTCAGCGTCGGGTCGAGTCCACAAATTGTCGATTCAGGTCGGTTCGCTTAAAATGTGTGACGTCGCTTTTCGGGTTACCGTGACGACCAATAGTGAAAAATTACAAAATGAGCCACAAAATGAGCTCTCAAGCACTCATTTTTGCATGTGTGACTCTGAAACCTGGCAGCATGATGCTATATATGCATGTGCATATTTCTATGAATTCAACAAATTTTGTTTGTGCATGGTTTCCATGGAAACCAGTGAAATTTGGTATTTTTTTTAAGTGAATGGCTCCCGTTGCCATGGAAACTGTCAGAATTTCCCGAGTGGCACATCAATTAAAGCTGTTGTAATCATCAGCCTGTGTGTCAATTTTCAGTGCAATGGCTCAATTAGTTTTTGAGATATCTCATCGGGAGTATTTTCCCATTGTTTTCAATGGGGGAGATAATATTCGAATATTATCTCAAAGCTGAGATAAGCTAAAATAAGCCTTTTCCATGATAAAAAAAAATCTACTGCGTATTTTTTTCCGAAACGTGGAGTCGTAGCGCATGTCGAGAAAAAAATAACGTGTGCCGATTCTGGTTGGAATAGGTTGATTAGTTTTCGAGCTATTCGAAAATGATAGTCGCCCCGCGCAAAAACAAAAACAATATACTCAGTATTAACTTTGTTAATAATGGAGTATAATAAAAATTTTCAATGTTCTTTAATTTTCGCACACTTCATTCTGTGCTCTTTGGGCAAAATTTACATTGATTTGTGTGTTTGGTAATCTGTGCTCCCACACGTAGACGTGCACGCTCCAAGAAAATAAGATCGAGCATAATTATTTGTGCACCAATGTCATGGTGAACTGTAAGCGCGAACATTACAGTACCACAAAAATTGTCACAAGTAAGCCTATAGCAGACTATCAGGCAGCCCAGACAGGGCCAAAACCTTGTCGGGGCGATATCTTTGGAACGAATTGAGCGATTGGAACGAGATTTTCAGCGTCGGGTCGAGTCCACAAATTGTCGATTCAGGTCGGTTCGCTTAAAATGTGTGACGTCGCTTTTCGGGTTACCGTGACGACCAATAGTGAAAAATTACAAAATGAGCCACAAAATGAGCTCTCAAGCACTCATTTTTGCATGTGTGACTCTGAAACCTGGCAGCATGATGCTATATATGCATGTGCATATTTCTATGAATTCAACAAATTTTGTTTGTGCATGGTTTCCATGGAAACCAGTGAAATTTGGTATTTTTTTTAAGTGAATGGCTCCCGTTGCCATGGAAACTGTCAGAATTTCCCGAGTGGCACATCAATTAAAGCTGTTGTAATCATCAGCCTGTGTGTCAATTTTCAGTGCAATGGCTCAATTAGTTTTTGAGATATCTCATCGGGAGTATTTTCCCATTGTTTTCAATGGGGGAGATAATATTCGAATATTATCTCAAAGCTGAGATAAGCTAAAATAAGCCTTTTCCATGATAAAAAAAAATCTACTGCGTATTTTTTTCCGAAACGTGGAGTCGTAGCGCATGTCGAGAAAAAAATAACGTGTGCCGATTCTGGTTGGAATAGGTTGATTAGTTTTCGAGCTATTCGAAAATGATAGTCGCCCCGCGCAAAAACAAAAACAATATACTCAGTATTAACTTTGTTAATAATGGAGTATAATAAATTTTTTCAATGTTCTTTAATTTTCGCACACTTCATTCTGTGCTCTTTGGGCAAAATTTACATTGATTTGTGTGTTTGGTAATCTGTGCTCCCACACGTAGACGTGCACGCTCCAAGAAAATAAGATCGAGCATAATTATTTGTGCACCAATGTCATGGTGAACTGTAAGCGCGAACATTACAGTACCACAAAAATTGTCACAAGTAAGCCTATAGCAGACTATCAGGCAGCCCAGACAGGGCCAAAACCTTGTCGGGGCGATATCTTTGGAACGAATTGAGCGATTGGAACGAGATTTTCAGCGTCGGGTCGAGTCCACAAATTGTCGATTCAGGTCGGTTCGCTTAAAATGTGTGACGTCGCTTTTCGGGTTACCGTGACGACCAATAGTGAAAAATTACAAAATGAGCCACAAAATGAGCTCTCAAGCACTCATTTTTGCATGTGTGACTCTGAAACCTGGCAGCATGATGCTATATATGCATGTGCATATTTCTATGAATTCAACAAATTTTGTTTGTGCATGGTTTCCATGGAAACCAGTGAAATTTGGTATTTTTTTTAAGTGAATGGCTCCCGTTGCCATGGAAACTGTCAGAATTTCCCGAGTGGCACATCAATTAAAGCTGTTGTAATCATCAGCCTGTGTGTCAATTTTCAGTGCAATGGCTCAATTAGTTTTTGAGATATCTCATCGGGAGTATTTTCCCATTGTTTTCAATGGGGGAGATAATATTCGAATATTATCTCAAAGCTGAGATAAGCTAAAATAAGCCTTTTCCATGATGAAAAAAAATCTACTGCGTATTTTTTTCCGAAACGTGGAGTCGTAGCGCATGTCGAGAAAAAAATAACGTGTGCCGATTCTGGTTGGAATAGGTTGATTAGTTTTCGAGCTATTCGAAAATGATAGTCGCCCCGCGCAAAAACAAAAACAATATACTCAGTATTAACTTTGTTAATAATGGAGTATAATAAATTTTTTCAATGTTCTTTAATTTTCGCACACTTCATTCTGTGCTCTTTGGGCAAAATTTACATTGATTTGTGTGTTTGGTAATCTGTGCTCCCACACGTAGACGTGCACGCTCCAAGAAAATAAGATCGAGCATAATTATTTGTGCACCAATGTCATGGTGAACTGTAAGCGCGAACATTACAGTACCACAAAAATTGTCACAAGTAAGCCTATAGCAGACTATCAGGCAGCCCAGACAGGGCCAAAACCTTGTCGGGGCGATATCTTTGGAACGAATTGAGCGATTGGAACGAGATTTTCAGCGTCGGGTCGAGTCCACAAATTGTCGATTCAGGTCGGTTCGCTTAAAATGTGTGACGTCGCTTTTCGGGTTACCGTGACGACCAATAGTGAAAAATTACAAAATGAGCCACAAAATGAGCTCTCAAGCACTCATTTTTGCATGTGTGACTCTGAAACCTGGCAGCATGATGCTATATATGCATGTGCATATTTCTATGAATTCAACAAATTTTGTTTGTGCATGGTTTCCATGGAAACCAGTGAAATTTGGTATTTTTTTTAAGTGAATGGCTCCCGTTGCCATGGAAACTGTCAGAATTTCCCGAGTGGCACATCAATTAAAGCTGTTGTAATCATCAGCCTGTGTGTCAATTTTCAGTGCAATGGCTCAATTAGTTTTTGAGATATCTCATCGGGAGTATTTTCCCATTGTTTTCAATGGGGGAGATAATATTCGAATATTATCTCAAAGCTGAGATAAGCTAAAATAAGCCTTTTCCATGATGAAAAAAAATCTACTGCGTATTTTTTTCCGAAACGTGGAGTCGTAGCGCATGTCGAGAAAAAAATAACGTGTGCCGATTCTGGTTGGAATAGGTTGATTAGTTTTCGAGCTATTCGAAAATGATAGTCGCCCCGCGCAAAAACAAAAACAATATACTCAGTATTAACTTTGTTAATAATGGAGTATAATAAATTTTTTCAATGTTCTTTAATTTTCGCACACTTCATTCTGTGCTCTTTGGGCAAAATTTACATTGATTTGTGTGTTTGGTAATCTGTGCTCCCACACGTAGACGTGCACGCTCCAAGAAAATAAGATCGAGCATAATTATTTGTGCACCAATGTCATGGTGAACTGTAAGCGCGAACATTACAGTACCACAAAAATTGTCACAAGTAAGCCTATAGCAGACTATCAGGCAGCCCAGACAGGGCCAAAACCTTGTCGGGGCGATATCTTTGGAACGAATTGAGCGATTGGAACGAGATTTTCAGCGTCGGGTCGAGTCCACAAATTGTCGATTCAGGTCGGTTCGCTTAAAATGTGTGACGTCGCTTTTCGGGTTACCGTGACGACCAATAGTGAAAAATTACAAAATGAGCCACAAAATGAGCTCTCAAGCACTCATTTTTGCATGTGTGACTCTGAAACCTGGCAGCATGATGCTATATATGCATGTGCATATTTCTATGAATTCAACAAATTTTGTTTGTGCATGGTTTCCATGGAAACCAGTGAAATTTGGTATTTTTTTTAAGTGAATGGCTCCCGTTGCCATGGAAACTGTCAGAATTTCCCGAGTGGCACATCAATTAAAGCTGTTGTAATCATCAGCCTGTGTGTCAATTTTCAGTGCAATGGCTCAATTAGTTTTTGAGATATCTCATCGGGAGTATTTTCCCATTGTTTTCAATGGGGGAGATAATATTCGAATATTATCTCAAAGCTGAGATAAGCTAAAATAAGCCTTTTCCATGATGAAAAAAAATCTACTGCGTATTTTTTTCCGAAACGTGGAGTCGTAGCGCATGTCGAGAAAAAAATAACGTGTGCCGATTCTGGTTGGAATAGGTTGATTAGTTTTCGAGCTATTCGAAAATGATAGTCGCCCCGCGCAAAAACAAAAACAATATACTCAGTATTAACTTTGTTAATAATGGAGTATAATAAAAAAATTCAATGTTCTTTAATTTTCGCACACTTCATTCTGTGCTCTTTGGGCAAAATTTACATTGATTTGTGTGTTTGGTAATCTGTGCTCCCACACGTAGACGTGCACGCTCCAAGAAAATAAGATCGAGCATAATTATTTGTGCACCAATGTCATGGTGAACTGTAAGCGCGAACATTACAGTACCACAAAAATTGTCACAAGTAAGCCTATAGCAGACTATCAGGCAGCCCAGACAGGGCCAAAACCTTGTCGGGGCGATATCTTTGGAACGAATTGAGCGATTGGAACGAGATTTTCAGCGTCGGGTCGAGTCCACAAATTGTCGATTCAGGTCGGTTCGCTTAAAATGTGTGACGTCGCTTTTCGGGTTACCGTGACGACCAATAGTGAAAAATTACAAAATGAGCCACAAAATGAGCTCTCAAGCACTCATTTTTGCATGTGTGACTCTGAAACCTGGCAGCATGATGCTATATATGCATGTGCATATTTCTATGAATTCAACAAATTTTGTTTGTGCATGGTTTCCATGGAAACCAGTGAAATTTGGTATTTTTTTTAAGTGAATGGCTCCCGTTGCCATGGAAACTGTCAGAATTTCCCGAGTGGCACATCAATTAAAGCTGTTGTAATCATCAGCCTGTGTGTCAATTTTCAGTGCAATGGCTCAATTAGTTTTTGAGATATCTCATCGGGAGTATTTTCCCATTGTTTTCAATGGGGGAGATAATATTCGAATATTATCTCAAAGCTGAGATAAGCTAAAATAAGCCTTTTCCATGATGAAAAAAAATCTACTGCGTATTTTTTTCCGAAACGTGGAGTCGTAGCGCATGTCGAGAAAAAAATAACGTGTGCCGATTCTGGTTGGAATAGGTTGATTAGTTTTCGAGCTATTCGAAAATGATAGTCGCCCCGCGCAAAAACAAAAACAATATACTCAGTATTAACTTTGTTAATAATGGAGTATAATAAAAAAATTCAATGTTCTTTAATTTTCGCACACTTCATTCTGTGCTCTTTGGGCAAAATTTACATTGATTTGTGTGTTTGGTAATCTGTGCTCCCACACGTAGACGTGCACGCTCCAAGAAAATAAGATCGAGCATAATTATTTGTGCACCAATGTCATGGTGAACTGTAAGCGCGAACATTACAGTACCACAAAAATTGTCACAAGTAAGCCTATAGCAGACTATCAGGCAGCCCAGACAGGGCCAAAACCTTGTCGGGGCGATATCTTTGGAACGAATTGAGCGATTGGAACGAGATTTTCAGCGTCGGGTCGAGTCCACAAATTGTCGATTCAGGTCGGTTCGCTTAAAATGTGTGACGTCGCTTTTCGGGTTACCGTGACGACCAATAGTGAAAAATTACAAAATGAGCCACAAAATGAGCTCTCAAGCACTCATTTTTGCATGTGTGACTCTGAAACCTGGCAGCATGATGCTATATATGCATGTGCATATTTCTATGAATTCAACAAATTTTGTTTGTGCATGGTTTCCATGGAAACCAGTGAAATTTGGTATTTTTTTTAAGTGAATGGCTCCCGTTGCCATGGAAACTGTCAGAATTTCCCGAGTGGCACATCAATTAAAGCTGTTGTAATCATCAGCCTGTGTGTCAATTTTCAGTGCAATGGCTCAATTAGTTTTTGAGATATCTCATCGGGAGTATTTTCCCATTGTTTTCAATGGGGGAGATAATATTCGAATATTATCTCAAAGCTGAGATAAGCTAAAATAAGCCTTTTCCATGATAAAAAAAAATCTACTGCGTATTTTTTTCCGAAACGTGGAGTCGTAGCGCATGTCGAGAAAAAAATAACGTGTGCCGATTCTGGTTGGAATAGGTTGATTAGTTTTCGAGCTATTCGAAAATGATAGTCGCCCCGCGCAAAAACAAAAACAATATACTCAGTATTAACTTTGTTAATAATGGAGTATAATAAATTTTTTCAATGTTCTTTAATTTTCGCACACTTCATTCTGTGCTCTTTGGGCAAAATTTACATTGATTTGTGTGTTTGGTAATCTGTGCTCCCACACGTAGACGTGCACGCTCCAAGAAAATAAGATCGAGCATAATTATTTGTGCACCAATGTCATGGTGAACTGTAAGCGCGAACATTACAGTACCACAAAAATTGTCACAAGTAAGCCTATAGCAGACTATCAGGCAGCCCAGACAGGGCCAAAACCTTGTCGGGGCGATATCTTTGGAACGAATTGAGCGATTGGAACGAGATTTTCAGCGTCGGGTCGAGTCCACAAATTGTCGATTCAGGTCGGTTCGCTTAAAATGTGTGACGTCGCTTTTCGGGTTACCGTGACGACCAATAGTGAAAAATTACAAAATGAGCCACAAAATGAGCTCTCAAGCACTCATTTTTGCATGTGTGACTCTGAAACCTGGCAGCATGATGCTATATATGCATGTGCATATTTCTATGAATTCAACAAATTTTGTTTGTGCATGGTTTCCATGGAAACCAGTGAAATTTGGTATTTTTTTTAAGTGAATGGCTCCCGTTGCCATGGAAACTGTCAGAATTTCCCGAGTGGCACATCAATTAAAGCTGTTGTAATCATCAGCCTGTGTGTCAATTTTCAGTGCAATGGCTCAATTAGTTTTTGAGATATCTCATCGGGAGTATTTTCCCATTGTTTTCAATGGGGGAGATAATATTCGAATATTATCTCAAAGCTGAGATAAGCTAAAATAAGCCTTTTCCATGATAAAAAAAAATCTACTGCGTATTTTTTTCCGAAACGTGGAGTCGTAGCGCATGTCGAGAAAAAAATAACGTGTGCCGATTCTGGTTGGAATAGGTTGATTAGTTTTCGAGCTATTCGAAAATGATAGTCGCCCCGCGCAAAAACAAAAACAATATACTCAGTATTAACTTTGTTAATAATGGAGTATAATAAATTTTTTCAATGTTCTTTAATTTTCGCACACTTCATTCTGTGCTCTTTGGGCAAAATTTACATTGATTTGTGTGTTTGGTAATCTGTGCTCCCACACGTAGACGTGCATGCTCCAAGAAAATAAGATCGAGCATAATTATGTGTGCACCAATGTCATGGTGAACTGTAAGCGCGAACATTACAGTACCACAAAAATTGTCACAAGTAAGCCTATAGCAGACTATCAGGCAGCCCAGACAGGGCCAAAACCTTGTCGGGGCGATATCTTTGGAACGAATTGAGCGATTGGAACGAGATTTTCAGCGTCGGGTCGAGTCCACAAATTGTCGATTCAGGTCGGTTCGCTTAAAATGTGTGACGTCGCTTTTCGGGTTACCGTGACGACCAATAGTGAAAAATTACAAAATGAGCCACAAAATGAGCTCTCAAGCACTCATTTTTGCATGTGTGACTCTGAAACCTGGCAGCATGATGCTATATATGCATGTGCATATTTCTATGAATTCAACAAATTTTGTTTGTGCATGGTTTCCATGGAAACCAGTGAAATTTGGTATTTTTTTTAAGTGAATGGCTCCCGTTGCCATGGAAACTGTCAGAATTTCCCGAGTGGCACATCAATTAAAGCTGTTGTAATCATCAGCCTGTGTGTCAATTTTCAGTGCAATGGCTCAATTAGTTTTTGAGATATCTCATCGGGAGTATTTTCCCATTGTTTTCAATGGGGGAGATAATATTCGAATATTATCTCAAAGCTGAGATAAGCTAAAATAAGCCTTTTCCATGATAAAAAAAAATCTACTGCGTATTTTTTTCCGAAACGTGGAGTCGTAGCGCATGTCGAGAAAAAAATAACGTGTGCCGATTCTGGTTGGAATAGGTTGATTAGTTTTCGAGCTATTCGAAAATGATAGTCGCCCCGCGCAAAAACAAAAACAATATACTCAGTATTAACTTTGTTAAGGGGACTGTGCACTCTCAATTTTGTATTTTTCACTAATTTCACTTTTCTTCATTTTTCAAAACTTCATAGTGTTATCTATCAGTACATGAAAAGAAATTTTCAATTTCGAAATCCCAAAAGCCTATTTAGAAGGATTTAAATCCCTTAGTCTGATCATCTACAAAGTGGAATGGAAAAGTCTGCCCGCAGGGATCAGCGAAATTCCCATGCGCCGCGTATCCCGTGAAAGTTTTGTTTTTCACGCAAATTAGCACGCGCCTGTTCGCTTAATACGCGACGCTGTTGTTTAGAATGCCGGAAATGCGTGCTGCGTTAACCGCTATGTTTTTGGCACGTTTTGAGGGCTTGGTCACACGCGTTGTTTACGCATCGGGGGCTCGACTTTTATCAAACCATCATTTTTGCCGGGGTGTGGCTGAAGCAAGCAATAAATAAAACAAGGCTTTGGGCAAGAGTTAGTGTCAAGGAGTTTGGAAAGAGAGTAGGATACAAAAATAAAGGACAGAGAAAGATTTTTAATCCATGAAACATCAAGAAGTATCAAAAAGACTCACACTGGAGTTTTATCCGAAGGTGTTATGTTGTCTTTTTGTTTCCTTTCGATATTGTCCATGTCTGTCCCACTCGCCCGTCCATCCAAGACCTGTTTATCTAATTATTGTCATCACTAATTATGGTATCCCTATTACTTTTTATCGTTGTTTTGTTAGCTATGTTCTCAATTAGTTCAACTCGATGTACTAATTTGTCATTATATATCAAACATAATATCAATTATATTATAAGTGTCATTTGACATAGGCCTACATATTAATTATTATGGGCGAGTGTATGATCGGAGAAGCATAGTCGGGCAGGCCAATGTTATCATGGTTTATATTATAGTCTAATTTTGTATAGTTATGTGCACACGCGGCAATCTAAAACAAGGGGGTGGGGTATAGGGAAGGGTAGGGCTGGACATCCTCTCCTGTATTTTAATATAATATCCATTATAAAGCTTAATTTATTTCAGTTTGCGTTTGGGTGTTAGGCCTATACGGTTTGGTAATATGCCATAATCATGATAATATCAAACAAAATAAGTGCCAAGATATTACCAGGTTAATCAAGTCATGTTTCTTCTATGCATCTTCCTAATATTTCATGGTTAAATTGAATAATAATATATATATATATATAAATTCGGGAACAAACCGATTGAAATTCTGACTGAACATGCTGAACAAAGGTCTTTCCATTTCGATCGCTAAAATGGCTCCTCATTCATATTTTTGAATCAATAAAACGTCTGAATGTTCTAAACTGAAAGCAAATGGGAAAGGGTGGGTTATGGTGGGAGAGGATGGTCTATACTGCTGTCCGTCGGACCCCCTCCCCCCCCCCCCCCGCCCCCCCCCCAAAAAAAATAAATAAATAAATAAATATGGTAACGATGTTATGAGCATGAGATGTAAACAATAGGCCTAATTAATTAAATAGTGCATAGTTGCACCTTTGATATCCTTGTACTTTTTTGCCTTTCTCCCAATGAAAAAAGTATGCTTCAAATCTACGTAGGTGACAAGGCAATTTATAGGGATAGCTAATAAATAATAGGCCTAATACTATAGTACTATATATAATTGTTAATAATGGCAGTGTTTTGACCGTTATCATTGTTATCTTCAGTAGATGGAAAACTCATTTTAAAGAGATCCAACCAAAATGCTTAAGGCAAATGGTATTTTCCCGGTGGACTTTACCTTATACCAGGCTGAATTGCCGCCGATGAGTCCGAACTCGAGACGTGTCGTCCTCAAAAACCCACCGCCAAATTGGGGGGGGGGGGGGGGGGGCTCGATCCCTACAACCCACTATAAGTCCTGCACTGTATTTCAAAAACCCTCGCCCCCTTCAACCCAGTGTATTTACAGAAAATAAAAGGGGCCGGGGGACACTCTACTGTTTAATACCTGTTCATATGTTCATAGTCATTTTACAAACCGTTAACCTTAATATTTAATATCCTGCTTCATTAAACATTGAGTAATAAGTGTTATACCTAAACCTAATTCCCTTTTTTCAGTTGCGCTGGCATATCGAGGGTCAAGTTCAGTGCAATTTTTGGCTTTTTACTTTGATAAAATCGGAATTCGTGACGTGACTTTGATCAGAAGCTTACCTGATTCCGTCCCTGAAGTAGAAGAAGAAGAACAAATTTATCAGACAGCTGCGACCAAACGACGTCATAATTAAATCTTCATCACCATTTCTCGTTTTCTCTCTTATTTTTCCAATTTTCTCACCTTTACTAAGTTTATACTAAATCTACAGGAAGGGCTGATTTTCTCGTAACTGCGTCACGGTGCATTTGAAAATGATCACATTGATGAAGACTTGCAAACTGCACTGGGCCTATAATGATAAACTTTGATGATTAGCCGCGATGTTGCGCACAGAAATTAATACACGAGCGTGTAATATTTGTCACGCGTCACCATTTAATTTGCCAACTCAAAACATTCCACGCGCGTTCGCGCTCGTTAGCTATTAACGCACGCGTTTTCATGCGTTACGCTTCCTGGAAATTGTAGGCGCACTTCGAATGCGCATGAAAAGGTATGGCTTCTTTTTCACACTCTGCATCATGACAAAGGTGGGTTTTTAACACACGTTTGAGGTTATTTTGATACCAAGAAAATAACGGTTTGTAATCAAACTTTGCACGAAGTTGGGGATTCATATGCTTCTCATAATATATAAAGAACAGGATTTGAAATTGGTGTATTTTCCCGTAAACCATGATCAAACGGCGGTATTGTCACATTTTCACCTTCATCGGTTGATTTCTTTATGTTCATTTTTGAGTAAAATGTGCAATTTTATGGAAACAATAAGTCGATAAATACTGCATCTGATGAAACGTAAGTAGGCTTAATGGAAAGAGCATGATCATCGCTAGGAATCGTTTTTTTGTTTAATTATAATTTGCCTAGTTCAAAATTTAGGGGTCTTTTTGTGGAAATGGACGGTTTTTTAAATTCAGAATGTTGACTTTTATGCCTTATTTGGTCAATAAATCACAAAGTATGTCCAAAATCAACAAACAAAAAAAACGATTCCTAGATAATTTTGTTAAGATTACAATACATCTAGAACGATAACTTTCGACAAAATATATTTTTAGTTATCTTGACAAAACCTAAAATACGTGTTTTTTATCATTTTTTACCAAAAAGCTCAATTTTTGAAAAAAATCATGTTCATGGTTAGATTTATTGAACCCTTTACTTCAAGAAAATGTATACTTTTATATGGATTAAATGAATAATGACGAAGCTACGGCAGTTTTACGGAGGCTGTACCTGAAGGTGCACAGCCCCCTTAATAATGGAGTATAATAAAAAAATTCAATGTTCTTTAATTTTCGCACACTTCATTCTGTGCTCTTTGGGCAAAATTTACATTGATTTGTGTGTTTGGTAATCTGTGCTCCCACACGTAGACGTGCACGCTCCAAGAAAATAAGATCGAGCATAATTATTTGTGCACCAATGTCATGGTGAACTGTAAGCGCGAACATTACAGTACCACAAAAATTGTCACAAGTAAGCCTATAGCAGACTATCAGGCAGCCCAGACAGGGCCAAAACCTTGTCGGGGCGATATCTTTGGAACGAATTGAGCGATTGGAACGAGATTTTCAGCGTCGGGTCGAGTCCACAAATTGTCGATTCAGGTCGGTTCGCTTAAAATGTGTGACGTCGCTTTTCGGGTTACCGTGACGACCAATAGTGAAAAATTACAAAATGAGCCACAAAATGAGCTCTCAAGCACTCATTTTTGCATGTGTGACTCTGAAACCTGGCAGCATGATGCTATATATGCATGTGCATATTTCTATGAATTCAACAAATTTTGTTTGTGCATGGTTTCCATGGAAACCAGTGAAATTTGGTATTTTTTTTAAGTGAATGGCTCCCGTTGCCATGGAAACTGTCAGAATTTCCCGAGTGGCACATCAATTAAAGCTGTTGTAATCATCAGCCTGTGTGTCAATTTTCAGTGCAATGGCTCAATTAGTTTTTGAGATATCTCATCGGGAGTATTTTCCCATTGTTTTCAATGGGGGAGATAATATTCGAATATTATCTCAAAGCTGAGATAAGCTAAAATAAGCCTTTTCCATGATAAAAAAAAATCTACTGCGTATTTTTTTCCGAAACGTGGAGTCGTAGCGCATGTCGAGAAAAAAATAACGTGTGCCGATTCTGGTTGGAATAGGTTGATTAGTTTTCGAGCTATTCGAAAATGATAGTCGCCCCGCGCAAAAACAAAAACAATATACTCAGTATTAACTTTGTTAATAATGGAGTATAATAAAAAATTTCAATGTTCTTTAATTTTCGCACACTTCATTCTGTGCTCTTTGGGCAAAATTTACATTGATTTGTGTGTTTGGTAATCTGTGCTCCCACACGTAGACGTGCACGCTCCAAGAAAATAAGATCGAGCATAATTATTTGTGCACCAATGTCATGGTGAACTGTAAGCGCGAACATTACAGTACCACAAAAATTGTCACAAGTAAGCCTATAGCAGACTATCAGGCAGCCCAGACAGGGCCAAAACCTTGTCGGGGCGATATCTTTGGAACGAATTGAGCGATTGGAACGAGATTTTCAGCGTCGGGTCGAGTCCACAAATTGTCGATTCAGGTCGGTTCGCTTAAAATGTGTGACGTCGCTTTTCGGGTTACCGTGACGACCAATAGTGAAAAATTACAAAATGAGCCACAAAATGAGCTCTCAAGCACTCATTTTTGCATGTGTGACTCTGAAACCTGGCAGCATGATGCTATATATGCATGTGCATATTTCTATGAATTCAACAAATTTTGTTTGTGCATGGTTTCCATGGAAACCAGTGAAATTTGGTATTTTTTTTAAGTGAATGGCTCCCGTTGCCATGGAAACTGTCAGAATTTCCCGAGTGGCACATCAATTAAAGCTGTTGTAATCATCAGCCTGTGTGTCAATTTTCAGTGCAATGGCTCAATTAGTTTTTGAGATATCTCATCGGGAGTATTTTCCCATTGTTTTCAATGGGGGAGATAATATTCGAATATTATCTCAAAGCTGAGATAAGCTAAAATAAGCCTTTTCCATGATAAAAAAAAATCTACTGCGTATTTTTTTCCGAAACGTGGAGTCGTAGCGCATGTCGAGAAAAAAATAACGTGTGCCGATTCTGGTTGGAATAGGTTGATTAGTTTTCGAGCTATTCGAAAATGATAGTCGCCCCGCGCAAAAACAAAAACAATATACTCAGTATTAACTTTGTTAATAATGGAGTATAATAAAAAAATTCAATGTTCTTTAATTTTCGCACACTTCATTCTGTGCTCTTTGGGCAAAATTTACATTGATTTGTGTGTTTGGTAATCTGTGCTCCCACACGTAGACGTGCACGCTCCAAGAAAATAAGATCGAGCATAATTATTTGTGCACCAATGTCATGGTGAACTGTAAGCGCGAACATTACAGTACCACAAAAATTGTCACAAGTAAGCCTATAGCAGACTATCAGGCAGCCCAGACAGGGCCAAAACCTTGTCGGGGCGATATCTTTGGAACGAATTGAGCGATTGGAACGAGATTTTCAGCGTCGGGTCGAGTCCACAAATTGTCGATTCAGGTCGGTTCGCTTAAAATGTGTGACGTCGCTTTTCGGGTTACCGTGACGACCAATAGTGAAAAATTACAAAATGAGCCACAAAATGAGCTCTCAAGCACTCATTTTTGCATGTGTGACTCTGAAACCTGGCAGCATGATGCTATATATGCATGTGCATATTTCTATGAATTCAACAAATTTTGTTTGTGCATGGTTTCCATGGAAACCAGTGAAATTTGGTATTTTTTTTAAGTGAATGGCTCCCGTTGCCATGGAAACTGTCAGAATTTCCCGAGTGGCACATCAATTAAAGCTGTTGTAATCATCAGCCTGTGTGTCAATTTTCAGTGCAATGGCTCAATTAGTTTTTGAGATATCTCATCGGGAGTATTTTCCCATTGTTTTCAATGGGGGAGATAATATTCGAATATTATCTCAAAGCTGAGATAAGCTAAAATAAGCCTTTTCCATGATAAAAAAAAATCTACTGCGTATTTTTTCCCGAAACGTGGAGTCGTAGCGCATGTCGAGAAAAAAATAACGTGTGCCGATTCTGGTTGGAATAGGTTGATTAGTTTTCGAGCTATTCGAAAATGATAGTCGCCCCGCGCAAAAACAAAAACAATATACTCAGTATTAACTTTGTTAATAATGGAGTATAATAAATTTTTTCAATGTTCTTTAATTTTCGCACACTTCATTCTGTGCTCTTTGGGCAAAATTTACATTGATTTGTGTGTTTGGTAATCTGTGCTCCCACACGTAGACGTGCACGCTCCAAGAAAATAAGATCGAGCATAATTATTTGTGCACCAATGTCATGGTGAACTGTAAGCGCGAACATTACAGTACCACAAAAATTGTCACAAGTAAGCCTATAGCAGACTATCAGGCAGCCCAGACAGGGCCAAAACCTTGTCGGGGCGATATCTTTGGAACGAATTGAGCGATTGGAACGAGATTTTCAGCGTCGGGTCGAGTCCACAAATTGTCGATTCAGGTCGGTTCGCTTAAAATGTGTGACGTCGCTTTTCGGGTTACCGTGACGACCAATAGTGAAAAATTACAAAATGAGCCACAAAATGAGCTCTCAAGCACTCATTTTTGCATGTGTGACTCTGAAACCTGGCAGCATGATGCTATATATGCATGTGCATATTTCTATGAATTCAACAAATTTTGTTTGTGCATGGTTTCCATGGAAACCAGTGAAATTTGGTATTTTTTTTAAGTGAATGGCTCCCGTTGCCATGGAAACTGTCAGAATTTCCCGAGTGGCACATCAATTAAAGCTGTTGTAATCATCAGCCTGTGTGTCAATTTTCAGTGCAATGGCTCAATTAGTTTTTGAGATATCTCATCGGGAGTATTTTCCCATTGTTTTCAATGGGGGAGATAATATTCGAATATTATCTCAAAGCTGAGATAAGCTAAAATAAGCCTTTTCCATGATAAAAAAAAATCTACTGCGTATTTTTTTCCGAAACGTGGAGTCGTAGCGCATGTCGAGAAAAAAATAACGTGTGCCGATTCTGGTTGGAATAGGTTGATTAGTTTTCGAGCTATTCGAAAATGATAGTCGCCCCGCGCAAAAACAAAAACAATATACTCAGTATTAACTTTGTTAATAATGGAGTATAATAAAAAAATTCAATGTTCTTTAATTTTCGCACACTTCATTCTGTGCTCTTTGGGCAAAATTTACATTGATTTGTGTGTTTGGTAATCTGTGCTCCCACACGTAGACGTGCACGCTCCAAGAAAATAAGATCGAGCATAATTATTTGTGCACCAATGTCATGGTGAACTGTAAGCGCGAACATTACAGTACCACAAAAATTGTCACAAGTAAGCCTATAGCAGACTATCAGGCAGCCCAGACAGGGCCAAAACCTTGTCGGGGCGATATCTTTGGAACGAATTGAGCGATTGGAACGAGATTTTCAGCGTCGGGTCGAGTCCACAAATTGTCGATTCAGGTCGGTTCGCTTAAAATGTGTGACGTCGCTTTTCGGGTTACCGTGACGACCAATAGTGAAAAATTACAAAATGAGCCACAAAATGAGCTCTCAAGCACTCATTTTTGCATGTGTGACTCTGAAACCTGGCAGCATGATGCTATATATGCATGTGCATATTTCTATGAATTAAACAAATTTTGTTTGTGCATGGTTTCCATGGAAACCAGTGAAATTTGGTATTTTTTTTAAGTGAATGGCTCCCGTTGCCATGGAAACTGTCAGAATTTCCCGAGTGGCACATCAATTAAAGCTGTTGTAATCATCAGCCTGTGTGTCAATTTTCAGTGCAATGGCTCAATTAGTTTTTGAGATATCTCATCGGGAGTATTTTCCCATTGTTTTCAATGGGGGAGATAATATTCGAATATTATCTCAAAGCTGAGATAAGCTAAAATAAGCCTTTTCCATGATAAAAAAAAATCTACTGCGTATTTTTTTCCGAAACGTGGAGTCGTAGCGCATGTCGAGAAAAAAATAACGTGTGCCGATTCTGGTTGGAATAGGTTGATTAGTTTTCGAGCTATTCGAAAATGATAGTCGCCCCGCGCAAAAACAAAAACAATATACTCAGTATTAACTTTGTTAATAATGGAGTATAATAATATTAACTAATCAACATACACACTCCACGTAAGGTTTCATATGACTTTATGAGCCCATCTCCGTGTATGATTTTATATTGATGATTGTATGTTTATGTTTATGTTTATTTTGTAATTACTTCTCTCTCTTGTCTATTTCATATTTAATATTGTACCTTGTATTTTTGTGTATTTTACTCTTATTCTTTTGGATGCACCACCTTCGGGTGGGTGCCGCTGTTTTGAAAGTGTTTTCCGAATAAATAAATAAATAAAAATAAATACTGTATTATCATGATTCGATGGTTGGCAATATTAACCTTTGTAGGCTTGCAAATAGAAAATATCAACTCGAATGTATTACGCCTTTAGCATATTTGAATACTGCTAATCAGTTAAATGTTCGTTGTTACAATCAAACCACAGTGCCATGCCTCAAATGTTAAATCTTAACATGATGGTCACTTCCTTAGTTTCCTTATAATGTAACCTTTATAATAGTCAATCAGGTAGTCAGTGGTTGAAAATTATCCACCCAATTCTGATAGTCCAATACAGTAATAACTGTAATTAAAGTGCGTATTATATTACAGTTTTACCGTGCCTGTGTTATAACACGGTAACATGTGTTACGGTATATTACAGTTGTTACTGTCCCTGTGTTACAGGGTGTTAGCGTCCTCAACGGAATAAATCGCAATAACACTGACAATGACAGTATACGTACAAATATAAAATACGTACAGTATACGTATTTTATATTTGACACCGTTGAAATGATATTGTTACATAATTATATCCCAAAACACTCACAATCATAAACTATGGGTATTGGATATCCAACAATCCTAAACTATAAATATTGGATATCCAACAATCTTAAACAATAAATATCGGATATCCAACATTCTTAAACTATTTTCGTTAGTGTTATTGCGATTTATTCCGTTGAGGGCGCTAACACCCTGTAACACAGGGACAGTAACAACTGTAATATACCGTAACACATGTTACCGTGTTATAACACAGGCACGGTAAAACTGTAATATAATACGCACTTTAATTACAGTTATTACTGGGACTATCAGAATTGGGTGAATTATCACACACAGATATACTTGTAATTCCTCCATAATAGTCCTGTGTATTGAAGATCTCTTAGTTCTGATGAAAAGCAAATTTGACTTTTGCAGGGTTCTCTAGGGTAGAGTTAAAACTAAAAGCGGTCCTGGTCTGGTTCTGGTTAATTAGAGAGCATTTTCACCAAGAAATCAGTGACTTTTATTGTTTATAGTCTGTTCACGAGATATCTGTAATTTGGAATGGTTTTAATTGACGAGAAATTTTGCTATTTCTTATCCGTCTCCGTCACACTAAAGGGAACATTGGTTTTCACTGCATGTACAGAAAAGTACAATCAGTACTCAGACCAATTTACTATGAATAATTTGTAGCTGAGATACAAAGCTACAATTGTGGCATATTTCATAAGACTGGCTTACATAATAGCAAAGTTATGAGGTAGGATATAGAACTTATTGAACGACCCTCGTAAATACAGACGGAATAACAATGATTCCTGATTATTAAAGCTCTAATCACATAGCCGGTCTTTAACATTAATTGTTATTTAAATCATATTAGAGAGCATTATCCTAGCTTAGCGTAATCCGATAATGCTACTTTTGTATAGCCATGGAAATCTGTTGAGTTTAAACAGGTGTATCAATAACATTTTTGATTAATCTGAATACATTAACATGTTCAATAAGAAAACAATATTGAATTATATGGATCACAACAAAAAGGTGATAGTTGTGGAAAAGTATGTTTGGCTTTATACATTTTTATTGTCTCCTGACAGCAAAGGTTCGTTCACACTAAAACGATATTTACTGTGCGGTGCAGTACCATGGCGGTACGTTATCGCAATGGAGTTAAAACATGTTTAACTGCCATTGCGGCAGTCTGCGACGCATTGCGTTGACGCTGACGCTCTCCTATTTTGCCAAACGGCGCTGAATGCCATCGTATGCGGTGACCTGCGTTGACCGGCGTGACCTGCGACGAATTACCGTACATTGCGGTGGAAGTAAGGCTACCACATCGCATCGCACAGAAAACATCGCCTAGTGTGAACGAACCTTTACTGCAGTCGCAGAAGACAAGTAGTTTGTATGCGTCCTTGCTACGTCGACGGGACGCTCACTTTTCGCTGCTACTGAGTCATTATAGCGCTCTGAACAGAACGCGGAACCTCCACGCTTGTTTTGTGCATGCACAAAACAAGCGTGGTGCACTGGCGCTCAAGGACGACCATGGAAACCCTCTCACGACCCTCTGAAGTCCCAGCCAGTTCCCACTGCGTCACTGAGGAGTATGTGGAGATCTTGATGCGTTTGGCTTTGCGTTTTGATAATGTTTCAGCGTAATCCAAGCGCCGGTCTGATCGCAGCAGGATGTGAAAGGGTTTTAGTGACCTTGATTTAAAAATGGACAATTTCGGACAGTTTTCCGCGCTATCACTGCGTGTTATACACTTTTTATAGCGCAGTGCAATCGCTGGCCTGATCGCCGTATGTGTGACCGGGCCTGAAGAAGACATGCATGAAGTACAATACCAATCACCTATTAAACTCATACTGATCCAAGTGATTGGTATTTACTCCATCCATGCATGTCTTCTTCTGGAGCAGGATTTGAACTAATGGCCAATTGCTCTATAAACAGAGCCTCCTGCAAACTCAGTCCGTTTTCGGAGCTTGACGAGTGAACAACATTGAGCAACATAGAAACCATAATGATAAAAGCCAAAGGCAAGGCTTTCAGCACCCAAAGGCAGAGAGAGGGGGAGTGGAAGGCAGTCTGCTACACCCACCGTACCCTACGCAAAGGACAAGATTGATTTCTTGCTGCGACCTCAAGCAACTTGTATGTCCTTGACAGAACTGAGTCATTACAGCGCCATCAGAACGCCTAACCTCGGTGCTGATTTTGTGCATGCACAAAGCAAGCGCGGCGCTGTAGTGCTCAAGGGCGACCATGGGGACCATCTCCCGTCCATTGCGTCACCAATCGGTTCATGGAGACCTTAATGCGTTTGCCTTGGTGTTTTCATAATTTTTCAGCGCAATGCAAGTGCCGGCCTTATCGCAACAGTTTGTGAATATGGTTTAGCTACATTGTTTTTAAAAAATGAAAATTTTCTGCATTTTTCCTGTGTGTTTTCATATTTGATACTTTTTAGCGCAATTCAAGCGCTGGCCTTATCGCCATAGGTGTGACAGAGGCTTCAATGTAGTTGGACAATTGAAGAAAGAAAATCTTGTCCGTCGTCTTCTGTGATTGCCACAGGGTTTTGTCTGTGTGTTTTGGGGTCTTGTTTTCCAATGAAGGAACTCAATGTAGACCATGACCTGTCATCCACCGCCCACTCGAAACTATTTATTGTTGGTTCCGATGATGGATGTGGTGATGCATAGGTGAATCCGGGTAGATAGAAGGGAATTACCCTCTCCGTTTGACTAATTGCCTACTGGGCTACGTAGTTGTGCTGCATACACATCCAAGAATTAGACTTACTCCCTTGTTTAGTCAGTCTTTTTCAAGAGCACGAATTAAACAAATGGCCTATCGGATTACACGAAAGGGATCAGTGATATAGTTTCTCGATATATATTTTTTCAAATTCAATATGAAAAACTTTGAACGACAAGAATCTTGAATTTTTAAAAAATGGGGGTCACAGACTTTCTTGTCATTTTTGACAGAAAACAATCTTTTCGAAATTGAAATTTAGGCAAAATATTGAAATTTAAAAATAAACAAATGCCCAGAAGTAGGCGTTGATACCGTATTAGTAATTATAGGCCTACCCTTTTTGGCGTTTTGGGAGTGGAAGGCTAGAAGAAATTTACTTTGATAGGTACGAGGGTTGGTCAATATGTAATGAAAGGGATCTTCTTATGAGGCGTATGCATGATTTTATTGAGAGATAGTGTGATCAATACAAACTATGAATCTTTTTGTCTTTCAAAATATACACTTCGGATTTCTAAGTATGAACTATGACGTCATAGCATTAGCTTAAAGTAAGTACACTTTGGAAAACCAAATCAGTTATTTGGCGGGAAATTTGAATTATTTGTGTGAAACACGTGCTAAGAAGATTGCATAACATGACACCAGAAGCAGGTAAATCACGATTTATTTTTGCATAATTATGATACATAAGACAATAACTTATCCCTGTATAATTTGTAATATGTAGTAAGGGCAACTTGTAGTCTGTCGCTAGACTGAAGCTATAACCCATTGACATTTTGTTATCCTTGCAGTCCAAGGGTACCCTACCGTTAGTATGTATGACGATGGTGCTAGTGTTTGATCATACAGGGCAGGCATTCTCAAATAAAAAAATATATATAATATCATGATATAGCCAAATTCCATAGGCATATGACAGTCAGATGTATAAATACAGCAATTTTTCTCGCGCTACGCGCGTATGTGCCCTCAAAACAGTAATATTAGTTAATATCTGCCTACATATGTTAACATATTTTGAAATCAATGTTATAAAGGGAATTTTGCCATTGTAAATTCAAAAAAATATGACCAAGTGGAGCTTCAACAAGTTGGTTACTAAAACGTGGCGCATCAGTAAATCTAGTTGAGAAAGCCTGATACAGGGTATTTGATTCAAGTAATTCGTCTTTGTAATAGTATCTGGAACCCATTTTTATTTTTACACAAAAAGTTTTGCTAATTTTTGACATTTTCGGGTTACAAGCATCGGATGCCGGGTGTGCGACATAATGGACATTCACCATAAATGATAAAACAATTTAATATGCCTTTTACAATCAATCAAACCATTTGTGGGAACTGTAGGAATTTCAATAAGGGTAGCCTACCCCATCAAATGTAAATCAGAATTTAATACATAGGCTATACAAGTGTTTACTCTAGTCTTAGCAACGGTTTTTTAAAGATCTATTCCCAAAACTGAATTTCGAATGAATCGGAAAGTGTTCTGATGCGAGTTGCAGTAAGAGTATATGGCAAAGTTGATAACCATTCGTCTAACTCACTTGACATTGTGTTTAATTTGATTTTCCTCAGCACTGACAAACCAAGCTTAAAGATGATCTGCTCTCTGTTCCTTCTCACTCTGATGACCATGCGATGTTTGTCCCAAATAACGGAAACACCGGCATGCAACAGCTGTTGCCAGGGCCCCATCGGCCCGCAGGGCATCCCGGGGATTCCCGGTACCGGAATACCTGGATCCCATGGCACCGGAATACCTGGATCCCACGGCACTAATGGGATTCCCGGGACCATCGGACCAAAAGGAGAATCTGGAATCGGTGACAGAGGCGAAATTGGAGTAAAAGGTGACCCCGGGGTCAGAGGTGAACCGGGAGAAATGGGAGAGCGTGGGGAAATTGGTATAAGAGGTTTACCAGGTAAGATCGGGCCGAGCGGACCACAGGGTTTTACCGGATCGGGTGAACCTGGCCCGCGTGGATTGCCAGGCAATAACGGAAGCCGTGGAGTTCCTGGACAGTCAGCGGTAACCAGGCGCTCAGCATTTACAGCCGTAAAAACATCTCCGCAGACAGGAGATATTAACGATGTTGTACTTTTCCAAAGGTTGATCACAGATATTGGCAATGATTATGACACATCTACCAGTAAATTCACTTGCCGTGTACCCGGTGTGTATTTCTTCATGTTCAGTGTCAATACTGATCACTCTCCGAGCGACACCTTAGTAGCCATAGTGAAGAATGATGTCACGATTGTAGGTGCACTGATAGACAAACAGACACGTGATGATCAGATAGGGAATGGAGCCGTATTGCATCTCGTGGCTAGTGACCAGGTTTGGCTCAAGATGGCAAATTATAACAATCAAGAAGTTGACATAAACGCTGCCAGTCAACAGTTGTCTAGCTTCTCTGGATACTTGATGTACGAGGACTAGTGCACTTCGGTCTTGCCTGAAAATTATTATATAAAATATTCATCAATTACAAGTGATTCTGTATACATCCATGACAAAAACAAAAAAACAAGAAATATGGGCGGAACTCTGGTGTGATGGTGGTACAGGCTCTTTGGATTCTGTCTCAATCAGTACATCTGACCTATGAGGGAGATATTTGACCTTGTTTATGGTTAATGTTAGCTGTACTTTGTTCATTGCATTTGAAATGTTCACACATTGTTCATCCTTTTACCTATTTTGAAGACCTAAAAATATTCTGTTCATTTTTTGTTTTCTGTCTACTATTTTACACCTTTTCTTATTATAGAATTTTATTCTGATTGAGTCATTTTATTTCCAGCTCTGATCCTCTTATTTTAGCTCCTGTTCCTTTTGTTGTTCACCAGTAAACTGCCGATATCTCTGTGGCTTGGCTTGTTGCGGTTCTTTGTTTAATCTTGCAACAGCTCTGTGTGTTTTTTGTCTCATTTTGCCTTTCTAACAAATATCCTGTTCGGATCGTATGCTTAAGCCTCTATAAATAACTTAATGTTATACGTTACTTAATCACCACTAGCAGTGTGGCATTAGCGAAGTACTTTAACCAATTTTCAAGTATAAGTTATAGCCTATGTCTCCTGAACAGTCTCCTTTTTCATTCATATCAAGCAGGTAAACATGGTAAATGTTCTATTTTTTTCGGCATTGAGGGCTATGATTAGGATTAGTAGTGTTGTAAGACTCGGACTCGAGTCCCTTTTTCAAGGACTCAGACTCGGGTCTTTTTTAGGTCTTTTATTTTCGTTCCTTTACCAAAATTTGATTTCGCTGTGGAACAGAATTATTCTGAAGTCCGCCGCTCGCAAAAATAACTTGCCGATATATATTATTAATTGATCATTGCAATCACAGCCAAAATGCCCACAAAATAAATCGATTCATCAGTTATTATGCCGGTCGATGTGTGGGACTTTCTGTAATACACTATTACTAAATGGTTGTCACAATGACAAGGAGCTACAGTATGTTAGCCGCATGGAAACAACGCCATACACTCTTGTTTGGTAAAATACTACACTTCACGATGTTAAAAAGGGAACATGGTTGTTTGTTAGGTAAAAATGTACAACAGTGGTTGTGTAGAGTCTTACACAATACATAGTGAACATTTTACCCATCAAACAGCTCAATTTTACCCAACAAAGTTTAAAACTTCGTTGGGTAAATGTTTCCCCAAAACGACCATGTTCCCTATTTTGACCCAATTATGTGTAACACTTTACACAACCGGGTTGTGTAGAGAATTTACCCAACACTTGTGTCATTTTGGTACACAAATTGGGAATTTCCTTTACCCAATAATGCTGTGTAGGCAATTTACCCTTTTGTTGTGTAACACTTTCCACTGCATTATGCACATTCTTTGCATATTTAAGCTATGGCGGGTGACAACGGTCAAAGCTTTCTTGCTGGAGGCAGGCCTTGACGACTTAATCCCGGATTTGGAAATTGTGATATGTTTATACATGTTATAGTTATTTTAAGACAATTTATATTTTTTTAGGAGTGAAGTAGCTGTAATAGTCCTGTACTACTTGCGTATATAAAAAGGTTATAAGATTATTATACGCAATAGGTATAAGCAATATGGCCTAGATCTCAGACCAGATCTGTCACTACTTCACTCCCATAAGACTATTGTTTTATCCTACAGGACTATAAACGTATCAATCATATCACATTTTACCGACAAAAAGCCGGGATAAGGTCCTCAAGTCCTGTTCCTGAACTATACATATGGAAAAAAGTATCGCACCACTGCTTTTTTGTTGAAAAGTGTAAAAGTGGCCTCGAATTTTGCCACCATGGTGTGATATTAAGGATCATTTGTTTGCGTAAGCTGTCCAACAAAATGTTGTGCAATAAAAGGGCCACATTTTAGTTTGTGACGTAATCGATGTAATGTTTTTTCAAGGCCAAGGGGAAAATGCATGTTTTTGTCCAAAAACATGCATGAAAAAAGTTTGGGTATAACGCGATATTGAGAGGCCCGATGATTAATCTCTAAAGTTGTAATCTTTGGTAACACAATTAAGTATTCCAAGGTCAAAGGTCATCTGGGGTCAAATTAATAATAAAAAACTCCCTTTTTCGTACGCCCAACGGTTATGGGGTCTAAGGTCAAAATAGGTCAAATTTTAAAGAAGTTCAAATGACAATAGCAATATTGCGAAGGTGTTGACCTAGGTCAAATAAACAAAAACAAAATCAACGGTGACTAATATAATGACTATTTTAAGTTTTTAAAGTCTATTCAATATCGCGTTATACCCAAACTTGTTTCATGAATGTTTCTGGACAAAATCATGCATTTTCCCCTTGGCCTTGAAAAAACATTACATCGATTACGTCACAAACTCAAATGTGGCCCTTTTGTTGGACAGCTTACGCAAACAAATGATCCTTAATATCACACCATGGTGGCAAAATTCGAGGCCACATTTGCACTTTTCAACAAAAAAGCAGTGGTGCGATACTTTTTTCCATGTGTATAGATGTTTCTGACCGATATGCCGTCGTCCGCCATAGCTGGATACGGCAAAGTAACATAACCGATATGGTGCCGCATTTAATACGAACACAACAAGCAGGCTCAGGCCATCACACTGGTTGCTACGAGATCAGATTGAGTGCATACCGATGCACATTAAACACTTCCCTGCACCAACACAATACCGAGTTATTGACCCTATTATAGCAACAGTGGACCACAGATGGGTGGACATAGTCGCTACAGCCTATTTTCATCACAGTGCTTGACACTTTTGTCATGGACCGCATGGGATTTTCGCTCAACATTGTGCAGGGTTTTTTCTACTGATATTGTACATCGCGCAGTAGCCTCCTTCACATCCTCTTTCTGTCATGTAAAATGGAGACTGGACACGAGACTACGATGAATCTTACACTTTCATGGTGTCAAATCATGTTTTACCCAGTTACGGGCACTTTTCTACACTTCCAGAGTGTTAAACACTCGGAATTCAATAGTAAACTATTGCATGTGTAAAAAGTTATTTTACGAAATCGATGTTTAGCACAATATTGGGTTAAAAACTACACATATCCTTTGTAAATGGGCTCGAAAAATCCATTTAGCGCACGCGGGTTTACACGACGCAATGGTAATGTCGCCCAATGTGCCCCCAACGTGCCGTATATATACAGTAGAAACAACTTCGTGGTTAGAGTGCTTGGCACGTGTTTGGGCGAAAAATACCAGCGACTACGCTGTGGCTTTACCAGTTTACCGGCTTGTGTTGTATTGATCTGCATCACTCTCTTTATAAGGGCTGTCACACCTCCGACGATCAGGCCCTATGCTGGCATTGCGCTGAAAAAGTATCAAAAGAGTATCAAAGCGACAAGCCAAACGCATTGAGGTCTCTAAGAACCGATTGGGAACGCAGTAGGACGGGGGAGGGTCCCCACGGTCGCCCTTGAGCACCAAACAGATCGCCGCGCTTGTTCTCACACTCTGCTGCGATCAAGCCGAAAAGTAACATATGAATAACATGCAGGAAAAGCCCGGAAAATGTCCACAATTGTCAAATCTTTAAAACGAGGTAGCTTCTTCTACATGTAAAAAACATGGTAAAAGCAGAATGCAAGGATTCGGCAGTCGGCACCCAATAGCAGAGGGAGTGGAACTGTGGAAGAGGAAAGCATTCTGCTCCACACACCCACCTGTACTACGCAGAGAACGAGATTGATTGCTGCGATTTCAAGGTGCTACTGCGACGGTAAAGGGTATCATAATATCATACGCCGTAGGGGTGACAGGGCCATAAGTGACTTTACAGCTGTTCTATACTGAATTAGAATTACTGATCAATGTGATCAAGTCATCACGTTCGCGTGTGTTGTTTCAGCTGGATTTCTGCTGCTTCAAATTTTTAATTTTCCGTTGGTTGGAATGTATACCTGAAGGACTTGGACTCGGACTCGAACATTGAGTTGAAGACTCGGACTCAGACATCCATCAGGAAATGGTAAGGACTCTGACTCGGACACCAAGGACTTGGACATGGGTGAAGAGGACTCGACTACAACACTGTAGACTATTAGAGTTATACTTGATTCAAATTAAACTTCTTCCTTTTTAAATAATGTTTAAACCGTGTTTTATGCTGATGAGCAACCCGCGTTGGGGTGTGTGCGTATGCGTATGGTTTCCTTTACTCAGCCCACAGAGCTACTCAGACGATGCCCTTGTGAAGCAACCGATACAAACGCAATTGTGTTCATCCGTAGTAAACGAAGACTTACATACATGAATCGAGGATGGGAGGGGAAAGGACAGTATCATCGTCTTACATCTATGCTGATGGAGAGGAGCGAACGAACATACGGTATTGTAATTGTGATAGTCCATTGATGATGATAGGTGGTAGAGGTGTAGAATCCTACAGTTATCTATTTGCGAACAAAAGTGGTCATTGGTGACATAGTTACCTATTAAGTGCTTGCGATCTCGATGGGCGTTTTAATTTCCCTTTGGACTCTCTTTGCCCCCTTTTCTTGGAATCGTTGATTTGCCGTTATCATAAGACCCTTGCTGACAGAACACATTGCATCTTTTCATTCTGTTTCAATAAATTCTATTTTCTAAATTGTCAAATCTAGTGTGCTATTCTAAAAACTAATCTTACTGTTTACTTAGCATTAAATAACGTAGATTTGTTCTTATTGGTGAAGCCCACCGCCAAAATGGCTGTTTAAAATATGTGTTTCCCAAACAAATCTTATCATCCCTCTGTGTAGAATTTTTCATCGTAACTATATCTCTGTGGAATAAGAAAAATTCTTGTGAAATCCAGTTACTATAGTTTACGAGGTGAAAGTAATGATAATAATTATTTTCCCCTCGTGGTGGTACAAAAATTCTTGAACAACTCTAGATGGACGCACTACCAACTGAGCTAATTAGGACATCAATCAAAGCGTTAGAAATGCATCCGAAGGCCTATAGTAGGAGCCCCAGAGCTCTAAATTCGGCCAACCCGTGGCCAGGACCAACTTTGGCCAAGGGCAAGCCTAGGACAAGGGAACAAATCTTCCAGGGACAGGACAAGGCACAAGATCCTAGCCAAAAGGCCGGGAAGCGATAACTCTTAACAGCGGCCGCATTTTTTAGACCACGTCAAATCAATGGTGTCATTTCCCGCCCCTGGTATATTGTGCCCATTATTGGACCAATATTGGTTGCCAACATGATGCCAATTGAAGAGCGCCAATGTAAAACCAATATTGGTCCAATATTGGTGACCAAGAGAGTGCCAACCGTGCCAATGCCATTGGCATTCACTTGGTCACCAATATTGGTTCAATATTGGTTGCTAACATGATGTCAATTGAAGAGCGCCAATGTAAAACCAATATTGGTCCAATATTGGTTGCCAACATGATGCCAATTGAAAAGTGCCAATGTAAAACCAATATTGGCCCAATATTGGTCAACAAGATAATGCCAATGCCAATATTGTGCCAATATATGTATGTTTTTATGATAGCTGAAATTTTCATTTACAAGAATAAAGAGTCCTGCTCTTAAGATTCTCTTGCGAAATTATGTTAATGGCAATGACTGTATTTCTCTATGTATTAAATCAAAGTATAAAACTGCTTTACAAGTTGTTTTATTTCATGATGACAATGGGTATTTTATCAAAATTGAACAACGGAGAATATCAGAAATTGGTCTAAAATGCTGATTTTTCTAACTTTTCCAGTGACCGTTATCCGTGACATTACAATGGAAATAGCTATTATAATGATTCCAGTAGTTCTTTTTAAAAATAAATGTACATAATGATAAGTAATGCTAACATTTCCATTGACTTTATGGTCAAATACTACCTCTCCCTTACCATAGGTTCTATTATTTCATTTCTGCTATGTGAATACATAGGGAAATACATGTATGAACATCGCCATAGCATAAGTTTGTAAGAGAATCTCAAGAGCAGGACTCATTATTCTTGTAGATAGGATGTGTAGCTGTCATACGAATGTAAATTTATGTTTGGAGGTCATGGGTCAACTCCAAAATTTGAGGTATGGGGCTCCTACTACTAGGATTCAAAGCATGATGGGCAACAATACTTATTCTGTCGAATTAAACATGAAATCAAGTTAAACCGATAACTAAGGAGAAGTCTCTGGCGGCTGAAAATGGTGACCAGTACCCATGTGGCAAGCCAGATGCACAATAATTCGAAGAAACACTATTTTCCATGGCATAGTAAGGTAACAGGAGTAAAATTTAAACACGAAGTGTGCACATTCAAATTCTAACTTAAACAACATCCTCACCAAGAACATGATTGGATGCAGAAATCGAAATTATTCTACCTCAAACTTTTTTCATTTTCTTCTTTTTCCAACTAAAATGATTCAGAAAAACTTTCCTGAAGCCATCTTAAGCTTGAAAAAACACCCAATGCCCAAACATCCTGTATGTGGTGGACAGGGCCGAGCCAACGAAAGCGACGCTGCTGTAGAGGGCAAACACAGTATGGCGTACATGCCTGTTTCTGGACTTTCGCTAAGAGATATAAGAATACAACAGAGGCAGCGGAGATGGAAGCTGTTAAGGTGGTATTCTTGGCGAGATTACTGCCGTAGAGAGGTTTGATCAATGCACAGGCTCTGTTTACTGGTATCTTAGTGGATTTTATGAGTTAATTGTCCTCCCACATACCCTACCCTCTTATCTTAGACAACTTGGCCATAGCTCAGGGTCAAAAGACAGGTTCCATGAAACACTTACTCCAAGATAGGCGAGTTCATCGACCTCTTGCAGGGGACCTCCCTGACATCACGGTCATTGATATCCATCTTTTTAAGACTGAAGGTATAAGGCCAGATCCTGTGCATGCGTGTGCTAGGCGACCGACCATCCTCTGTAGACCCGATTGTGAATGGGACATCAAGGCAGCGTCATCTGCAAACAGTAGTCCGTGAATCAGGACTGTGTGTACTTTGGTTATTGCTTTGAGCTGGATAAGTTTGAAGAGCTTGCCATCGGATATAGGGTGCAGATATGCTTACTTACTTGCTTAAGGCGTCCCGAAGGGACGAACTTCTGTGATGGCCTTCCACACTGGTCTTTCAAGCATGCAGTTTTTCATGTCCTGCCTAGTTAGTCCTGTATCCTCTAATAAAAGCTTGATGTAATTCTTTCGTGGTGGTCCTCTAGCCTTTTGTCCATGCTTGGGCTGCCACAGGAGAACTTTGGAGACTGCTTCCTCTTCCCTTCTGGCACAGTGGCCGGCAAATTTCAATCTCCTCCGTCTTAGCCTCTCTGATATTGATAGCAGGTTCTCATATAGATCTTCGTTTGTGGTTTGAGATTGCCATGATGTATTAAGAATAATCCACGAATAATCCCATAGAGATACACGTAAAATTTCATGGTCGTCGATACATGTCCGATATGGCTTGCCGTAATTAAGTGCTTTTATTAAGAGGCGAGTGTAGCAACCATCCAGCGCTTTTCTCATTTTAGCTGTTAGTGTCCAAGTCTCGGCTCCAATTCATGGCGAGTAAAAATTTACTCGGATATTGAGTGAAATTTTACTCAATAATAGAGTAAAATCTTTACTCAACCACTTACTCAACCAGTGTTGAGTAAAGTTTACTCCACGTACAGGGTTCGTTTTTACTCAACCAGGTGGTAAAACTTAATTATGATTTAGCAACCTGTATTGAGTAAAACATACTCAACATTGGAAAGAAACCTTAAAATCAAGGGCCCTTTGTCTCTTCACAACCTGAAAGTTGAAACACGATATGCATTAATACACATTCACAGGCAGTACTAAAAACATAAACAGGGTTCTATGGTTATTTGAGTTATTGATTATTTTTTTTAAAAACCAGAACAAAGGCTAACAAAATTGTCCTCTTTGGAATGTGTGCCCATATGTATTGAATTTAAAAAAACCCACATCAACAGTGCACATCTTACACACAAAAATATTAAAACGAAACCAAAACAAAGTAACCTTGCATTCAGCGATATCCTATTCCACCGTGACGACTGGTAAAGGCCCTGTTGTGTTGTACGCGGTTTGCTATGGAGCAACGAACATTGCGTGATAGTCAGTGAAATACACATCATGCACTGTCGATTGCTCACCGCTACATCTGGTTTTTCATAATCCTAAGCGTTGTACTCGCTGTCCGACAGCAATTTCTGGTTCTTAATCACTGCCAATGCCATATCATGATCCTGAAAGCACTCATAATCAGCTTGATGAGGTCTTTCATCCCCCTCAACATTAACAACTTCTGCCGTTCCATCATCAGCCATCTTGCTTTTGCCGGGCTTTTATGCACGTGACTCGCAAGGTATTACTCCTTTTACGACTAAAGTTTGTTCATACAGGGTGAGTCAAAATAGTCAGGTTCCGATTTCATCGATTTTTTAAACCAGTTAAAATTCAAAAATGAATATATTTAATGACTTACCTAGCAAGGTGGCATTACTAGCTATAAACTAAATTTTATTTCATTCAAATTGGTTATTTGAAACGGGAGATATGATCATTTTTCTAAATTCTGTGAAATAAAATCTGTTCCAACTTATCTAAGGGATCCCTATGGATGTTAACGTTTAACGCGCGCCTTTTGAATAAGTCAATCAAAGGCGTGTTGGTACTCACAGCAATTACAATAGGAAAAGAGATTCTATTGTCTTTGCGGTTATGTTTTCAATCGTTTTTGTGCAATCAGAGATAGCCTATAACAAACATTATTGAGTTTTAACAAAATGTTGACCAAAGTATTTTGAAATTTATTATTTAAATCGAACTGATATGAGAGAAGTCTGAGAGAAAACAGATCTTATATCTTTAAACAGTTTGTGCTTAGGCAACTTACCAGGCAAAGTGCATAGGCCATTTTATGAATATATTTGTGCAATACTGAGTTATATTATAATATATTTAAATACTTTGCATGCAATATCGTTTAATTTATTAGAGATTCAACAAAAAAACATGATATTTTGGTATCAATTGCAACTGTTATACAGAGTGGTGTGTTGTATGAATAACTAATATTACAGTAGTGTTTATAACATCCTCCACCAAACTTGGAACACTTTGGATTACGCGTCTTTTCGTAAATATGTTGTAAATCTGGCGTGGAATATGATATTGTCGTGAAAACATCACCAGATATGGAGAAGTATATCTACTCTCATAAACAATGAAAAAAATTACAAATTTTGTACAAGAAGTATTTTTCTTGATTTTTTGAAAACGGGACCTGACTATTTTGACTCACCCTGTATAGCAGGTCAGAGACTGCCAAATGTATGTCAAAGATCAAAAGTTGAGTAAATTTTACTCAGCCGCCGCGATTTTTTGTAATTCACCTTTTATTTTTAACCCATCCAGTACATGACAGTTTTAATCAACCGTTAAGTGTAAGTTTTACTTCTTCGAGGGTAAAAAGGTACTCAACTTTCTACTCAACTATTTTTACACGGCAACTTTTTACTCCTTATATTTGCAGTGTATGTATGTCCAATGGCAGCGACTAGCTTCTCTGGTACACCATACGCTCGTAAAATATCCAACATCAATACCACAGTGGACGGTATCAAATGCTTTTTTGAAGTCTCTGAAGACCAATGCTGCAATAAGGTTGTTGTTCTTAATTTCCTCTTCTATCCTTTTTAATGCCAGAATTTGAGACAATGTTGATCTACCTGGGCGAAAACCATTTGATTGATTCGTAGAACCGGGTCTAGGTGAGGGCGAAATCTGTTAAGGAGCAGCCTGTTGTAAGATTTTGCTACAATGGACGATAAGCAGATTCCCCTATAGTTCTTTCCTTCTCGTAAATCTCCACTCTTTGGGATTGGGATGAGATTTGATATGGACCACTGGTCTGGTTTTCTCCCATTTATCAGCGCATCATTGCAGAAGTTAAGAATTGTATCATCCATGTCACATCTTTTGAGAACTTCCGGTGGGATCTCGTCTCCACCGGTGCTTTTGCCTTCAGTGATATTCTTCATGGCAGCGTTGTATTCTTCCTGATCAAAAGCATCTGTTCGTATGTTGTATCTCCATCTATGTTGTTCCTGAAACAATTGACTTATTTCTTCATGCTCATTTGTTATATTATGGTCCCCTTGTTGCTGTACACAGTGATGATATTTGAGTCTCGCAAGTATTGGGGTATTGATCCTTCCTCTCAACACTGACATAGTAGATTGTGGGATATGGTTGATAAAGCATGGTTTGCCTAATTGGATGATTTCTGCTGGGATACCATCTTTTCCAGGTGCCGTACAATGAGCAAGAGAGTAAATGGCCTTGCTTAGCTCGTTCACAGTTGGGAGTATAAATCCAGCTCCTCTATGATGAATGAAGCGGATATTATCTATGGCACTATTAGCGACTACATTCTCTGTAGAATAGAGATTTTCATAGTGCTCTGCCCATCGTTGTATAGTGTTTGAAACTGTTGGTGATAATTGTGCCACCCTTGTCCTTCAGAGGAACAACTATGTCGAGGGTGGGACTAAAGGCTCTTTTTATCCCTGATCTTTTCCACTATCAGCACAAGACTGGATTAGATGTGTTGCTACAGGGTCTGCCAGTGGTTGTTGGCACAACGTCTTGCCCTTAGTTAGGGGTTAGTTATTAGGGTATAGGCCATATAGGACATAATGGATTTTGGTTTATTTATTTAGATTTTGGGTTATCATAATCGTAAAAATAAACGTTTGAAATATTACTTAGCCCAAATGAGGTAACTGGCACTATTACGTATGTACAATTATCCCGCGCTTACGCCTGGATTACTTTTGCGCGCGGAGAGATAAGAACCGAATATGTCTTGCCAATTTGGAACTGATTAAACTTTAGAAGATTACTAGAGCTTAACACATACCCAAAATTATATATTAATAATAAATACAGCTGAGATACTACAACCACATGCAGTCCTTAAGAAAGAAAAAACACCAACACAGCACTGACCTCTCAAGACACACGTGGCAGCTAAAGAAGAATAACTAACCATTCACCATCAAATGGGGTAATGTCGGCCATCTTGGATTTTAAAAAATGCCAATGGTGAAATATTGCACATCTCTGAAAATAAGTACACTATGCCTATATGAACTCAAATCAATCATCAAAAATAGTCTGTTCTAACTTCTCACCTGTACCACCGTGTCCTCCGAACTAAAAAAGGATAACAGCAAAGAAAAGGTTATTCCATACGATGTATCAAGAACTGACAAATTGCTATATCTATCCGTGATTAAAGCATCTGGAAATATCCCGTAGTCTCCTAATTGGAACTTTTAAGTAATAATATATTAAGTATATAATACTACAGAGTATTACTATTATGTAATCAAATAAAACTGGCAGGTGGCTATTACGATAAAGCGTGTAATTAAATAATAGGCTGTTAAGTCTACAATACCCTTGTTTTTACAACAGGACAGGTGAAATGTATTGTGTTTATTACTGTTCAGATATAATATTATATTTTCTAGGAACAGTGGATATTTTTTTTCTCTCGTAAACAAGAGGATTGCCGAAGCTCAAATGATACGTGGAATAAGCCAGATAGTGGCATGTTTGCAAGAATCAAAATGGGTTTATCCCAACATTCTTACGAAATACCGTGTCGCTAAGACACTAACCGGGAAGAAAATGTATAAAAAGAAAAAGGAAATATTAATGTACTCACCTACGTGCTCAGGGCAGCGATTGCACTGCGCTGAAAAAGTATCAAAATTAGAATAACACGCAGTGAGAGCGCGGAAAACTGTCCGAAATTGTCTATTTTTAGATAAAGGTCACTACAACCCTTCCATATTCTGCTACGATAAGGCCGGCGCTTGTACTATGCTGATAAATTATCAAAACGCCAAGCCAAGCGCATCAAGATCTCCAAGAACCCCTCGGTGACGCAGTGGGCACTGGCTGGTACATTGAGAGAATCCCCGGGGTCGTCCTTGAGCGCAGTGCACCCTAGTTGTTCTGTGCATGCACAAAACAAGCGCGGAGGTTCGGCGTTCTGACCAGCGCTGTAATTACTCAGTTAGTGTCGCCATGGGAGGGCAAAGCGAGCGACGTGAGCGTTCCGTTGACGTAGCAAGGATGCATTATACAATCTACTTGAGGTCGCAGCAGCTACTTGAGATCGCGTAAGACAGGTAGGTGTGGAGCAGACTGCCTTCCTCTTCCCCTCCTCCTGCCCCTGGGTGCTGAAGCCTTGCCTTTGAGACTTCCAATGGTGTCTATTTTGTTCTATGTTTTTCCCTTGTCAAACCCCGAAAATAGACTGAGCAGGCAGGAGGCTCTGTTTATGGGGCGATTGTAGGGGACATTAGTTCCAAATTAGCCTGTAGACGAAGACATGCGTGGGTGGAGTCCAATCACTTGGATCAATATAAGTTTAACAGGTATTTGGTATTTAACTTAAGGAGATGATTTGAAGTAATAACCTTCGTGTAATTGCTATGTACTCTCTGCGCACACGCGGTGAACGTTGTGCAAACGTATTGAGAACGTACTAGTAACGCAGACAGCGACTTGGACGCACTAATAACGTTTACAGCGTAGTGGAAGCGCAATGAGACCCCGTGGCCGCTATCGTCTGCTGGGTTCCAAAATAAAGTGACTAATATTTGACGATGACACCAAGTGTAAAACACTTTGAAACGAGATCTAGGCCTACTCTACTGTCACTCATGAATATTTATATGATGAATGATACAAAATAGTCATCGTGAAAGCTTAGAGTCTGGCATCCAACGTTTTGGTTTTGCATCTCCATCTTAGTCAATATAAAGTACGAGGATATGCCGTCGAATCAAGTTGGTTGCCATCGTGATTGTCTAATCATCAACAGAACCCTCACATGTTTATTCATTAGACCGATGAAACGATCAGAAAGGGAGTGGATTGCTGTCAGGCCAGAAATAAATAAACAAGAAACTAATGTTCTTGATTTCTCTTTGTGAGCTTGGCTTTCCGCTTCAACTTTATTGCATTAAGCATCGTGAGAGGTTTAATACTTCTCATCTATTGAGTCGCTCCAAGTAACAATATGAAGGGGTAATACAATACTCAATGATACATTGTCTTCTTTAGTGGAGCAAGTATTTGATGGACTGGTAAAGGTTAGTGTCTTTATTATGTTCAGTCATGATTCACATCGTAATATGGGAGCATATGGTGACCGTAATTCAACTCATAAAACTAAAGTCACACATGAAATAGAAGTATTGATACTATAAACAGGCTTATATTTCGAAAGGCAATATCGTGGTTATTTCAAAAAAAGATCAGTCCAATATAATGTTTCAGAGAGGATATGTCCTTGCATAGATGAGTGGTAATAACAACAAAATCCTGTCAAATAAAGTTACTGTTGTTGTTAATATTTTGTCCAAGTATTGTGGCATTATGTATCGCCTTAAAGATATGCTCCCCTCCAAAACATTATTTTCATTATACAATACTCTTGTGTTTCCCCACTTATCTTATTGTAATTTGTTTTGGGCAGATTCAAATAGCACCAATCTCCACCAAATCCACCTTAAACACAAACGAATAATGAGACTATGCTCGAATTCTCACTGGCTTGAGCATACCCCGCCCTTATTCAAGAAGTTTAATACCCTGACAATTTATGATATTCACAAGCTGACTCTTTGTTTATTTATGTATAATCACGCATTCAACAATCTTCCCGATACTTTTGCCGACTATTTCATTAAAAATAGATCAATTCATAGCTACCCAACACGCGTTTCTTCATTATATCGTCCCTTTAATTTTAACTATGATTTAGCCAGACATACGATTAGAAGACAAGGCCCTCTGCTATGGAAATCAGTGAATACCGAGTTTAAGAATGCCAAATCACCATATGTGTTTAAAAGAAAGTTTATTAAAGTTATATCTTCTTTCATAATACCAATAATCAATTAATCATTTTTAAAGTTTAAAGTTTACCGTTTACCACATGAGAAATTGTACGAGATTATTATGTTATAGCTGATGCCATCATTACTGCCTATACACTTTAGTGTTTAGTTGCATATGTCCTGTCCGGTCTTGTTTACACATATCCTCTCCTGTCTCTTGTTTGTAGTCGTCTTCTGTGTAGTACTTTTAAGAAACTATCATATTTATCATGAAATTATCAGGGTGACCAATATACTTCGAGCTGTGCTCCTTTTGGTTTTCCCCACCTTTGTTTTTTAATAATTTGCTTGTATGATGTATTATATACTATGGTGAAAATAAAACTGAAACTGAAACTGATACACAGATATGCGAGGGGATAATAAAGTTACTGTTGAGGTTATACACAGATACGAGGGGATAATAAAAGTACTTATGTTACCCTCTTTGGAAAAAAACATTCGTTTTGGCCTGATGACAATATTAGACTGTATACAAACCAATCTTATTTCATTTTGGCGCCGCGACAAATGATACAATCTTAATTGCCACACAATACAAGCTTGGTTTCATGGTTTCATGTTCCGTTTAGTGGTCATTGGGCTAAAGGTGGCCGACACCAAAATGTTCAACATGCATTCTACCGTCATCATGGTTATTTGGACCTTTGTTATCAGGCCTATTAACAATTTCTGAGCTAAACTTTTTTGTATAGATCAATGTGACGTGCAAAATTGTCCGATAAGTGGAACTTTATTTTCAAATGTATACCATCGCGCGATTGCGCGATTACGGGATACTAAATTGTACTAAACTACCTTTACAAGGTGTATTCCAAAATCCGGGATCTAAAGCACACATTTAGAATCCAATTATTCGTAAATTATTACTGCTTTGCTGTGCAGTGATTATGTTGGAGGCTGCGCCCTCAATTTTGAAAACAAAACTGGACTTTTTAAATTTGTACAATTGTATTTCATATGAACTTACACTTCAGCCCTCTTAGTTAAAAAAAACGTCGATTCAAATATTCTAGTTCACACTAATATAGGTATTTTTCGGTCCAAGTCTAGATGACACAGGGAGTAATGTACCAACATGTTCTTTGAACTCGGTAGGATTAAAACGTAAGTGGACATCCTTGCCAACGTGGGGGGGGGGGGGGGGGGTAATTGACCTTTGACCTTGATTTTAGGTAGAAAGTCAAATGTGTTTCAATGTGTTTCAAAGTCGTGTGTGTGTACTCCCCAGCTATAAACAGTCACAATATAAATATACTGGGCATAAGGCTGCTTTTGTGATTTCGTGAGTGGTAACAGCAAAATTGACCATTATTAATGTTCATCTTAAATTCTGAAGTAAACTATTTAAAATTCTTCAACACCGCTGTGTATCCCTTTCATAAAGGTATTCATTTAATCACAGGTAAGACTATTTCAAAATTGTTCGACTTTGAATCGTTATCTTTTCATCATACGCACTGCTTTTACAAACTTGAAATAAGAGTGAAGATATTTTGAAGACAATTGTTCACTGCAACTTTGTGTTCACTGGTTGTGAGATATTAAACGGATAGTCTACAACCTTTATCCAACTTACCTATAAGTCAGCTATAGGTCAGAGAAATCATACCGTTATCATTTTAAAATCACGACATCCAAGACATAACATTTTGAATTATTTCCGTCTCCAAACAACCAACAAGTAAAATGATCCCGGTCATTGTGTCAAATGTTTTACCCTGTACATATTAATATTCCTATCGAGAATAGCTATTGTATTTTAATTTTTATGTAGGATTTAAAGACATCCTGAAATATATATCGATCATTTGATACACTTTGTCCGATTAGCAGTACGTCTTAGTTGCAAAAGAAGATATCAATGGGCTTTTAATTTCGTGTGAAATTACCGTTCACTGTGTAAGCGATTCACTCTATTCTATTATATTCTAGCATGCAATTACCTTGAATGACGAATATTTTTAGCAACCCCCTGCCCCCCCCCCCCCCCCCCCCCCTCCTCCCGGCCCCACCAACATCATCCACCCAAAACTGCCCACATCATCCACCCAAAACTGCAACTTCATACTTTTATTTCGCCGCCTCGTCACAATTCTGTGTGTGTTGAGTACGTAAACTTCCATGAGAAGTATATGGCAAATGATGATGGCCACACCATTGAAAAGAATATATTATATCATAGATAATCGACACTTTTATTTGGTAATGTTATCATTTGTAGTTACAAATAGATCAAAGGAAAATAGCATTTGTTTGCGTTTTTCTCGTTCGTGACGGGACGAGGGTTGGAAGGGGGCAGAGGTTTTTGGGAAAGGTTTGAAATTCAGTTAGTTAAAAACATGATTTTTAGTTGTACTTTTATTTTCCTTCAACTAACTGACTCTGAGGCCTTTTGTTTCTTTACTATTTAACATGCATTTTCTTTAAAATCAATAACACAAAACAATGAAAGTGATAAATTTGACTCATTGTTGTACTTTTGCTTGGTAATGTTATCATAATACCGGTATGTAGTTACAAACAGAAAGAAAGGGGAAAGGGTAAAAACACGATTTCAGCTGCATTTTTAGCTTCAAATTAATGAGTCTCAGGCTTTTTCTTTACAAGCCGTCTTTGAATCTCATGTCAATCAATAACACTAAAAAATACACTCTTGTACTTTTGTTTGGTAATGTTAACGTATGTACATTTAGTTGCACAAGGAAAAACGTCAAATACCGTATGAGACATCCAAAGTTAATATGACTTTACTTTTTCTGGACTTTGAAAAGATGTACAAACAAATAAAATGCGGGGTTGCCTTTTTCGTGTTTTTTTTCCTTTCCCCCTCCCCCTTTTTTCTCGTTTCTTCCGCCCTTGCTGGATGTAACATGTGTCCAATCAAGTGTCTTGCTTGAGAATGTCAATGTACGTCAGGGCAGGTCTTACAGGTTTCCTGTTGCCATGCTTGGGAATCCAGTGCACCAGTTTGGATAATCAAGTGAATGACCTGCAAGTTCCTTGTCACTGTTTGGACATTCGTTTTCAACAAACAACAACGTGGCAAAATACACAACATTGTTTTATATCAACTACCGTTTTCTACCACGATGAAGTTCATTTAAAAATCTAAATGTTCTCGGATGGTAATACTGCATAGACAAACGATAATGTGAAACTTTCACGATGAATATTATAAAGATGAATGGGTTACTCAAATACATACATGTGGCTTGCTTTGATTGACTGATCAAAGCGGAACACCCATACATAAAATACAAAACAATTTCCGGAGCTTAAGGGAGAGGGAACTGACTTTATAAAATAAAGCCATTCCACCAAATGTGTCAGATTACGACGACACGCAACTATACAGCCTCTTTGTTGAAGTACTCACTCTTCGACGCGAAGGTATGTTTTTTAAAGTTTTAATTATTATTCTCATAATGAAATGATTCGGAGGGTTTTCAGGGATTGAGAAGTACCAACGCCGCCTGAATGGCGTTAATTAAAAAAGGTCGATCTGAGTTTCTGTTCCCAACTCGCCCGTAACAATTATTCTCTTTTAAGGAGTGCACCCTAAGGTTGCAATGCTCCTACGCAACACCATAAATAGTAATTACATTTAAACAACCGGGTTGTACTCTGCTTAAACACCTTGTAGGTATTAAAACAGTTGTTTAAGCCGGGTTTTTGAACCCTGACAGTTGTGTAAAAGTTTTAAACAGCGTGTTACTGTGTAAATGTTTTAGCTTTACCTATAAGGCAATTCTTCACTTCCTGTCAAATCTTCTTTATAATAGTTCTTACTACTTTTGTTTGGATATGTTGTCCTCGATGAAGGGTGGCTTATCCACTTGAAACGTCTGTCTTCTCTCGTTATTTTTGTTGTTTTAGTGCACACATATTTTCTTTATTTGTCACGTGGCATATTCGTGGTTTGTTGTTGCTTTTTGTCCCCACGTTTAGGGGACAGTAATTAGTATCCCTTTTAAACAGTATTTGCTGAGAGCGTATTGCGATGTTTGTAATACCCCTGTCGCACGGCGATTAGGCCTTGCGCTTGCATTGCGCTGGAAAAGTATCAAAGCGACAAGCCAAACGCATTTTAATGCGTTTGGCATTAAAAGGTCTCCAAGAACCAACTGATTGGTGACGCAGTGGACTCTGGCTAGGACGGGAGAAGATCCCCATGGTAGACCTTGAATAACACGCAGAAAGAACGCGGAAACGGTCAAAAATGGTATACCTTGAATAACACGCAGAAAGAACGCGGAAACGGTCAAAAATGTTCTTATTTTATCTCCGATCCCGCTTATCACATTTTCATTGCGCTCTTACTACGACCCAATGTGTTCCTGCTTTCAAGTCTCACGCGCTCTCACTGCGCTTCCACTACGCTGTAACGTTCTTCTTGCGTCCAAGTTGCTGTCATTGCGTTACCAGTACATTCTCAATGCATTTGCATAACGTTCTCAACGTGTGCGCGGAGTATAGGGCGATTGCACGACGAAGGTAATTAGCTCTCAAATCAACCTCTCCAGAAGAAGACATGCATGAAGTACAATACCAATCACCTGTTAAACTCATATACTGATCCAAGTGATTAGTATTTACTCCATCCATGTATTGCTTCTTCTGGAGGAGGATTTGAACTAATGACCAATTGCTCTATAAACAGAGCCTCCTGCAAACTCAGTCTGTTTTGGGGGCTTGACGAGTGAAAAATATTGAATAACACAGAAACCATAATGATAAAAGCCAAAGGCAAGGCTTTCAGCACCCAAAGGCAGAGAGAGGGGAGTGGAAGGCAGTCTGCTCCACCGACCGTACCCTACGCAAAGGACAAGATTGATTTCTTGCTGCGACCTCAAGCAACTTGTATACATCCTTGACAAAACTGAGTCATTACAGCGCATTCAGAATGCCGAACCTCGGTGCTGGTTTTGTGCATGCACAAAGAAAGCTCGGCGCTCTGGTACTCAAGGGCGACTATGGGGACCATCTCCCGTCCATTGCGTCACCAATCGGTTTGTTGAGACCTTGTTGCGTTTGCCTTGGTATTTTTATAACTTTTCAGCGCAATGCAAGCGCCCGGCCTCATTGCAACAGTTTGTGAATAAAAATTCCTTTAAAAAGGAATGGGCGCTCAAATGAACATGCTTCATTTGATTAATTACAATATATTAAAAAATAAATCTAGATAGGACTTTTGATTAATTACAAATTATATTAAATATAATAATTTGGTCAATTTGAAGAAGTCAGAGCTAATCCTGACGAAAGTGTAAAAGTCTTAAACTTGTCCGCCGGCGTACCCGTTAATCTCTATACTCTATTTGGCTTCCTCTGGACAGTGGCGTAACTTACCAGACGCAGCTTGTACGCACGCGTATGTATATTCCGCCTTTCAACGCTCATGTGTATACGCCAGCGCCGCGAGTGTTATGTAGTGCACTTAGTAGAATACGCGGTTACGTCACTGTCTCGTGATGGCCAAATAGACTATAGATAGGATGTTTACATTATTTATATATTTATGTATTATATATTCTTTAACTATTTCTGTAAATGACTTGTTAATCCAATTGAAGGATTATCTAATTAATCTATGCATTCATGATTACATTTAGTATTGATCAATCAATCAATCAATCAATCAATCAATCAATCAATCAATCAATCAATCAATCAATCAATCAATCAATCAATCAATCAATCAATCAATCAATCAATCAATCAATCAATCAATCAATCAATCAATCAATCAATCAATCAATCAATCAATCAATCAATATTACATCTGTCAATAGTCAATCAATTTAATGATTTATGAATTCATCACTTCATTTCTTCATCATTCAATGTGATTGATGAATAAAGTAATAATTTTAAAAGCGACTTAATCATATTATTACTAATGAAAGTTTAGTAGAGAACTCGGCAGTTTGGAATTGAAGACTCCAACTTTCCTGGTGTTTATATTATACCCACGTATTAAACTACCAAGACCAACCCACTGATCTCTGCATGTAAGTAATTCATAATTGAACCAGTCAGTATTAGGCCTACAGATGAGTTGATATTGAACAGCGGACTGCGTAAACTACAACTGTACACCGCCCCAACCCACACCTCTCAATGCCCTGTACAATGTACATGCAATGCTTCGCTATTATAACACATCTATATGCAGGCTGCATTATAGCTGAGATACTGCACTGTACATATTCATATCGAGAATGTAACCGAGCGTAACTATCTCCATCCTTTATAACGAGCGTGATATTCAGCCTCGTTTATAGTTCGTAAACGCCGATAGCACTCGTACACTACAACTTTTAACATTTCACTGTTACGTAAATGTTAGTAAGAGACCATCAGTAAACATGGCAGCCTCCATCTATAATATCTAGAAATACCAAATTGTGTAAGTTTTCGTAAACTGATGACAATACAAGGGCTCCCGCCGTAGCGGGCGCCCAAAAAGGTTTAGCTACATTGATTTTAACAGTTTTCGGCGTTCTTCCTGCGTGTTATTCATTCAAGCGCTGGCCTCATTGCCATAGGTGTGACAGAGGCTTCAATGTTGATGGACATTTGAAGAAAGAAAATCTTGTTTGTCGTCTTCTGCGATTGCCACGGGTATTTTCTTCTGTGTGTTTTGGGGTGTTGTTTTTTCAAAGAAGGAACTAAATGTAGACCTTGACCTGTCACCCACCGCCAACTCGAAACTATTTATTTGTTTCGATGATGGATGTGGTGATACATAGGTGTATCCGGGTAGATAGAAGGGAATTCCCAGCAAACACAGAACGTTTCCGCAACGTTGCACCTAGGTTGCAGTAAAGGCCCTGTCACACCATAGCGTATGGCCTGAACGCGGCCTGAACGTATGCCGACGTATTCAAAAAATAGCTCGAAAATTGTCAGAGTCCGAGAACGTCCAACTTCCCAACGAATTGCGTCAACATCGGTGATGGAATGGACGTATCCATAGCGTATTAAACGCATACATAGCGTATGACTAACGTATTGATAGCGTATCACTATTAAACTTATAACAAACTTATGACAGCGTATCACAGCGTAAGCGATCGGCGAGCGTATGACCAACGTATTCGTAGCGTATGTCTGCCGTGCTCGACGTATCCTCAGCGTATCCTCGGCGTACAACGAACACGTGACTTATGCCGTTGCAGAAATTGAGTTTCGTACACGGCGGGACAAGTGTTGCCAGTTCAAGTAAACGCAGCCTAGATGATAACTATTAAAATATCTAGAAGGGTAAATCTATATGTCCAACCTATAACTTAAGACGATTAACGTACCTCTAACGTATGTCAGCGTATGTCTAACGTATGTCAGCGTTTGTAAACGTATGTCTAACGTACCACGAACCTATCGGGAACTTATGCAGAACGTAAGTTAAGCACACGTTGAGTACGTCGAGAAATTTTGAACATGCTCAATAATTTTTCGCGGGCTCGACGTGTTCCAAATTTTCACAACGTATCACAGCGTGCTCTTAACGTATACGACGTATCCCAAACTTACCCCTAACTTGTATCAGCGTACACCAACGTACGCCAACGTACGCCAACGTATTTTGCGATATTTCGCATACGTTGTTATACGTTCAGGCAATACGCCATGGTGTGACAGGGCTACCGTACAGCTAGCGCGCATTCGGCGTATTGGGAACTTGGAGGGTTTGAGTATATAAATGGGTCCCTTGAGTATCTCATCCTCACTTCTTCATGGCCTGTCTTGGCCTTCTTGCTTTTTCCTCCTCCTCGGCCTCGGCCCCTGGTTGCTTGCTTCTTCTTGGGAGGCATGTTAACTGCTTGATGACATCGGCGGGAATGATGTAATGTGAGATCGGCGCGGTATTTATACGTGCTACAGCGGCATAATAAGCCACGTGTTCGTTGTACGTCGAGGATACGCTGACGATACGTCGAACACGGCAGACATACGCTACGAATACGTTAAGTATACGTTAAGCATACGTTAGTCATACGCTCGCATACGCTGTGATACGCTGTCATAAGTATGTTATAAGTTAGTGATACGCTATCAATACGTTAGTCATACGCTATGAATACGTTCAATACGCTATGGATACGCTATGGATACGTGACAGGGCCTTACACGATCGCCCGGCATAAGGTAATACGTGAGGATACGTCGAAACTCGTTGGAAATACGTCAGGCATACGTTAGACATACGGCACATATACGTTATCAACTCGTTATCACTACGTTGGCTGTACGTTTCCCCCAGCCTACGTTCATCAACGTATACCAACTTACGAGTAACGTACGAGTAACGTACGAGTAACGTACCACTAACGTATGTCAGCGTATGTCAACGTATATTTAACGTACCACAAACTTACCGGGAACTTATGCAGAACGTATTAAGCACACGTTGAGTACGTCGAGAAATTTTGAGCATGCTCAATATTTTTTCGTGATCCAAATTGTCACAGCGTATCACAGCGTGCTCTTAACGTAAACGACGTATCCCCAACGTACCCCTAACTTATATCAGCGTACGCCAACGTACACCAACGTATTTTTCGATATTTCGCATACGTTGGCATACGTTGAGGCGATACGTTATGGTGTGACAGGGCCTTTAGGTTGCGTCATTTAAAACGTTTTAACAACGTTTTTATAACGTTACGGTTTGGTTGTGATTTGGTTGTTTTAAGTTGGTCCGTTGAAACGTGAGCAAAACGTAGTTTGGTTGCACTTAGGTTGTGGTTAGGTTGTCATTATAAACGTTCTTACAACGTTATTATGACGTTGCGGTTTGTTTGTTTTAGGTTGGTTCTTGGAAACGTGATTAAAACGTTCTCTGAACGTTGCATGTTGATCATCGGAAACGTTTACATAATGTTTTAACAACGTTGTAACACTCAAATAGTTGGTTGTTTTAGTTTAATCCTTTAAACGTGAAAAAGATGTTCCCTGAACGTTGTAGTTTAAGTTCTAGTTTGGTTGCACTAAGGTTCTGGTTAGGTTGTCATTAAAAACGTTCTTACAGCGTTATTATAACGTTGCGGGTTGTTTGTTTTAAGTACCAAATCACACCCAAACCGCAACGTTATATATAACGTTGTAGAAACGTTTTAATGACAACCTAACCACAACCTAAGTGCAACCAAACTAGAACTTAACTGCAACGTTCAGAGAACGTTTTGCTCACGTTTCCATGGACCAACCTAAAACAACCAAATCACACCCAAACCGCAACGTTATAATAACGTTGTAGAAACGTTTTAATGACAACCTAACCACAACCTAAGTGCAACCAAACTAGAACTTAACTGCAACGTTCAGAGAACTTTTTGCTCACGTTTTCATTGACCAACCTAAAACAACCAAATCACACCCAAACCGCAACGTTATAATAACGTTGTAGAAACGTTTTAATGACAACCTAACCACAACCTAAGTGCAACCAAACTAGAACTTAACTGCAACGTTCAGAGAACGTTTTGCTCACGTTTCCATGGACCAACCTAAAACAACCAAATCACACCCAAACCGCAACGTTATAATAACGTTGTAGAAACGTTTTAATGACAACCTAACCACAACCTAAGTGCAACCAAACTAGAACTTGACTGCAACGTTCAGAAAACGTTTTGCTCACGTTTCCATGGACTAAATAAATAATGAATTACATTTTATTTAAAAAGGCTTATTACGAATCAAAATTTTAATACAATACAATTTGGCATTACAAATTTGATGTACTAATCTAGGCGTGTACAGGGTGACCCAAAAAATGTTAACACTCTGGGCACATAAAATATCTTAAAAGGACAGGAACACACGGGTCTAATCTTGATGTATCGGCTTAGTCCAATTTGCATTAATTACAACTATGATTACGAACTTGTAAGAATGCTAAAAACATTATTGTGCAGTAATTCAAAAGTAACAATACCATTGCAACATTTAATCATAAGTTAGAATGAATCGATTATTGAATATAATTGAATCTTTTCATTCATTTATCCAACGATACAAGCAAGTTATAACAGGTGGTATTACCATTGACATTAATTGGATGGACCATTTCAACAAAGAGCATGAAATGTTTCCATTTCAATTTTAAAGACTGCTTTACTGACAGCTACCCATTGCACATGGAAAAAGAGTATAGAACTTGAACTCATGACAAAATACCTGTATAATTTATGTGGAATATATTTATTTATGTCTTTTAAGCTTGAAAAGAATCGGAAGAATGCGTTGAAAAGAACAAAGAAGAGATTAACTGATGTGTGTGTGTGTGACTTAATCATGTTGTTTCTTGCTTCGTGTATTTTAAAAGCTTTACTTTATACTGAGAGGATTGGACCAAGACGATTTTGCTTCCTCATGTTTGCTGAAGCATATCTCCCGTTCTAAATAACCAATTGGAACGCAATAAAATGCAAATGAAAGCTTATTTACTCAACTTTCATAATACATCAAGATAACACCCGTGTGTTCCTGTCCTGTTAAGATATCTTATGTGCCCGGAGTGTTAACATATTTTGGGTCACCCTGTACAAATGAAATTGATTATAAATCAATTTATTTCTTTTTATTTCTTTCCTTATTTTTCAAAATTTATTTAGGCCTATTAATTTTATTATCAGACGATTTTCACTTTCGCGCGCTTAATTTTTCGCCGTAAACATGTAACTGTTTTACATCATTTTTTTAATCATTCACATCTGGCTTCATCACGACGTTCATATAACGTTTACACAACCAAATTATGTTACCTGGGCTGTAATCGCTAATTTGCATATTTTACCTGGCCTTACATGAGTCGAGTAAATTGTGGAAATAGCTCATTAGCATAATTTCAATGGTACAAAAATTAGCACCGGTGCTCGTTTGTAACCTTTAAATTATGGTAATGAGCTAATTTGCACCTTTTATTTATTTAAACCTATTTTTTTTTTAAATTTAAGTCGATACATACATTTAACAGCTTTTAACACCATAGAAAGTATTTTGATCTGTATACGTAAGTTCTCATATGTATAGCTAAAGGCAAGTCATTGTTCACTAATGCCATATACATTGACATTGAGCAAGAACATAGTACACATGAAAAGGTCAATGCCCGCCCCCTCCCTCTATAATACCACTACCGTTCCCTGGTTGCCATGGTGTAACTAACCGAATTTGATGAAAGTTTTTTACACGTTTGGGATAACGTTGTGAAAACGTTCAAGACTAACGTTCATACAACATAAAAATGTGTCGACAAATAAACGTTCTTCTAACGTTGGCTCGCAACGTTCCATGAACGCTGTCACGACGTTCCGATAACGTAATAAAGACAGTATAAAAACGTCATTTGGACGTAATGGTATAACTAACAGAATTTCAAGAAAGTTTTTTAAACGTTTAGGACGTTGTGATAACGTTGTGAAAACGTTCATGACTAACGTTCATACAACGTAAAAATGTGTCGACAATTAAACGTTCTCCTAACGTTGGATCACGTTCACAACGTTCTTTGAACTTTTAATCATAACGTTCCAAGAACGAAAGTGAAACCTTGCCACGACGTTCCAACAACGTAATATGGTTAGCTGGGATTACCCTCTCAGTTTGGCTGGTTGCCTACTGGGCTACGTAGTTGTGTTGTATACACATCCAAGAATTAGGCTTACTCCCTCGTTTAGTCAGTCTTTTTCAGGAGCACGAATTAAACAAATGGCCCATCAGATTGCGCGTAGGGATCATCACATATTCTTATTTTGCCCCCATTCATGATAGAGTTTTTCAACAAAAATAAGTTCCCCTTTAGAATATGCCTGATATTTTTAAAATGAGTTACTCCATCGAAACATGTTTTGGCACACATAATGTACGTTTACACAGCAACAGCGATGAAGTTGTCCGCATAACCGGCCAAAAAAAATCGCATGGTCAAAATAGCAAATCTACCGACGGAGGTATTCTTCCATTCAATGTGCACTCATTCAAGCATTACAACACCTGCGTAGTTGTAGCCCCGTTCTGGTGTTGCTGTGCACACACACATTATGTGTACCAAAACTTGTTTCGATTGAAGGGGAGTGACTATATACACTCCCGTCTTGTAGCGATTTTCTATAGACTATATACACGACGGCTTATAAATCCTCGTAAATTCTCGCGTGATTCCTGTTCAGAGGGTTTGCGACTGCGGGAAAGACGGTAAGACCGTCGTGTACGAGATAGACTTGGGACCAGTCCTTGTGTGACTTCACTTCTTGTTGTCGTGCCGGTGCCGGATGGGTGGATGTTTGGTAAAGTGAAGCTAACATTGTCCTATAAATAATCTAATTTATCAAAATAAATGAATTAGGCCTACTATTTTAGGTGCGCTGTGAAAAGCAGAAATATGTGGCTTGAGACTAAAATACGGTAAAAAAACCCTACCCCCCCCCCCAAAAAAAAACACCCTAAACTGCGGCTCACACAATGTGACATTAGGTCTAGTCGTGACAACATTGAACACATGCAGTAGTGAATGGAGTGATGATATCGATTTCCTTTGTGTAAAACGGAAATGATGTTGAAGTTTATTGAAATAATTGTTTAACAATCGATTATTTTGCTTAGAGCTTTTAAAATTATAAGGCCATATAAAAGTAAACATGTTTAGCGTCCCCGCCCCCTCATATTTTTTGACTTGCTTCAATTTTCTTCATTTACGGTCATAACCTTTTTGTTCAGAGTGTTTCAGACTGAGTTTGAGATTGTTTGCTCCACATCCGACCGTTAATAGGCCTGGGCGTTTATAGCCTCCAATACAACTATATCGGCCTGGGAAAGATCAATGTGTTTTAGGGAGGGGCGTAAGAATAATCAACATAGTAGGAGGGTCATAACATTAATCGCTTTCGGGGGGGGGGGGGGCGGTTCAAAAAAGTGACGACGATAAGAACATTTTTGGGACACCTCCCCCCCCCCCCCCCCCCCCCCACCCCATACGAAAATAAGAAAATAAAACAGCCCCCTTTTTAAAGCATTTTAAAACAAGTTCTGTAGTGACCCCTTTGAACCAACTATTTAATAGAGGCCTCCTCCTCAAGGTTCTCCCAGGTGTATCGCTAATTTCCCGGCGAATAAAAGGCCTCCTCCTATTTTTTTAGAAAGTCCCTACGCTAAACATGTTCTAATATTTGTATTTTCCCAATCTTATCCACACCAGCACACTGCCCACTTGAGCTTCTATATCGCTACACGACTGTCTGTCGTCATGTATCACTCGATTTTAGCGTTCAGGTTGAAGACCGTCGTGTACATAGTCTGTGCAATTTCCCTACACGACAGTCTTTTATACTAAATTTGCATCTGCGCATGCGTTAACGACTGTCGTGTATATAGTCTGCGCAATTAAGTTACACGACAGTCTTGTATATAGATTCGGCCTCGATGAAGTAACTAATTTTAAAAATATCAGGCATAATCTAAAGGGGGACTTATTTTTGTTGAACTGTGTATGCCCAGTCAGTGAATCACTAATTTTGCGGAAAATCAAAACATCTAGAAATTTCCAAGAAATGAACCAGCTTGGATGATTTAAAAGGATAGTTAACTAATTATCTGAATTAATGCATATGAAAATATGCGCATGCGCAGACGGCAGATAATTTTGAATTGGACCAAAACATGAAATTTACTAGATACAAGCGCGTCCTTCAAAATGCTTAAATCAATTTGTATAGGCCTAATTATTTCTATAATCAAAATAAAGATAACCATATCATTCAAAGATGGCTGCCACAGCCTCTATAAGGGGCGCACCACCAAAGAACTCGACGTTTTATGAAATTCGGTTTGAAGAATTCTGAATATGAAAGTCATGATTTTATAGAAAGATAAGCTTGAAATTGCACGATATCAAGCAGTAAAATCGAGATATATGTCGAGATCAACAAATTATCAACAAATAATACTATTTTGGAAACGGTAAGCCAAAATAGGCACGCGGATGTACACGACAGCCGATACCCTAATGTGAGTGATGTGTATCATTGAAAATAGGGTTGCGGCGCTATTTGTCGCTGTAGCTGGAAAAAGTCATGGGATAGGACTATGTTTTGACCGGTGATTTTGAAAGTTGAGATCATTTTCCTTATTTTGAGAGCAAACATTTCTCTCAAGTAGGTTTTTTACTGCAGAATATTTCAAAACATGACCAAGAAAACTACTTAAACACGTCTCAAAAAGCGTCGCGTATCATTTACGGAGTGGCTTTCACAGAACTATTCAATAGGGTTTGCCATATTTGGGTAAAATATTCAAAATATTGAAGGCAAATGCTTGAATTTGATACCAAAAACATTATAATATGTTTTTATGTGTTGCAGAAAGCGCCACAATAGCACTGTGAACATGACTGTCAACTCAAATTTCATGGAGCGTTGATTTGGTGGTACCCTCATAATTAATGCTATCTTTAGCATGTTTAGAGCTACTAGATGTGTAAAGTTAACGGTTTGAGAAAATTTCATGATCAGCTCCTTTTAAAATCCCCACTATTATTGCTTTTTATCCCACACCAATTTACTCAATTATAATCCCTCCTTTATCCTTTGTTGTTTTCCATGGTTTATTGTTGCGGATTTTGCTTAATAAAAGTGTATCTGAGATGGTCCGTTCTTGTTTGATTAAGGAATTCAGATCTAAAAAAGAGTGTGACTATGTATCAAATGTCACCTGCTTCTACGCGTGCATTGCCGAGATATACACAAAAGTATCAATCGACCCAAATGTTAACCTATTACATATCCCGCCAAATATTGACAGATTTCAGTCAATGGTTGAAACCTATTGTGTTTATGTTAATAATGTTAACATAACCAAAGGTATCTTACAATCCAAAAGTGTATTGTTTGAAAGACAAAGGTTTATAAGTGTGTATTGACCACACTATCCCTCGATAGAATCATCCATGCATCCCATACCAAGATCACTTTCTTTACATATTGACCGACCCTCGATATACAGTGTGTCACAAACGTTTCGATACACTGCAAAGCGGTTGGGCAAAAATGTGCCCAACATTTTGCCATCAAACTGTTAATCAATACTGATTCCAAGACTTTTTCGACGCGTGATTTCGAAGCTCACCGTGGTCACTTGTTTTGTTTGTCTCTAGTTTTGTTACAAATTGTTGTTTTTTCCTATGAAATATGACATTTGAAATATGACTGCAATAAAATATACTGCTTTTTCAAGAAAGACGGGGAAACCCGGGACGCAATTTTATATCGTTCACTACAGGGTTGCCGGTGTGCTCTTACGATACCAGGGGTCTTGTCGCTATAGATTTCGCGTGGCCGCCATCGTCTGTCAAAGAGTGATCGTCAAATATTGATATAATCCAAGTACAAATTAACACTTACATGATCTTAAAATATGCGTGCATTGTTCTTTCACAATGTGTAGTATGCCCATTAGACTGAAACTATAACCAACTTGACATTGATTATCTTTTTTGAAGTCCAAGGGTACCCCTCCGTTATTATTTATGATGTTGGTGCAAGTGTTTGATCATACCGTGTGTTCGATTGAAGTAATTCGTCTTTGTTTTAGTATCTTGAACCCATTTTTATTTTAACACACAAGTTCTGCTAATTTATGACATTTTCGGGTTACTAGCATCGGATGCCGGGTGGGACATAAATGAAATTCACCATATAAAACAATCTAATTTGCCTTTTACAATCAATCAAACAATTTGTGGGAAAGTGGTAATTTCATAGAGGGTTGCCTACCCTATCAAATTTAAATCAGAATTGAATGCATAGACTATACAAATGTTTACTCCTAGCAACGGTTTTTTAAAGATCTACTCCCAAAACTGAATTTCGAATGAATCGGAAATTGTTCTGATGCGAGTTGCGGAGTTGCAGTAAGATTATGTGGCAAAATGAACCATTCATGCAACACCTCTCTATTAGTAATAGTATTACTATTATACCTCTCTATCATCATTTTGTGTGGCAAAAAAACCTCATTCGTCCAACTCACTTGACATTGTGTTTAATTTGTTTTTCCTCAGCACTGATAAACCAAGCTTAAAGATGATCTGCTCTTTGTTCCTTCTCACTCTGATGATCATGCGATGCTTGTCCCAAATAACGGAAACACCAGCATGCAACAGCTGTTGTCAGGGCCCCATCGGCCCGCAGGGCATCCCGGGGATTCCCGGTACCGGAATACCTGGATCTCACGGCATAAATGGGATTCCCGGAACCATCGGACCAAAAGGAGAATCTGGAATCGGTATTAGAGGCGAAATTGGAGTAAAAGGTGACCCCGGGGTCAGAGGTGAACCGGGAGAAATGGGAGAGCATGGGGAAATTGGTACACGAGGTTTACCGGGTAAGATTGGGCCGATCGGACCACAAGGTTTGACCGGATCAGGTGAACCTGGACCTCGTGGATTGCCAGGCAATAACGGAGATCGTGGAGTTCCTGGTCAGTCAGCGGTTACCAGGCGCTCAGCATTTACAGCCGTAAAAACGTCTGCGCAGACAGGAAATCATAACGATGTTGTACTTTTCCAAAGGTTGATCACAGATATTGGCAATGATTATGACGCATCTACCAGTAAATTCACTTGCCGTGTACCCGGTGTGTATTTCTTCATGTTCAGTGTCAATACTGATCACTCTCCGAGCGACACCTTAGTAGCCATAGTGAAGAATGATGTCACGATTGTAGGTGCAATGATAGACCGACAGTCACGTGATGATCAGATAGGAAATGGAGCCGTATTGCATCTCTTGGCTAGTGACCAGGTTTGGCTCAAGATGTGGCAATATAACAATCAAAAAGTTGAGATACAAAGTGCCAGTTATCAGTTGTCTAGTTTCTCTGGATACTTGATGTACGAGGACTAGTGCACTTCGGTCTTGCCTCAAATTATCATATAAAATATTTATGAATTACAAGTGATTCTTTATACATACATGACAAAAACAAAAAACAAAGAAATATGGACTGAAGGAACTCTGGTGTGGTGGTCCGGGGGGCGATTTTTTTTTTACTAGTAAACATTTGTATGGGCTCACATGTAAAATCAGTTAGAATTTTTTTAATTTTTTTTTAAAATCATTTTATTCAGTGAGTTTTGCTTTATTCCGTATTAAAACGAAATAAATAAATTTTTCAAATGTTTACTAGTAAAAAATAAATCGCGTCCGGGGGGGGGGGGGTACTTTCGCTAAAATCGTACATGGATGTGCCTGCCGGACTACGAAAATGTGACTTTCACTATACCTATTTTTTGGCCAATTCCCCACCCATCAATATCAATTTTGTTAGAAAAGCACCCAATTTTGCACAAATTGGGCGCTTTTTAAAAAAAAAGCCTCAAAGTACACCCAATTTATGCCAATTGGGCGCTTTGGTCTGTGATGAAAACCACCCCATCGCTGTACCAATTTTGGCAAAAGCACCCCAAAAGGCAGGCACATATACGTTTACCATATCAATGTGAGAACCCCCCCCCCCCCCCCCCGGGTGGTGGTACAGGCTCTTTGGATTCTATCTCAATCAGTACATCTGACCTCGTTTATGGTTAATGCTAGCTGTACTTTGTTCGTTGCATTTGAAATGTTCACACATTGTTCATCCTTTTCCTATATTATGTTCATTCTTTGTTTTCTGTCTACTATGTTACACCTTTTCTTATTATAGCATTTTATTCTGATTGAGTCATTTTTTCCAGCTCTGATCCTCATTTTTTTTAGTTCCTGTGCCTTTTGTTGTTCACCAGTAAACCCCCGATACCTCTGTGGCTTGGCTTGTTGCGGTTCTTTGTTTAATCTTGCAACAGCTCTAGCTCTGTGTGTTTCTTGTCTCATTCTGCCTTTCTAAAAAAGATCCTGTTCGGATCGTATGCTCAGGCCTCTATAAATAACTTAATGTTATACTCTCTGTTACTTAATCACCATTAGTAGTGTGGCATTAGCGAAGTACGTTAACCAATTTTCAAGTATAAGTTATATATGACTCCTGAACAGTCTCCTTTTTCATTCATATCAAGCAAGTAAATGTTCTATTTTTCGGCATTGAGGGCTATGATTAGGATCTATAATGTTGTAAGACTCTTTTTCAAGGACTCAGACTCGGGTCTTTTATTTTCGTTCATTTACCAAAATATGATTTCGCTGTGGAACAGAATTCTGTAGTCCGCCGCTCGCAAAAATAACTTGCCGATATATTATTAATTGATCATTGCAATCACAGCCAAAATACCCACAATAAATCGATTCATCAGTTATTTTGCCGGCCGATGTGTGGGACTTTCTGTAATACACTATTACTAAATGGTTGTCACAATGACAAGGAGCTACAGTATGTTAGCCGCATGGAAACAACGCCATACACTCTTGTTGGGTAAAATACTACACTTCACGATGGTAAAAAGGGAACATGGTTGTTTGTTAGGTAAAAATGTACAACAGTGGTTGTGTAGAGTCTTACACAATACATAGTGAACATTTTACCCATCAAACAGCTCAATTTTACCCAACAAAGTTTAAAACTTCGTTGGGTAAATGTTTCCCCAAAACGACCATGTTCCCTATTTTGACCCAATTATGTGTAACACTTTACACAACCGGGTTGTGTAGAGAATTTACCCAACACTTGTGTCATTTTGGTACACAAATTGGGAATTTCCTTTACCCAATAATGCTGTGTAGGCAATTTACCCTTTTGTTGTGTAACACTTTACACTGCATTATGCACATTCTTTGCATATTTAAGCTATGGCGCGCGGGTGACAACGGTCAAAGCTTTCTTGCTGGAGGCAGGCCTTGACGACTTAATCCCGGATTTGGAAATTGTGATATGTTTATACATGTTATAGTTATTTTAAGACAATTTATATTTTTTAGGAGTGAAGTAGCTGTAATAGTCCTGTACTACTTGCGTATATAAAAAGGTTATAAGATTATTATACGCAATAGGTATAAGCAATATGGCCTAGATCTCAGACCAGATCTGTCACTACTTCACTCCCATAAGACTATTGTTTTATCCTACAGGACTATAAACGTATCAATCATATCACATTTTACCGACAAAAAGCCGGGATAAGGTCCTCAAGTCCTGTTCCTGAACTATACACATGGAAAAAAGTATCGCACCACTGCTTTTTTGTTGAAAAGTGTAAAAGTGGCCTCGAATTTTGCCACCATGGTGTGATATTAAGGATCATTTGTTTGCGTAAGCTGTCCAACAAAATGTTGTGCAATAAAAGGGCCACATTTTAGTTTGTGACGTAATCGATGTAATGTTTTTTCAAGGCCAAGTGGAAAATGCATGTTTTTGTACAAAAACATGCATGAAAAAAGTTTGGGTATAACGCGATATTGAGAGGCCCGATGATTAATCTCTAAAGTTGTAATCTTTGGTAACACAATTAAGTATTCCAAGGTCAAAGGTCATCTGGGGTCAAATTAAACAAAAAAACTCCCTTTTTCGTACGCCCAACGGTTATGGGGTCTAAGGTCAAAATAGGTCAAATTTTAAAGAAGTTCAAATGACAATAGCAATATTGCGAAGGTGTTGACCTAGGTCAAATAAACAAAAACAAAATCAACGGTGACTAATATAATGACTATTTTAAGTTTTTAAAGTCTATTCAATATCGCGTTATACCCAAACTTGTTTCATGAATGTTTCTGGACAAAATCATGCATTTTCCCCTTGGCCTTGAAAAAACATTACATCGATTACGTCACATACTCAAATGTGGCCCTTTTGTTGGACAGCTTACGCAAACAAATGATCCTTAATATCACACCATGGTGGCAAAATTCGAGGCCACATTTGCACTTTTCAACAAAAAAGCAGTGGTGCGATACTTTTTTCCATGTGTATAGATGTTTCTGACCGATATGTCGTCGTCCGCCATAGCTGGATACGGCAAAGTAACATAACCGATATGGTGCCGCATTTAATACGAACACAACAAGCAGGCTCAGGCCATCACACTGGTTGCTACGAGATCAGATTGAGTGCATACCGATGCACATTAAACACTTCCCTGCACCAACACAATACCGAGTTATTGACCCTATTATAGCAACAGTGGACCACAGATGGGTGGACATAGTCGCTACAGCCTATTTTCATCACAGTGCTTGACACTTTTGTCATGGACCGCATGGGATTTTCGCTCAACATTGTGCAGGGTTTTTTCTACTGATATTGTACATCGCGCAGTAGCCTCCTTCACATCCTCTTTCTGTCATGTAAAATGGAGACTGGACACGAGACTACGATGAATCTTACACTTTCATGGTGTCAAATCATGTTTTACCCAGTTACGGGCACTTTTCTACACTTCCAGAGTGTTAAACACTCGGAATTCAATAGTAAACTATTGCATGTGTAAAAAGTTATTTTACGAAATCGATGTTTAGCACAATATTGGGTTAAAAACTACACATATCCTTTGTAAATGGGCTCGAAAAATCCATTTAGCGCACGCGGGTTTACACGACGCAATGGTAATGTCGCCCAATGTGCCCCCAACGTGCCTTATATATACAGTAGAAACAACTTCGTGGTTAGAGTGCTTGGCACGTGTTTGGGCGAAAAATACCAGCGACTATTTACCAGTTTACCGGCTTGTGTTGTATTGATCTGCATCACTCTCTTTACAAGGGCTGTCACACCTCCGACGATCAGGCCCTATGCTGGCATTGCGCTGAAAAAGTATAAAAAGAGTATCAAAGCGACAAGCCAAACGCATTGAGGTCTCTAAGAACCGATTGGGAACGCAGTAGGACGGGGAGGGTCCCCATGGTCGCCCTTGAGCACCAAACAGATCGCCGCGCTTGTTCTCACACTCTGCTGCGATCAAGCCGAAAAGTAACATATGAATAACATGCAGGAAAAGCCCGGAAAATGTCCACAATTGTCAAATCTTTAAAACGAGGTAGCTTCTTCTACATGTAAAAAACATGGTAAAAGCAGAATGCAAGGATTCGGCAGTCGGCACCCAATAGCAAAGGGAGTGGAACTGTGGAAGAGGAACCACACACCCACCTGTACTACGCAGGGAACGAGATTGATTGCTGCGATTTCAAGGTGCTACTGCGGCGGTAAAGGGTATCATAATATCATACGCCGTAGGGGTGACAGGGCCATAAGTGACTTTACAGCTGTTCTATACTGAATTAGAATTACTGATCAATGTGATCAAGTCATCACGTTCGCGTGTGTTGTTTCAGCTGGATTTCTGCTGCTTCAAATTTTTAATTTTCCGTTGGTTGGAATGTATACCTGAAGGACTTGGACTCGGACTCGAACATTGAGTTGAAGACTCGGACTCAGACATCCATCAGGAAATGGTAAGGACTCTGACTCGGACACCAAGGACTTGGACATGGGTGAAGAGGACTCGACTACAACACTGTAGACTATTAGAGTTATACTTGATTCAAATTAAACTTCTTCCTTTTTAAATAATGTTTAAACCGTGTTTTATGCTGATGAGCAACCCGCGTTGGGGTGTGTGCGTATGCGTATGGTTTCCTTTACTCAGCCCACAGAGCTACTCAGACGATGCCCTTGTGAAGCAACCGATACAAACGCAATTGTGTTCATCCGTAGTAAACGAAGACTTACATACATGAATCGAGGATGGGAGGGGAAAGGACAGTATCATCGTCTTACATCTATGCTGATGGAGAGGAGCGAACGAACATACGGTATTGTAATTGTGATAGTCCATTGATGATGATAGGTGGTAGAGGTGTAGAATCCTACAGTTATCTATTTGCGAACAAAAGTGGTCATTGGTGACATAGTTACCTATTAAGTGCTTGCGATCTCGATGGGCGTTTTAATTTCCCTTTGGACTCTCTTTGCCCCCTTTTCTTGGAATCGTTGATTTGCCGTTATCATAAGACCCTTGCTGACAGAACACATTGCATCTTTTCATTCTGTTTCAATAAATTCTATTTTCTAAATTGTCAAATCTAGTGTGCTATTCTAAAAACTAATCTTACTGTTTACTTAGCATTAAATAACGTAGATTTGTTCTTATTGGTGAAGCCCACCGCCAAAATGGCTGTTTAAAATATGTGTTTCCCAAACAAATCTTATCATCCCTCTGTGTAGAATTTTTCATCGTAACTCTATCTCTGTGGAATAAGAAAAATTCTTGTGAAATCCAGTTACTATACCGTAGATATTCGATATCTAGCCATGTTTATGCCAACTTTGAAACTCTGAAAGAGATGGCGCCCTCTCGCGATAAAGCCGGCTTTTAAAAAGATCATTCTAACCAAATAATTTCGGCGGCGCTGAAAATGACGTAAGTAATATCGCAGTATATAGTCCGTTTAATATAATTTTCGGATCAAGAATCTATCCCGGGACCTATCCAATGACTACATGTATACGAGTGTGAGTGTCTGGTAACGGGGTAAAACAGCAGACGTACAATACGGAGAATCGAGGGGCGAGGTCTAGACTCTGGCAGGTCATATTCGACTTAACCAATGTATCTTTTATTGTTCATAAATAGTATTTGTTGCTATTCGATATTTTTAAGGATATATTATTAAGCAGCTAAATTCAAAATTATTTTAAAAACACTGACTATAGAGAAAATATCCCAAAATTATCAATTTACTTTATTTTGTCACCAGTTAATATTTTTTAGGAACCAGCCTATCCTAAAGAAGAAAAAAAAGAAATAAAATCTTTATACATGTATGATTGATTTTTATTCGAGTGGCGTAGCTAGGTTTTTTTATAATGAGTTGGGTGGGGTGGGGGTTGGGCAAAATAAAAATGACTTTGCCAAGCTGGCAACTTTTGAGAATTCAACGAATCACAACAACTAACTTGAGAGGGATGTGTGAGGGGGGTTGTGACAAGCACCCCACCCCACCCCCACCCCCCCCCCCCCCCCCCCCCCCCCACCCCCAGCGCGGTAAATCCGATAAATTTCTCACAGTGCCAATTACACATGTTGATAGATACTCGATTCAAAATAAAAATAACCCGCCAAAGATTATGTATAATAGGTCATTCTTTGAAGGTCGTGCATTGAATCGATCTGAACAGCGAAAGCGGGTAACCCTTTGTTACGGGGACGCATAAGTATCTATTCTATCTGTATTCTCTATTCAATAACCAGAGAAGTTATTACGTAACACATCTTTTGGAACGGTAAATATTTCCTCTGGGATGTTATTCATTTCAATCGTTGAATCCAAAGCGTGTAGCCATTATATACTCCTTGGTGTAGCGTGATAGTTAACACGGTCATCAGATTAGACTAGCAGTTGGGAATACATGGAATGTACATGTACCTATAATGTTATGGTTTGAATGCGAATCAGAGATCTATTAATTGTTATTTTAGAAAAGTTACAAATATTGGTTAATTCTCATTGTGCGCTCCGAATCAGATGATATAAAAAATGATAATTATGTTAGCAAAATCTTATAAATAAATAAATAAACAAATGAATTAATTAATTAATGAGGAACACTATGAATATTTTAATGTATAAGGTTAAAAAATGATGAACAATGTTTCACACTAATTTGTTGCATGCGTTTTATATCAATGATGCTTGGCAGTCAGACGCCAAACGTGAAAATTAACCGGGGAAGATTACGTCTTTTGGTTGGCCTGCGCCACGATTATCAATTTTGATCAACTTAGGTTCATTTGAAGGGAAAGTCATATTTATCCAGGATGCAATTTCTGTTTTAATAAAATAAACATGGTATTCTGCAGGACTCGAACCCAGGCGGGGAGAATTCAGCAGATTTCTAGTCCATAGTCCTAAACCACTCGGCCATGCCTACTCATTGAAGCGTCTATCGTGTGCACTCAATAATGAACTAGTGGTGAACTGTTGAGTTATTCGACCCAATAGCCAAATCGAACCCACTTTCTAAGTCGTATTTTAAATGTAAAATCGGCGTCTCAGCAAGTTAAATTGGGTATCAACGCGAAGAACAATACATTGATGATCGAAAAAAGTTAAAGCCTAATAAAACAAGATTCAAGGCCGACAAGAGTCAAGGCCACGGCAAATAAACCGTCATTTTTTCGGTAAAGAAAAAAACCCATATTTTATAGAAAATAGCATTTTCGAGCATCGTCCCGGCAAACACGACTTTAGCCAACTTGTTATAGCACCCCTTACATGTAGTAAAAATAAACCTAGGCTGCAGGCACATTGCGTTGAACCTAATTGAAATGCCTTATTATTGGCACTGTTAGACCTATAAGGCAAAAAAACAAAAACAAGTTTGTTTCCGCTAGGTGGTCTGAAAACCAAGATGCGAGATGCGGTGTGGGGTGGGTTTTTTTAGGGGGGGGGGGGGGGAGAAGTGCGGTGGGATGACTTTCTAAAGGCAATTTTTGCAATTTAGCATACGCCGCGCCGCGAACCCTGAAGACACAAATTGAAATAATCACAGCCAGTATACTATTACTAATGTGCCCCATGTCATACTGGGCTTCCCAGAGCAGTCAGATTCAATTGTTTGTGTAAAATGTTAATATTACGGTAATTTGTATTTAAATCGCGTTTGAGATTATATGTTTTAAAACATGAGAATAACAAAATGAAATGCGGTATTAATTTACGTCGCCATTATGCGCGCGGCCTACCGGAAACAATTTTTTTTTACGCCTAAGGCTGATATTTTGTCATATGAATTGCACGACGACATCCTCATTCCACGTGAAAATAAAATCGTGTCGTCTACAATAGACCATAGATTCACTAAACTGTGGCAACTGCTGACACGACTGCTAATACATTAAGGCTTGTCTTGTGGTGCTCACTTGAACATAGTCTCCGTGTGGTCTAGTGGGTAAACCCCGGCCACAGAAGCGAGAGGACCCGGGTTCGAGACCGTGTATATTTCATGGTAGTCTTCATGTTATTTTTTATTTCCCCAAACTGTTTATAGTTTCCTGACTTTTATTCATTCCAGTGCACTATGAAAACTCTCTCATTGCTTGCGTGGTAGATTTCGATCGCGACAGGAGCATGCGCAGATGCGATTTTTGTGTAAGCGGTCTGTGATTTTGTCAATATTATATTTTTACTGTGATTTGTCGATCTGCATTAAATGCAAAAAGTAACAACGCCCCCGGCTGGACTCGAACCACCAACCTTTCGGTTAACAGCCGACCGCGCTAACCAATTGCGCCACGGAGGTGATTATTACTAGGCTGTTTTGGTTTGTCATGTTCACCCGTACACTTCCCCGTACACTTTCTTGCAAAGTCGGGCATCGTTTTTTCTCAAATGTTGCTTGCATATTGCCTTTGCTGTCGCCTTTAATACATGTGCTGTTACTTGAACTTGGAACCAACGTTTAATTTGAACCGTCTATTTTCAATAAAAAAATACTCCAATACGGGAAAAAAATCAGAAAAGCTCACAGACAACAAATAAGAACATCATTTTACTCGACCTAGAATTTCAATCAACGGATTTCAATCATCGGCAAAACCCGATGATGTGAGTGACGTCATTTAATGAGCTCATTAGCATAATTTATGTCCGTGAAATATACAATAGGGTTTTGGTAGTGCAGTGGACACCAATGAATTCAATATTATTTATTACATGGCACGCTGAATACTAATTCACGCTTGGTTGCACATCGCTTAAATACCCATTGAAGAATGTTGAGCTTGTCATTCGATCATTTTGCTGCTGAGCAATTATCGATCTTTAATGTCATTTTTAGAAGACGATTGATAATGACAACGAAACGATTACATCTATGCAACTGATTGTGTCACAACAAAAATACACCCCGTGTAAAATAGGAACAATTTGGGTTGTAAATGGGCCCTAAACACTTTCCATGCGGCTGTTGCTTTTATTGTATATAAACAGCTTGCAAGGTCTATAACAACTCTCTGGTCCAATTAATCCAAAGGATTAATGAAAAAAATACTAGGCATGTATACTTATTTCAATTTTTGAAATATTCTGTGAAATTTTGGAATGTCGTCTGCAGACGCCTGGCACGTGGAGAGTGTTTAAGTGTAGCACCTTAATATTTCAAACTGATATGAAAATAAAGGAGTAGGTCTAATATAAATAGAAAACATATTTGAATAAAAACCTTGCATTAACACATTTATTGGAATGTAAATGTTTTAAAGGTTATAAGGTTCCCGACATTAAAATGTGAAAAATCTTGGTAAAAATGCATTTAAGATACTCTGGTGTGTGTCTGGAGGTAGGCAATTACATCCATGAATGAAAATGTGTGGAGTAAAAATATACGTCATTTCATTTCCCAATACACAGAGACTAAATCGCTTTTTGTAACAAAAGGTATTTAGCAGGATTCGAACCGACGCGGGGAGAATCCAATAGATTTATAGTCTAAAGCCTAAACCGCTCGGCCATACTACTCATTGAAGCAACCGTCGTGTTCAATGAATAATGAACTAGTGGTAGTCTATCGAGTTATTCGACCAAAAATCAGTAATTTTAGGAAATTTGGGGGGGCGTATATTTTATTTGAAATATACATAACGTGATAACACACACACTGAAAGCTAACAATCAAATGTATATCGTCAGAACTGTTGGAACTCTTGCCCCATATATAGTAAGATGGACTATAGAGGTAGACAACTTTTAGGTCAAGCGTTCTGGGTTCTATAATTTCGATGATAATTCATTAACGTTAACACACTTACAAATTTCGATCTCCGAATGATCGAGCATCTAATGCAACATAATTAACTAGGAGAATCTACAGGATCTTCATAACAGAAAGAGCTTATCTCTCTAGTTTTAGTGCTCGCGCTAATGACTGACTGAACTGACTATATACTACGAACATTAGGCCTACGTACGTAATTTTCAGCGCCGCCGAAATTATTTTGTTAGAATGATCTTTTTAAAAGCCGGCTTTATCGCGAGAGGGCGCCATCTCTTTCAGAGTTTCAAAGTTGGCATAAACATGGCTAGATATCGAATATCTACGGTAGTTTACGAGGTGAAAGTAATGATAATAATTATTTTCCCCTCGTGGTGGTACAAAAATTCTTGAACAACTCTAGATGGACGCACTACCAACTGAGCTAATTAGGACATCAATCAAAGCGTTAGAAATGCATCCGTAGGCCTATAGTAGGAGCCCCAGAGCTCTAAATTCGGCCAACCCGTGGCCAGGACCAACTTTGGCCAAGGGCAAGCCTAGGACAAGGGAACAAATCTTCCAGGGACAGGACAAGGCACAAGATCCTAGCCAAAAGGCCGGGAAGCGATTGAACCCTGAATTATTGATGCGGAACGGCCCTCTCACCCTGAGTTATATTGAAGAATAATGGACAATTCTATATTTAGTGATTCCCTATCTTACACCCTCTGATTGATCGTTATAATGTGATATACTGCCCTCTATCATCTTATACGATGATATTCGTAATAAAACATCCGTTTTTTGGCAGCTTTATTCTGTTTTTTATCGCCAAAATTGCAATTCATAACCGTACTACAATGCATTACTGTCTACCTGAGAATTATCTGCGCATGCGCATTCATTCCATTTCGTGCTATTTTCGACAGTTTTCATCAGCAAATGACATCAAAACACAGCATAAACCTACGGAAACAAGGCATCTAACATCGGGTAAACATCACGTGATTTTAAAGTCATATGACAACTAAAAATCATATGATCAATGTGTCACCTGATCAAAGGCCGATAAATCGGCCTTTCGGGTTATAGCGCGTTCTAAATAAGGCCGATATATCGGCCTTTCGGGTTCAAAGGGTTAACAGCGGCCGCATTTTTTAGACCACGTCAAATCAATGGTGTCATTTCCCGCCCCTGGTATATTGTGCCCATTATTGGACCAATATTGGTTGCCAACATGATGCCAATTAAAGAGCGCCAATGTAAAACCAATATTGGTCCAATATTGGTGACCAAGAGAGTGCCAACCGTGCCAATGCCATTGGCATTCACTTGGTCACCAATATTGGTCCAATATTGGTTGCTAACATGATGTCAATTGAAGAGCGCCAATGTAAAACCAATATTGGTCCAATATTGGTTGCCAACATGATGCCAATTGAAAAGTGCCAATGTAAAACCAATATTGGCCCAATATTGGTCAACAAGATAATGCCAATGCCAATATTGTTTTTATGATAGCTGAAATTTTCATCTACAAGAATAAAGAGTCCTGCTCTTAAGATTCTCTTGCGAAATTATGTTAATGGCAATGACTGTATTTCTCTATGTATTAAATCAAAGTATAAAACTGCTTTACAAGTTGTTTTATTTCATGATGACAATGGGTATTTTATCAAAATTGAACAACGGAGAATATCAGAAATTGGTCTAAAATGCTGATTTTTCTAACTTTTCCAGTGACCGTTATCCGTGACATTACAATGGAAATAGCTATTATAATGATTCCAGTAGTTCTTTTTAAAAATAAATGTACATAATGATAAGTAATGCTAACATTTCCATTGACTTTATGGTCAAATACTACCTCTCCCTTACCATAGGTTCTATTATTTTATTTCTGCTATGTGAATACATAGGGAAATACATGTATGAACATCGCCATAGCATAAGTTTGTAAGAGAATCTCAAGAGCAGGACTCATTATTCTTGTAGATAGGATGTGTAGCTGTCATACGAATGTAAATTTATGTTTGGAGGTCATGGGTCAACTCCAAAATTTGAGGTATGGGGCTCTTACTACTAGGATTCAAAGCATGATGGGCAACAATACTTATTCTGTCGAATTAAACATGAAATCAAGTTAAACCGATAACTAAGGAGAAGTCTCTGGCGGCTGAAAATGGTGACCAGTACCCATGTGGCGAGCCAGATGCACAATAATTCGAAGAAACACTATTTTCCATGGCATAGTAAGGTAACAGGAGTAAAATTTAAACACGAAGTGTGCACATTCAAATTCTAACTTAAACAACATCCTCACCAAGAACATGATTGGATGCAGAAATCGAAATTATTCTACCTCAAACTTTTTTCATTTTCTTCTTTTTCCAACTAAAATGATTCAGAAAAACTTTCCTGAAGCCATCTTAAGCTTCAAAAAACACCCAATGCCCAAACATCCTGTATGTGGTGGACAGGGCCGAGCCAACGAAAGCGACGCTGCTGTAGAGGGCAAACACAGTATGGCGTACATGCCTGTTTCTGGACTTTCGCTAAGAGATATAAGAATACAACAGAGGCAGCGGAGATGGAAGCTGTTAAGGTGGTATTCTTGGCGAGATTACTGCCGTAGAGAGGTTTGATCAATGCACAGGCTCTGTTTACTGGTATCTTAGTGGATTTTATGAGTTAATTGTCCTCCCACATACCCTACCCTCTTATCTTAGACAACTTGGCCATAGCTCAGGGTCAAAAGACAGGTTCCATGAAACACTTACTCCAAGATAGGCGAGTTCATCGACCTCTTGCAGGGGACCTCCCTGACATCACGGTCATTGATATCCATCTTTTTAAGACTGAAGGTATAAGGCCAGATCCTGTGCATGCGTGTGCTAGGCGACCGACCATCCTCTGTAGACCCGATTGTGAATGGGACATCAAGGCAGCGTCATCTGCAAACAGTAGTCCGTGAATCAGGACTGTGTGTACTTTGGTTATTGCTTTGAGCTGGATAAGTTTGAAGAGCTTGCCATCGGATATAGGGTGCAGATATGCTTACTTACTTGCTTAAGGCGTCCCGAAGGGACGTACTTCTGTGATGGCCTTCCACACTGGTCTTTCAAGCATGCAGTTTTTCATGTCCTGCCTAGTTAGTCCTGTATCCTCTAATAAAAGCTTGATGTAATTCTTTCGTGGTGGTCCTCTAGCCTTTTGTCCATGCTTGGGCTGCCACAGGAGAACTTTGGAGACTGCTTCCTCTTCCCTTCTGGCACAGTGGCCGGCAAATTTCAATCTCCTCCGTCTTAGCCTCTCTGATATTGATAGCAGGTTCTCATATAGATCTTCGTTTGTGGTGTGAGATTGCCATGATGTATTAAGAATAATCCACGAATAATCCCATAGAGACACACGTAAAATTTCATGGTCGTCGATACATGTCCGATATGGCTTGCCGTAATTAAGTGCTTTTATTAAGAGGCGAGTGTAGCAACCATCCAGCGCTTTTCTCATTTGAGCTGTTAGTGTCCAAGTCTCGGCTCCAATTCATGGCGAGTAAAAATTTACTCGGATATTGAGTGAAATTTTACTCAATAATAGAGTAAAATCTTTACTCAACCACTTACTCAACCAGTGTTGAGTAAAGTTTACTCCACGTACAGGGTTCGTTTTTACTCAACCAGGTGGTAAAACTTAATTATGATTTAGCAACCTGTATTGAGTAAAACATACTCAACATTGGAAAGAAACCTTAAAATCAAGGGCCCTTTGTCTCTTCACAACCTGAAAGTTGAAACACGATATGCATTAATACACATTCACAGGCAGTACTAAAAACATAAACAGGGTTCTATGGTTATTTGAGTTATTGATTTTTTTTTTTTAAAACCAGAACAAAGGCTAACAAGTGAATACATAACAAAATTGTCCTCTTTGGAATGTGTGCCCATATGTATTGAATTTAAATTAAAAAAACATCAACAGTGCACATCTTACACAAAAAAATATTAAAACGAAACCAAAACAAAGTAACCTTGCATTCAGCGATATCCTATTCCACCGTGACGACTGGTAAAGGTCCTGTTGTGTTGTACGCGGTTTGCTATGGAGCAACGAACATTGCGTGATAGTCAGTGAAATACACATCATGCACTGTCGATTGCTCACCGCTACATCTGGTTTTTCATAATCCTAAGCGTTGTACTCGCTGTCCGACAGCAATTTCTGGTTCTTAATCACTGCCAATGCCATATCATGATCCTGAAAGCACTCATAATCAGCTTGATGAGGTCTTTCATCCCCCACAACATTAACAACTTCTGCCGTTCCATCATCAGCCATCTTGCTTTTGCCGGGCTTTTATGCACGTGACTCGCAAGGTATTACTCCTTTTACGACTAAAGTTTGCTCATACAGGGTGAGTCAAAATAGTCAGGTTCCGATTTCATCGATTTTTTAAACCAGTTAAAATTCAAAAATGAATATATTTAATGACTTAGCAAGGTGGCATTACTAGCTATAAACTAAATTTTATTTCATTCAAATTGGTTATTTGAAACGGGAGATATGATCATTTTTCTAAATTCTGTGAAATAAAATCTGTTCCAACTTATCTAAGGGATCCCTATGGATGTTAACGTTTAACGCGCGCCTTTTGAATAAGTCAATCAAAGGCGTGTTGGTACTCACAGCAATTACAATAGGAAAAGAGATTCTATTGTCTTTGCGGTTATGTTTTCAATCGTTTTTGTGCAATCAGAGATAGCCTATAACAAACATTATTGAGTTTTAACAAAATGTTGACCAAAGTATTTTGAAATTTATTATTTAAATCGAACTGATATGAGAGAAGTCTGAGAGAAAACAGATCTTATATCTTTAAACAGTTTGTGCTTAGGCAACTTACCAGGCAAAGTGCATAGGCCATTTTATGAATATATTTGTGCAATACTGAGTTATATTATAATATATTTAAATACTTTGCATGCAATATCGTTTAATTTATTAGAGATTCAACAAAAAAACATGATATTTTTGTATCAATTGCAACTGTTATACAGAGTGGTGTGTTGTATGAATAACTAATATTACAGTAGTGTTTATAACATCCTCCACCAAACTTGGAACACTTTGGATTACGCGTCTTTTCGTAAATATGTTGTAAATCTGGCGTGGAATATGATATTGTCGTGAAAACATCACCAGATATGGAGAAGTATGTCTACTCTCATAAACAATGAAAAAAATTACAAATTTTGTACAAGAAGTATTTTTCTTGATTTTTTGAAAACGGGACCTGACTATTTTGACTCACCCTGTATAGCAGGTCAGAGACTGCCAAATGTATGTCAAAGATCAAAAGTTGAGTAAATTTTACTCAGCCGCCGCGATTTTTTGTAATTCACCTTTTATTTTTAACCCATCCAGTACATGACAGTTTTAATCAACCGTTAAGTGTAAGTTTTACTTCTTCGAGGGTAAAAAGGTACTCAACTTTCTACTCAACTATTTTTACACGGCAACTTTTTACTCCTTATATTTGCAGTGTATGTATGTCCAATGGCAGCAACTAGCTTCTCTGGTACACCATACGCTCGTAAAATATCCAACATCAATACCACAGTGGACGGTATCAAATGCTTTTTTGAAGTCTCTGAAGACCAATGCTGCAATAAGGTTGTTGTTCTTAATTTCCTCTTCTATCCTTTTTAATGCCAGAATTTGAGACAATGTTGATCTACCTGGGCGAAAACCATTTGATTGATTCGTAGAACCGGGTCTAGGTGAGGGCGAAATCTGTTAAGGAGCAGCCTGTTGTAAGATTTTGCTACAATGGACGATAAGCAGATTCCCCTATAGTTCTTTCCTTCTCGTAAATCTCCACTCTTTGGGATTGGGATGAGATTTAATATGGACCACTGGTCTGGTTTTCTCCCATTTATCAGCGCATCATTGCAGAAGTTAAGAATTGTATCATCCATGTCACATCTTTTGAGAACTTCCGGTGGGATCTCGTCTCCACCGGTGCTTTCGCCTTCAGTGATATTCTTCATGGCAGCGTTGTATTCTTCCTGATCAAAAGCATCTGTTCGTATGTTGTATCTCCATCTATGTTGTTCCTGAAACAATTGACTTATTTCTTCATGCTCATTTGTTATATTATGGTCCCCCTTGTTGCTGTACACAGTGATGATATTTGAGTCTCGCAAGTATTGGGGTATTGATCCTTCCTCTCAACACTGACATAGTAGATTGTGGGATATGGTTGATAAAGCTTGGTTTGCCTAATTGGATGATTTCTGCTGGGATACCATCTTTTCCTGGTGCCGTACAATGAGCAAGAGAGTAAATGGCCTTGCTTAGCTCGTTCACAGTTGGGAGTATAAATCCAGCTCCTCTATGATGAATGAAGCGGATATTATCTATGGCACTATTAGCGACTACATTCTCTGTAGAATAGAGATTTTCATAGTGCTCTGCCCATCGTTGTATAGTGTTTGAAACTGTTGGTGATAATTGTGCCACCCTTGTCCTTCAGAGGAACAACTATGTCGAGGGTGGGACTAAAGGCTCTTTTTATCCCTGATCTTTTCCACTATCAGCACAAGACTGGATTAGATGTGTTGCTACAGGGTCTGCCAGTGGTTGTTGGCACAACGTCTTGCCCTTAGTTAGGGGTTAGTTATTAGGGTATAGGCCATATAGGACATAATGGATTTTGGTTTATTTATTTAGATTTTGGGTTATCATAATCGTAAAAATAAACGTTTGAAATATTACTTAGCCCAAATGAGGTAACTGGCACTATTACGTATGTACAATTATCCCGCGCTTACGCCTGGATTACTTTTGCGCGCGGAGAGATAAGAACCGAATATGTCTTGCCAATTTGGAACTGATTAAACTTTAGAAGATTACTAGAGCTTAACACATACCCAAAATTATATATTAATAATAAATACAGCTGAGATACTACAACCACATGCAGTCCTTAAGAAAGAAAAAACACCAACACAGCACTGACCTCTCAAGACACACGTGGCAGCTAAAGAAGAAGAACTAACCATTCACCATCAAATGGGGTAATGGCGGCCATCTTGGATTTAAAAAAATGGCAATGGTGAAATATTGCACATCTCTGAAAATAAGTACACTATGCCTATATGAACTCAAATCAATCATCAAAAATAGTCTGTTCTAACTTCTCACCTGTACCACCGTGTCCTCCGAACTAAAAAAGGATAACAGCAAAGAAAAGGTTATTCCATACGATGTATCAAGAACTGACAAATTGCTATATCTATCCGTGATTAAAGCATCTGGAAATATCCCGTAGTCTCCTAATTGGAACTTTTAAGTAATAATATATTAAGTATATAATACTACAGAGTATTACTATTATGTAATCAAATAAAACTGGCAGGTGGCTATTACGATAAAGCGTGTAATTAAATAATAGGCTGTTAAGTCTACAATACCCTTGTTTTTACAACAGGACAGGTGAAATGTATTGTGTTTATTACTGTTCAGATATAATATTATATTTTCTAGGAACAGTGGATATTTTTGTTCTCTCGTAAACAAGAGGATTGCCGAAGCTCAAATGATACGTGGAATAAGCCAGATAGTGGCATGTTTGCAAGAATCAAAATGGGTTTATCCCAACATTCTTACGAAATACCGTGTCGCTAAGACACTAACCGGGAAGAAAATGTATAAAAAGAAAAAGGAAATATTAATGTACTCACCTACGCGCTCAGGGCAGCGATTGCACTGCGCTGAAAAAGTATCAAAATTAGAATAACACGCAGTGAGAGCGCGGAAAACTGTCCGAAATTGTCTATTTTTAGATAAAGGTCACTACAACCCTTCCATATTCTGCTACGATAAGGCCGGCGCTTGTACTATGCTGATAAATTATCAAAACGCCAAGCCAAGCGCATCAAGATCTCCAAGAACCCCTCGGTGACGCAGTGGGCACTGGCTGGTACATTGAGAGAATCCCCGGGGTCGTCCTTGAGCGCAGTGCACCCTAGTTGTTCTGTGCATGCACAAAACAAGCGCGGAGGTTCGGCGTTCTGACCAGCGCTGTAATTACTCAGTTAGTGTCGCCATGGGAGGGCAAAGCGAGCGACGTGAGCGTTCCGTTGACGTAGCAAGGATGCATTATACAATCTACTTGAGGTCGCAGCAGCTACTTGAGATCGCGTAAGACAGGTAGGTGTGAAGCAGACTGCCTTCCTCTTCCCCTCCTCCTGCCCCTGGGTGCTGAAGCCTTGCCTTTGAGACTTCCAATGGTGTCTATTTTGTTCTATGTTTTTCCCTTGTCAAACCCCGAAAATAGACTGAGCAGGCAGGAGGCTCTGTTTATGGGGCGATTGTAGGGGACATTAGTTCCAAATTAGCCTGTAGACGAAGACATGCGTGGGTGGAGTCCAATCACTTGGATCAATATAAGTTTAACAGGTATTTGGTATTTAACTTAAGGAGATGATTTGAAGTAATAACCTTCGTGTAATTGCTATGTACTCTCTGCGCACACGCGGTGAACGTTGTGCAAACGTATTGAGAACGTACTAGTAACGCAGACAGCGACTTGGACGCACTAATAACGTTTACAGCGTAGTGGAAGCGCAATGAGACCCCGTGGCCGCTATCGTCTGCTGGGTTCCAAAATAAAGTGACTAATATTTGACGATGACACCAAGTGTAAAACACTTTGAAACGAGATCTAGGCCTACTCTACTGTCACTCATGAATATTTATATGATGAATGATACAAAATAGTCATCGTGAAAGCTTAGAGTCTGGCATCCAACGTTTTGGTTTTGCATCTCCATCTTAGTCAATATAAAGTACGAGGATATGCCGTCGAATCAAGTTGGTTGCCATCGTGATTGTCTAATCATCAACAGAACCCTCACATGTTTATTCATTAGACCGATGAAACGATCAGAAAGGGAGTGGATTGCTGTCAGGCCAGAAATAAATAAACAAGAACCTAATGTTCTTGATTTCTCTCCGCTTCAACTTTATTGCATTAAGCATCGTGAGAGGTTTAATACTTCTCATCTATTGAGTCGCTCCAAGTAACAATATGAAGGGGTAATACAATACTCAATGATACATTGTCTTCTTTAGTGGAGCAAGTATTTGATGGACTGGTAAAGGTTAGTGTCTTTATTATGTTCAGTCATGATTCACATCGTAATATGGGAGCATATGGTGACCGTAATTCAACTCATAAAACTAAAGTCACACATGAAATAGAAGTATTGATACTATAAACAGGCTTATATTTCGAAAGGCAATATCGTGGTTACTATTTCATTAAAAATAGATCAATTCATAGCTACCCAACACGCATTTCTTCATTATATCGTCCCTTTAATTTTAACTATGATTTAGCCAGACATACGATTAGAAGACAAGGCCCTCTGCTATGGAAATCAGTGAATACCGAGTTTAAGAATGCCAAATCACCATATGTGTTTAAAAGAAAGTTTATTAAAGTTATATCTTCTTTCATAATACCAATAATCAATTAATCATTTTTAAAGTTTAAAGTTTACCGTTTACCACATGAGAAATTGTACGAGATTATTATGTTATAGCTAATGCCATCATTACTGCCTATACACTTTAGTGTTTAGTTCATCAATTTGACGCTACTCGTGTCTTTCATTCTTTAGGGACACGAGGCGTTGTGTCTATTGTTATTTCAGTGCCTTCACACGCCGCTGCCACTCAGTTCGGTTTTGGGCGGCATCAACGGCGGCATTAGGTTGTAAGCCTATGGCGCTCAAGTCCTCTTGGAGCTGCGCTTGATATGTACGGCGTAGTGCGCCACCGAGGCGGTACGGTTCAGTTGCCTGGTTTTTGGGGTGCAGGAACATGGCGAGTGGCAGTTCTGGTCTCCGGAGGGCATGGCCTACCAGACGAAGTCTATTACGGGTCAGTGTCAGAGTCGCGGGCTCAATCAGTGCGCGGGCATACAGGTTGTCATTTGAGAGCCGCTCCGGGTAGTGCACGCCAAGACAGTAGCGCATCAGGGCACGATGAGATGCATCAATGCGACTGCCCAATGTTTCTGTAGTTGCCAAAGCTTCGCAACTGTACAAGAGGACAGATTCCACGGTAGACTTGAACAGCTGCATTTTGGCGCCGTCGCTGGCTGAACTGTTCCACACAGCTGTGAGTTTTCGTGCTGCAACCCATGCAATCTGTCGCCGTCGTTGGAAAGCACTAATGTTCTCTGCCACATTGCATCCCAAATAGCAGAAGTCGTCGCATACCGCAAGGGTGACACCTGATGTGGTATGAATGTCCGTGTGTGGAGTGTCGCCAACAAACATGACCTTGGTTTTAGAGGCGTTTAGACGAAGGCCGACCTTTGCTGATGCTGTCTCGAAACGGTGCAATTGGCGCTGGGCAGCCTCTCCGTTGTCGGACATCAGTGCAGCGTCATCTGCATATGCAAGAGCAGGGATTCTGACGGCAATATGACGTGCGGACATGCGCCTTCTCACAGTGTAACCGTCCTCAGTGGTGAGCGATGTACGCATGATGTAGTCCATGACTATCACAAATAAGTACGGTGCCAGCGTATCGCCCTGTAGTACTCCCGAAGTTGTGTCAAACTCATCGGTGCAACCAGATGATGTACGAACGCACGCAGCGGTATCAGTGTATAGGGACATAATGGCGTTGATGAAAGTCACAGGAGTGTCGTATAAAGCCAAAATGTCTTTTAGGGCCTTACGATCAACACAGTCAAATGCTTTGGAGAAATCTACAAAGGTTATAACAATGCTTCGTTTTCTAGAACGGCATGCGTCGATTGCCATTCGGAGACATATGATTTGCTCGACTGTGTTGCGTCCGGGTCGGAATCCTGCCTGCCATGGCAATAGTAACATCTCCAATCGCTCCCGAAGTCGAACTAGCAGAACACGGTTGAACAGTTTAGCATTGACACACATGAGGCTAAGTCCACGCTGGTTGGTCAAAAGAGTGCTGCTTCCCTTTGGGATGGCGACGATGGTGGAGCGTCGCCATATCTGTGGAGGTTCCTCGCCGGCGAGCATGTCATTCATGATGGGAAGAACACAGGTCAGGAGTGGAAGAACGCCAACAATGTTTAGTTGCATATGTCCTGTCCGGTCTTGTTTACACATATCCTCTCCTGTCTCTTGTTTGTAGTCGTCTTCTGTGTAGTACTTTTAAGAAACTATCATATTTATCATGAAATTATCAGGGTGACCAATATACTTCGAGCTGTGCTCCTTTTGGTTTTCCCCACCTTTGTTTTTTAATAATTTGCTTGTATGATGTATTATATACTATGGTGAAAATAAAACTGAAACTGAAACTGATACACAGATATGCGAGGGGATAATAAAGTTACTGTTGAGGTTATACACAGATACGAGGGGATAATAAAAGTACTTATGTTACCCTCTTTGGAAAAAAACATTAGTTTTGGCCTGATGACAATATTAGACTGTATATACAAACCAATCTTATTTCATTTTGGCGCCGCGACAAATGATACAATCTTAATTGCCACACAATACAAGCTTGGTTTCAAGTTCCGTTTAGTGGTCATTGGGCTAAAGGTGGCCGACACCAAAATGTTCAACATGCATTCTACCGTCATCATGGTTATTGGGACCTTTGTTATCAGGCCTATTAACAATTTCTGAGGTAAACTTTTTTGTATAGATCAATGTGACGTGCAAAATTGTCCGATAAGTGGAACTTTATTTTCAAATGTATACCATCGCGCGATTGCGAGATTACGGGATACTAAATTGTACTAAACTACCTTTACAAGGTGTATTCCAAAATCCGGGATCTAAAGCACACATTTAGAATCCAATTATTCGTAAATTATTACTGCTTTGCTGCGCAGTGATTATGTTGGAGGCTGCGCCCTCAATTTTGAAAAAAAAACTGGACTTTTTAAATTTGTACAATTGTATTTCATATGAACTTACACTTCAGCCCTCTTAGTTAAAAAAAACGTCGATTCAAATATTCTAGTTCACACTAATACAGGTATTTTTCAGTCCAAGTCTAGGTGACACAGGGAGTAATGTACCAAAATGTTCTTTGAACTCGGTAGGATTAAAACCTAAGTGGACATCCTTGCCAAAGTGGGGGTTAATTGACCTTTGACCTTGATTTTAGGTAGAAAGTCAAATGTGTTTCAATGTGTTTCAAAGTCGTGTGTGCTCCCCAGCTATAAACAGTCACAATATAAATATACTGGGCATAAGGCTGCTTTTGTGATTTCGTGAGTGGTAACAGCAAAATTGACCAGTATTAATGTTCATCTTAAATTCTGAAGTAAACTATTTAAAAAATGAATTCTTCAACACCGCTGTGTATCCCTTTAATAAAGGTATTCATTTAATCACAGGTATGCTTATAGTTAACTAGAAATGTCAACTACAGTTTTCTACCACGATGAAGTTCATTTAAAAATCTGAATTTTCTCGTATGGTAATCAGCATAGACAAACGATAGTGTGAAACTTTTCACGGTGAATAAAGGTGAATGGGTTACACAAAGACATTGTGACTTGCCTTTATTGACTGATCAAAACGGAATGCCAATGCAAACAATTTCCGGAGCTTCAAAGAGAGGGTACTGACTATATAAAATAAAGCCATTCCACCCAATGAGTTAGATTACAACGACACGCAATTACAGCCTCTTAGATTTCAACGAAACGTAACTACAGCTTCTTTGTTGAAGTACTCACTCTTCGACGCGAAGGTATGTTTTTCTAGTTAAGTATTATTCTCATAATGAAATGGTTCGGAGGGTTTTCAGGGATTGAGAAGTACCAACGCCGGCTAAATGGCGTTAATTAAAAAAGGTCGAGCTGAGTTTCTGTTCCTAACTCGCCCGTAACAATTATTATATTTTAAGGAGTGCACCCTATGTTGCGATGCTCCTACGCAACACCACAAATGGCACTTACATTTAAACAACCAGGTTGTACTCTGCTGAAACACCTTGTTTGTATTTAAACAGTTGTTTAAGCCGGGTTTTTGAACAATGACAGTTGTGTAAAAGTTTTAAACGGCGTTTTACTGTGTAAATGCTTTAGCTTTACCTATAAGCCTATAAGACAATTCTTCACTGCCTGTCAAATTTTTCTTTATAATTCTTACTACTTTTGTTTGAATGTCCTTGATGAAGGGTAGCTTGTCCACTTGAAACGTCCGTCTTCTATTGTTATTTTTGTTGTTTTAGTGCACACATCAATTTTCTTTATTTGTCACGTGGCATATTCGTGGTTTGTGGATACTGTTTTTATCGCTTCATTATCCCTCGTTGTTGCTTTCTGTTTATAGAGGTTCCATAATGTTTAGGGGACAATATTTAGTATCCCTTTTAAACAGTATTTGCTGAGAGCGTATTGTGATGTTTGTAATACCCCTGTCGCACGGCGATTAGGCCTGCATTACGCTGGAAAAATATCCAAGCGACAAGCCAAACGCATTAAGCCTAGGTCTCCAAGAACCAACTGATTGGTGACGCAGTGGACTCTGGCTAGGACGGGAGAGGATACCCATGGTAGACCTTGAATAACACGCAGAAAGAACGCGGAAACGGTCCAAAATGTTCTTATTTTATCTCCGATCTCGCTTATCACGTTTTTGTTGCGCTCTTACTACGACCCAATGTGTTCCTGCTTTCAAGTCTCACGCGCTCTCACTGCGCTTCCACTACGCTGTAACGTTCTTAGTGCGTCCAAGTTGCTGTCATTGCGTTACCAGTACATTCTCAATGCATTTGCATAACGTTCTCAACGTGTGCGCGGAGAGCATAGGGCGATTGCACGACGAAGGTAATTAGTTCTCAAATCAACCTCTCCAGAAGAAGACATGCATGAAGTACAATACCAATCACCTGTTAAACTGATACTGAGTGATTGGTATGTATGTCTTCGTCTGGAGGAGGATTTGAACTAATGACCAATTGCTCTATAAACAGAGCCTCCTGCATGCTCAGTCTGTTTTCGGGGCTTGACGAGTGAACAATATTGAATAACATAGAAATCATAACGATAAAAGCCAAAGGCAAGGCTTTCAGCACCCAAAAGCAGAGAGAGGGGGTTGGAAGGCAGTCTGCTACACCCACCGTACCCTACGCAAAGGACAAGATTGGTTTCTTGCTGCGACCTCAAGCAACTTGTATACATCCTTGACAGAACTGAGTCATTACAGCGCCATCAGAACGCCTAACCTCGGTGCTGGTTTTGTGCATGCACAAAGCAAGCGCGGCGCTGTAGTGCTCAAGGGCGACCATGGGGACCCTCTCCCGTCCATTGCGTCACCAATCGGTTCGTGGAGACCTTAATGCGTTTGCCTTGGTGTTTTCATAAATTTTCAGCGCAATGCAAGCACCGGCCTGATCGCAACAGTTTGTGAATATGGTTTAGCTACATTGTTTTTAAAAAATGACAATATTGAACAATTTTCTGCGTTTTTCCTCTGTGTTTTTTTCATATTTTTAGCGCAATTCAAGCGCTGGCCTTATCGCCATAGGTGTGACAGAGGCTTCAATGTAGTTGGACAATTAAAGAAAGAAAATCTTGTCCGTCGTCTTCTGCGATTGCCACAGGGTTTTGTCTGTGTGTTTTGGGGTCTTGTTTTTTCAATGAAGGAACTCAGTGTAGACCATGACCTGTCATCCACCGCCCACTCGAAACTATTTATTGTTGGTTCCGATGATGGATGTGGTGATACATAGGTGAATCCGGGTAGATAGAAGGGTATTGCCCTCTCCGTTTGGCTAATTGCCTACTTGGTTACGTAGTTGTGCTGCATACACATCCAAGAATTAGACTTACTCCCTTGTTTAGTCAGTCTTTTTCAAGAGCACGAATTAAACAAATGGCCTATCGGATTACACGAAAGGGATCAGTGATATAGTTTCTCGATATATATTTTTCAAATTCAATATGAAAAACTTTGAACGACAAGAATCTTGAATTTTTAAAAAAATGGGGGTCACAGACTTTGTTGAGATACGGTCATTTTTGACAGAACACAATCTTTTCGAAATTGAAATTTAGGCAAAATATTGAAATTTAAAAATAAACAAATGCCCAGAAGTAGGCGTTGATACCGTATTAGTAATTATATGCCTACCCTTTTTGGCGTTTTGGGAGTGGAAGGCTAGAAGAAATTTACTTTGATAGGTACGAGGGTTGGTCAATATGTAATGAAATGGATCTGCTTGTGAGGCGTATGCATGATTTTATTGAGAGATAGTGTGATCAATACAAACTATGAACCTTTTTGTCTTTCAAAAAATACACTTCGGAGTAAGTACACTTTGGAAAACCAAATCAGTTATTTGGCGGGAAATTTGAATTATTTGTGTGAAACACGTGCTAAGAAGATTGCATGACACCAGAAGCAGGAAAATCACGATTTATTTTTGCATAATTATGATACACTAGCGGCGTACCCTCGCTACGCTCGGGTCCCCGCTAGATGGATATGCCACATTACCTACCTCTGAAACCACCTAAATCCCCTACAACCCCCCCCCCCCACCACCAAACAGGTTGATCTATAACCATATCCCTCCTAAATGCATTATAAACCCCCTACAACCCCCCCCCCCCCCCAACAAAAAAAAAATATCAGGTTGATTTATAACCATATCCCTCCTAAACCATTTACCGTGGCTACTTTATTAACCCCTTACCTCTCAAACCGCATCAAGTTATTAACCCTCGGTACTTTTAAAACCACATATACCCCCTACAACCGCCCCACCCCACTGCAACTACACCAACCTGTTTCACTTGAATAAACTTTTTAAACACCCTTCCCTTTATTTCCTCTATCTTTCCTCTATCTTTCATGCAAATTAAGCGCCACTTTGATTAAAAGCAACGGAGAAATAAGGACCCTCACATGTATCCGTGTGAGCTAGGCGGCCCCTTACCGTCTTATAGAAAAACAACAGAGTCCAACACGGTGAACAATCAGCAAAACATGGCAACGGCCGCATTGATTTTTTTTTGTCACCGGGTTCATACTGTTCTATACCGGGTCCTTATCGGCCTGGAACCGAGCTCATACCACCTCCTCACCAGGTCATCGCCTGCCGAAACGCTTGGGTACCGACCGAACCGCCTTGATAACGTCATCAAACTGCACTGTATAAGCTGAGCGCTCAAGCTCGCCGCTTCGCTCACATTCCGGGAATGTCTGTAAAATACATTTGTACTCACATGTATCCGTGTGAGCTGGCCGGCCCATTACCGTGTGACAAATTGGTGCAGACGGCGGCACACGGTGATGTCACACGGTGGGCCGTTTCCCGTCCGTTGAACACGTTGCCGGGGACATTGCCGGCCATCCGCGCCCGGCAGGAAGTTTGAGCATGCTCAAACGTTTCCTGCCGGGTGAATAAAAGCGGCGGCAAACGGTGAGAGCCCGGTTTGAGGACGGTATAAAGACGGCACACTCGTTTCGCGCCCGTTCGCAGGGCGGTAATGGTAGGCGGCCACCTAATACCGTCTAATAGAAAAACAACAGAGTCCAAACAATCAGTAAAAAATGTCAACGGGCGCATTAATCTGTTGTTGTGGCCACCGGGTCCATAACGTTATATACAGGGTCTATACCGGGTCCTCACCGGTCGGGTACCGGGCTCACCGTCCTCATACATTTCTAGCTTACCGTTCTTACCGGGTGCATAACAGCTCCACACCGGGTCCTCGGTCCATACCGTTCTACACCGGGTCTGTACCGGGATCACCGGCCTCATACAGTTCTAGCTTACCGTTCTCACCGTGTCCTCACCGTGTGCATACCACCTCCATACCGGTTCATAACCGGTCGAAACGCCTGGGTACCGGCCGAAACGTCTTGATTACATCATCAAACCGCCCTTTTCAAGCTGAGCGCTCAAGCTCGCCGCTTCATTTACATTCCGGAATTCGTACGACCAACATCTATAATACTCTCTAAATGTAAAAGAGCTCAACCTCACTCTTTCGAGAGCTTTAGGAGGGACGGCTCTTCTAAGAAGTGAAGTTTACTCTTTTCAGAGTGATTTGTCACTCTTTTAAGAGTGATTTCCACTCTTTTCAGAGTGAGTTTAACTCTTTTTAGAGTGAAAATCGCTCTTTTAAGAGTGAACTTCACTCCAAAAAAAGAGCTGTTCCTCCTAGAGCTCTCAAAAGAGTGAGTTTTAGCTCTTTCACATTTAGAGAGTTGCAACATGCCTGCTGAGATTCCGTTCCGCGAACGGTTACTAGGCTACATGCGGCCATTCGCAGTCCGTCGCTAAGATGGTCGACGTTCACCACTGTCCATCACCGCCCTGCGAATGGGCGCGAAACGGGTGCGAAACGGGTGCGAAACGGGTGCGAACGGGTGCGCCGTCCTTATACCGTCTTCATACCGGGCTCTCATCGTTCGCCGCCGCTTTTACTCACCCGCCAGGAGTTTTGAGCATGTTCAAAACTCCGGTGGCCGGCAAAGTCCCCTGAACGTGTTCAACAGACGGGAAACGGCCCACCGTGTGTGCCGCCGTCCGCACCCATTTTTCACACGGTAAGGGGCCGCTCAGCTCACACGGATACATGTGAGGGCCCCATAACAAACACACAAATAAACACATCCCCCCCCCCCCACAAACAAACACACACACACCGTTTCCAGATTTATAGTAAGATAAGACAATAACTTATCCCTGTATAATTTGTAATATGTAGTAAGGGCAACTTGTAGTCTGTCGCTAGACTGAAGCTATAACCCATTGACATTTTGTTATCCTTGCAGTCCAAGGGTACCCTACCGTTAGTATGTATGACGATGGTGCTAGTGTTTGATCATACAGGGCAGGCATTCTCAAATAAAAAAATATATATAATATCATGATATAGCCAAATTCCATAGGCATATGACAGTCAGATGTATAAATACAGCAATTTTTCTCGCGCTACGCGCGTATGTGCCCTCAAAACAGTAATATTAGTTAATATCTGCCTACATATGTTAACATATTTTGAAATCAATGTTATAAAGGGAATTTTGCCATTGTAAATTCCAAAAAATATGACCAAGTGGAGCTTCAACAAGTTGGTTACTAAAACGTGGCGCATCAGTAAATCTAGTTGAGAAAGCCTGATACAGGGTATTTGATTCAAGTAATTCGTCTTTGTAATAGTATCTGGAACCCATTTTTATTTTTACACAAAAAGTTTTGCTAATTTTTGACATTTTCGGGTTACAAGCATCGGATGCCGGGTGTGCGACATAATGGACATTCACCATAAATGATAAAACAATTTAATATGCCTTTTACAATCAATCAAACCATTTGTGGGAACTGTAGGAATTTCAATAAGGGTAGCCTACCCCATCAAATGTAAATCAGAATTTAATACATAGGCTATACAAGTGTTTACTCTAGTCTTAGCAACTGAATTTCGAATGAATCGGAAAGTGTTCTGATGCGAGTTGCAGTAAGAGTATATGGCAAAGTTGATAACCATTCGTCTAACTCACTTGACATTGTGTTTAATTTGATTTTCCTCAGCACTGACAAACCAAGCTTAAAGATGATCTGCTCTCTGTTCCTTCTCACTCTGATGACCATGCGATGCTTGTCCCAAATAACGGAAACACCGGCATGCAACAGCTGTTGCCAGGGCCCCATCGGCCCGCAGGGCATCCCGGGGATTCCCGGTACCGGAATACCTGGATCCCATGGCACCGGAATACCTGGATCCCACGGCACTAATGGGATTCCCGGGACCATCGGACCAAAAGGAGAATCTGGAATCGGTGACAGAGGCGAAATTGGAGTAAAAGGTGACCCCGGGGTCAGAGGTGAACCGGGAGAAATGGGAGAGCGTGGGGAAATTGGTATAAGAGGTTTACCAGGTAAGATCGGGCCGAGCGGACCACAGGGTTTTACCGGATCGGGTGAACCTGGCCCGCGTGGATTGCCAGGCAATAACGGAAGCCGTGGAGTTCCTGGACAGTCAGCGGTAACCAGGCGCTCAGCATTTACAGCCGTAAAAACATCTCCGCAGACAGGAGATATTAACGATGTTGTACTTTTCCAAAGGTTGATCACAGATATTGGCAATGATTATGACACATCTACCAGTAAATTCACTTGCCGTGTACCCGGTGTGTATTTCTTCATGTTCAGTGTCAATACTGATCACTCTCCGAGCGACACCTTAGTAGCCATAGTGAAGAATGATGTCACGATTGTAGGTGCACTGATAGACAAACAGACACGTGATGATCAGATAGGGAATGGAGCCGTATTGCATCTCGTGGCTAGTGACCAGGTTTGGCTCAAGATGGCAAATTATAACAATCAAGAAGTTGACATAAACGCTGCCAGTCAACAGTTGTCTAGCTTCTCTGGATACTTGATGTACGAGGACTAGTGCACTTCGGTCTTGCCTGAAAATTATTATATAAAATATTCATAAATTACAAGTGATTCTGTATACATCCATGACAAAAACAAAAAACAAGAAATATGGGCGGAACTCTGGTGTGATGGTGGTACAGGCTCTTTGGATTCTGTCTAAATCAGTACATCTGACCTATGAGGGAGATATTTGACCTTGTTTATGGTTAATGTTAGCTGTACTTTGTTCGTTGCATTTGAAATGTTCACACATTGTTCATCCTTTTACCTATTTTGAAGACCTAAAAATATTCTGTTCATTTTTTGTTTTCTGTCTACTATTTTACACCTTTTCTTATTATAGAATTTTATTCTGATTGAGTCATTTTATTTCCAGCTCTGATCCTCTTATTTTAGCTCCTGTTCCTTTTGTTGTTCACCAGTAAACTGCCGATATCTCTGTGGCTAGGCTTGTTGCGGTTCTTTGTTTAATCTTGCAACAGCTCTGTGTGTTTTTTGTCTCATTTTGCCTTTCTAACAAATATCCTGTTCGGATCGTATGCTTAAGCCTCTATAAATAACTTAATGTTATACGTTACTTAATCACCACTAGCAGTGTGGCATTAGCGAAGTACTTTAACCAATTTTCAAGTATAAGTTATAGCCTATGTCTCCTGAACAGTCTCCTTTTTCATTCATATCAAGCAGGTAAACATGGTAAATGTTCTATTTTTTTCGGCATTGAGGGCTATGATTAGGATTAGTAGTGTTGTAAGACTCGGACTCGAGTCCCTTTTTCAAGGACTCAGACTCGGGTCTTTTTTAGGTCTTTTATTTTCGTTCCTTTACCAAAATTTGATTTCGCTGTGGAACAGAATTATTCTGAAGTCCGCCGCTCGCAAAAATAACTTGCCGATATATATTATTAATTGATCATTGCAATCACAGCCAAAATGCCCACAAAATAAATCGATTCATCAGTTATTATGCCGGTCGATGTGTGGGACTTTCTGTAATACACTATTACTAAATGGTTGTCACAATGACAAGGAGCTACAGTATGTTAGCCGCATGGAAACAACGCCATACACTCTTGTTTGGTAAAATACTACACTTCACGATGGTAAAAAGGGAACATGGTTGTTTGTTAGGTAAAAATGTACAACAGTGGTTGTGTAGAGTCTTACACAATACATAGTGAACATTTTACCCATCAAACAGCTCAATTTTACCCAACAAAGTTTAAAACTTCGTTGGGTAAATGTTTCCCCAAAACGACCATGTTCCCTATTTTGACCCAATTATGTGTAACACTTACACAACCGGGTTGTGTAGAGAATTTACCCAACACTTGTGTCATTTTGGTACACAAATTGGGAATTTCCTTTACCCAATAATGCTGTGTAGGCAATTTACCCTTTTGTTGTGTAACACTTTCCACTGCATTATGCACATTCTTTGCATATTTAAGCTATGGCGGGTGACAACGGTCAAAGCTTTCTTGCTGGAGGCAGGCCTTGACGACTTAATCCCGGATTTGGAAATTGTGATATGTTTATACATGTTATAGTTATTTTAAGACAATTTATATTTTTTTAGGAGTGAAGTAGCTGTAATAGTCCTGTACTACTTGCGTATATAAAAAGGTTATAAGATTATTATACGCAATAGGTATAAGCAATATGGCCTAGATCTCAGACCAGATCTGTCACTACTTCACTCCCATAAGACTATTGTTTTATCCTACAGGACTATAAACGTATCAATCATATCACATTTTACCGACAAAAAGCCGGGATAAGGTCCTCAAGTCCTGTTCCTGAACTATACACATGGAAAAAAGTATCGCACCACTGCTTTTTTGTTGAAAAGTGTAAAAGTGGCCTCGAATTTTGCCACCATGGTGTGATATTAAGGATCATTTGTTTGCGTAAGCTGTCCAACAAAATGTTGTGCAATAAAAGGGCCACGTTTTAGTTTGTGACGTAATCGATGTAATGTTTTTTCAAGGCCAAGGGGAAAATGCATGTTTTTGTCCAAAAACATGCATGAAAAAAGTTTGGGTATAACGCGATATTGAGAGGCCCGATGATTAATCTCTAAAGTTGTAATCTTTGGTAACACAATTAAGTATTCCAAGGTCAAAGGTCATCTGGGGTCAAATTAAACAAAAAAAACTCCCTTTTTCGTACGCCCAACGGTTATGGGGTCTAAGGTCAAAATAGGTCAAATTTTAAAGAAGTTCAAATGACAATAGCAATATTGCGAAGGTGTTGACCTAGGTCAAATAAACAAAAACAAAATCAACGGTGACTAATATAATGACTATTTTAAGTTTTTAAAGTCTATTCAATATCGCGTTATACCCAAACTTGTTTCATGAATGTTTCTGGACAAAATCATGCATTTTCCCCTTGGCCTTGAAAAAACATTACATCGATTACGTCACAAACTCAAATGTGGCCCTTTTGTTGGACAGCTTACGCAAACAAATGATCCTTAATATCACACCATGGTGGCAAAATTCGAGGCCACATTTGCACTTTTCAACAAAAAAGCAGTGGTGCAATACTTTTTTCCATGTGTATAGATGTTTCTGACCGATATGCCGTCGTCCGCCATAGCTGGATACGGCAAAGTAACATAACCGATATGGTGCCGCATTTAATACGAACACAACAAGCAGGCTCAGGCCATCACACTGGTTGCTACGAGATCAGATTGAGTGCATACCGATGCACATTAAACACTTCCCTGCACCAACACAATACCGAGTTATTGACCCTATTATAGCAACAGTGGACCACAGATGGGTGGACATAGTCGCTACAGCCTATTTTCATCACAGTGCTTGACACTTTTGTCATGGACCGCATGGGATTTTCGCTCAACATTGTGCAGGGTTTTTTCTACTGATATTGTACATCGCGCAGTAGCCTCCTTCACATCCTCTTTCTGTCATGTAAAATGGAGACTGGACACGAGACTACGATGAATCTTACACTTTCATGGTGTCAAATCATGTTTTACCCAGTTACGGGCACTTTTCTACACTTCCAGAGTGTTAAACACTCGGAATTCAATAGTAAACTATTGCATGTGTAAAAAGTTATTTTACGAAATCGATGTTTAGCACAATATTGGGTTAAAAACTACACATATCCTTTGTAAATGGGCTCGAAAAATCCATTTAGCGCACGCGGGTTTACACGACGCAATGGTAATGTCGCCCAATGTGCCCCCAACGTGCCGTATATATACAGTAGAAACAACTTCGTGGTTAGAGTGCTTGGCACGTGTTTGGGCGAAAAATACCAGCGACTACGCTGTGGCTTTACCAGTTTACCGGCTTGTGTTGTATTGATCTGCATCACTCTCTTTATAAGGGCTGTCACACCTCCGACGATCAGGCCCTATGCTGGCATTGCGCTGAAAAAGTATCAAAAGAGTATCAAAGCGACAAGCCAAACGCATTGAGGTCTCTAAGAACCGATTGGGAACGCAGTAGGACGGGGGAGGGTCCCCACGGTCGCCCTTGAGCACCAAACAGATCGCCGCGCTTGTTCTCACACTCTGCTGCGATCAAGCCGAAAAGTAACATATGAATAACATGCAGGAAAAGTCCGGAAAATGTCCACAATTGTCAAATCTTTAAAACGAGGTAGCTTCTTCTACATGTAAAAAACATGGTAAAAGCAGAATGCAAGGATTCGGCAGTCGGCACCCAATAGCAGAGGGAGTGGAACTGTGGAAGAGGAAAGCATTCTGCTCCACACACCCACCTGTACTACGCAGAGAACGAGATTGATTGCTGCGATTTCAAGGTGCTACTGCGACGGTAAAGGGTATCATAATATCATACGCCGTAGGGGTGACAGGGCCATAAGTGACTTTACAGCTGTTCTATACTGAATTAGAATTACTGATCAATGTGATCAAGTCATCACGTTCGCGTGTGTTGTTTCAGCTGGATTTCTGCTGCTTCAAATTTTTAATTTTCCGTTGGTTGGAATGTATACCTGAAGGACTTGGACTCGGACTCGAACATTGAGTTGAAGACTCGGACTCAGACATCCATCAGGAAATGGTAAAGACTCTGACTCGGACACCAAGGACTTGGATATGGGTGAAGAGGACTCGACTACAACACTGTAGACTATTAGAGTTATACTTGATTCAAATTAAACTTCTTCCTTTTTAAATAATGTTTAAACCGTGTTTTATGCTGATGAGCAACCCGCGTTGGGGTGTGTGCGTATGCGTATGGTTTCCTTTACTCAGCCCACAGAGCTACTCAGACGATGCCCTTGTGAAGCAACCGATACAAACGCAATTGTGTTCATCCGTAGTAAACGAAGACTTACATACATGAATCGAGGATGGGAGGGGAAAGGACAGTATCATCGTCTTACATCTATGCTGATGGAGAGGAGCGAACGAACATACGGTATTGTAATTGTGATAGTCCATTGATGATGATAGGTGGTAGAGGTGTAGAATCCTACAGTTATCTATTTGCGAACAAAAGTGGTCATTGGTGACATAGTTACCTATTAAGTGCTTGCGATCTCGATGGGCGTTTTAATTTCCCTTTGGACTCTCTTTGCCCCCTTTTCTTGGAATCGTTGATTTGCCGTTGTCATAAGACCCTTGCTGACAGAACACATTGCATCTTTTCATTCTGTTTCAATAAATTCTATTTTCTAAATTGTCAAATCTAGTGTGCTATTCTAAAAACTAATCTTACTGTTTACTTAGCATTAAATAACGTAGATTTGTTCTTATTGGTGAAGCCCACCGCCAAAATGGCTGTTTAAAATATGTGTTTCCCAAACAAATCTTATCATCCCTCTGTGTAGAATTTTTCATCGTAACTCTATCTCTGTGGAATAAGAAAAATTCTTGTGAAATCCAGTTACTTTATAATATGGAAGGTTCATTATACTGATCCAGTGTAAGTACTCACGTGTACGTTTCGGACACAACTGTATCCTTTGTCAACACTTGTGGTAGTGATGATCTTGACGACTCATGACGCTTTTTGCATTCTTGGAGTTGCCAGTTGATTTATCATCTGGGGATTTTTTGCCAGATGATAATAGATCATCAAAAACGTGAGTGAGGTAGTATTGCCCCTCGTCGCGGTTCATCGTTGAGGTCCCCTTCTTCCTGATTTCTATAGCCTCTCGGATCCATCTCTTATACCTGTCTTGCTCCGTGCCTATAACCTTTGCCTCGTCCCACCCGATGACATGATTAGCGTCCACAACATGGTCTGTTATTGCTGATTTGTTGACCTGAGTGAGCGATGCCTTTCTCCCTGCTCTAGTGGTTGTTGTTTTGTTAGCCTTTTCTGCCTCTTTCTTGTGTTCGCCGAGTCTTGTGCCGAATTGTCGTCCGGTTTCACCAATGTAGCTCTTTTCACAATTTCTGCATGGAATATCATAAATGGCGTCCGAAATGCTGTGAGGATCTCGTTTATCCTTGGGATGTACCACTAGATTCCGAATTGTGCAGTGTGGTTTCATAGCCGTGCCGATTCGGTAGGATTTCATTGTTCGTGCGATTCGCTCGGAGACACCTTTAACATAAGGCAAGACAACAAACCCGCGGCTCCTGGTGTCTTCATCTTTCTTGATGTTTTCCTTTTTCTTTGTTTTGGGAGTAGCCATCTGTTTTTTCACTTTGTCGAACGACCAAGGTGGGTAGCCGCATACTTGTAATGCATCTTGCACTTTTTTTCTCCTCCACTTTCTTGTCCTCCTCTTCGGTAATTATCCGATTCTTTCTGTCATATAGAGTTCTGATTACGCCAAGCTTCTGGTGGAGTGGATGGTGGGATTGATAATTCAGATATTGGTCCGTGTGCGTTGGCTTCCTGTATACCAGGAGCTTCACTGTACCATCCTCCTTTCTGACGATTAGGGTGTCTAGAAAGGGCAATTTCCCTTCCACTTCTTGTTCATAGGTGAATTTGATCGACTCCGATTTATCGACTTGGTTTATATGATCTGTAAGTTGGTCGATGCAGTCTTTTTTCACCACTTCAAGAATGTCGTCGACATATCTAAGCCATAGCTTGGGCTTGCACTCTATGGGGGCTGTGGCGATGGCCTGTTGTTCCAAATGTTCCATAAAGATATTGGCAGCAATAGGTGAGACAGGACTGCCCATCGCTGTACCGAAGAGTTGACGATATATTTTGGATCGAAAAGTGAAGTACGTTGTTGTAAGTATGAATTCTAGTAGCTCTACCACATCATCGCATGTCAACTTAAAACCTTCTTGTTTGTTGTAACGTTTGAGGGCATCTTCATTCTCCAGTCTGTGTTTCACTATTTCCAGGACTTGATCGATTGGTGTGTTGGTAAATAGGCTGATGACATCGTGGGAATTCAGAATATCCCCCTCCTCAATGACTATGTCAGCTAATTCTGACGCCAGATGCTGCGAGTTCTGTACATGGTGGATCGTTTTTCCTACCAATTCCACTAGGATATCCGCCAACCATCTAGAAGTACTGTAGCCTATTGTGCTGGTGTAGTCTACAATGGGACGTAGTGGTGTGTTGGCTTTATGAATTTTAGGTGTACAATACAAACGTGGAACGTTTTCTGCAGTAGGATAGAGTTGTTTGTACTTACTTACGGTGATCTTTTCTTCCTTCTTTAGACGGGATAATATGCTGATAAGCTTCCGTTTATACTTTGCTGTGGGGTCTTTCGGTAGCTCTTCGTATGTCTTTTTGTCAGCTAACATGGAAGAAACTTTCTCCTCGCACGTACTCATATCTAGTATACATGTCGCTTTCCCTTTATCAGCTGGAAGGATGATGATTTGCTTCTCCTTTTTTAGGCTGTTTAGCGCTTTTCTTTCCCCTTTCGTGACATTGTTTTCCGGCGGTTTTGATGATTTTAGAATACTCGCCACTTTTGCACGTAGTTGGACGCCATCAGCTGTAGGTAGTTTGCGGCAAGCTACTTCTGTCGCTATTACGAATTCTTCCGCGCAAACATCCGTTGGCGAAATAGCATAATTAAGGCCTTTTGCTAGTACACCCGTTTGGTCTTTGTTCAACTTGTATTGTGAAAGATTCACCACCCACTTTTTCAACTGAGCAACGGAGAGATCGATGTTTGATTGCGATGTTTTCTTTCTTTCCGCGGACTTTGCTTCCAAATTCTGCAACTTGCGTGTGTGAGTCGCCTTTGTGTTGTTGTACGTAGTCTCTTTTACAGTCGCAATATGGCGTTTTATTTGTTGTTGAAGTGGTGATTCCGCGGGAATAATTTTATCAAGCTCTATCCCTCGGGATTCTTTCTCCTTCTTCAAAGATCCGATTTTGTTATTTACAACGCGAATCCTTTCTCTGACGAGGCATTTTTCTGCGTGTTTGATGATATCCTTGGCTTTATTGGAGTTGATCGGGCATCGTAGTTTGAGGCTGGACGGGGTGAGGTTTAGGTCACGGCAACGGAGGCTAAAGACGAGATGGTTACGATGTCTTTGTAGTTTTTTCTCAACGTTTTCGATATCACGTAGATGTTTCACTGTACTTTGTCCATAAGATTCACGAATATTACCAAAAAGGTTCATAAGGATCGTTGATTGTAATATAATATGGAAGGTTCATTATACTGATCCAGTGTAAGTACTCACGTGTACGTTTCGGACACAACTGTATCCTTTGTCAACACTTGTGGTAGTGATGATCTTGACGACTCAGTTACTATAGTTTACGAGGTGAAAGTAATGATAATAATTATTTTCCCCTCGTGGTGGTACAAAAATTCTTGAACAACTCTAGATGGACGCACTACCAACTGAGCTAATTAGGACATCAATCAAAGCGTTAGAAATGCATCCGAAGGCCTATAGTAGGAGCCCCAGAGCTCTAAATTCGGCCAACCCGTGGCCAGGACCAACTTTGGCCAAGGGCAAGCCTAGGACAAGGGAACAAATCTTCCAGGGACAGGACAAGGCACAAGATCCTAGCCAAAAGGCCGGGAAGCGATAACTCTTAACAGCGGCCGCATTTTTTAGACCACGTCAAATCAATGGTGTCATTTCCCGCCCCTGGTATATTGTGCCCATTATTGGACCAATATTGGTTGCCAACATGATGCCAATTGAAGAGCGCCAATGTAAAACCAATATTGGTCCAATATTGGCGACCAAGAGAGTGCCAACCGTGCCAATGCCATTGGCATTCACTTGGTCACCAATATTGGTCCAATATTGGTTGCTAACATGATGTCAATTGAAGAGCGCCAATGTAAAACGAATATTGGTCCAATATTGGTTGCCAACATGATGCCAATTGAAAAGTGCCAATGTAAAACCAATATTGGCCCAATATTGGTCAACAAGATAATGCCAATGCCAATATTGTGCCAATATATGTATGTTTTTATGATAGCTGAAATTTTCATCTACAAGAATAAAGAGTCCTGCTCTTAAGATTCTCTTGCGAAATTATGTTAATGGCAATGACTGTATTTCTCTATGTATTAAATCAAAGTATAAAACTGCTTTACAAGTTGTTTTATTTCATGATGACAATGGGTATTTTATCAAAATTGAACAACGGAGAATATCAGAAATTGGTCTAAAATGCTGATTTTTCTAACTTTTCCAGTGACCGTTATCCGTGACATTACAATGGAAATAGCTATTATAATGATTCCAGTAGTTCTTTTTAAAAATAAATGTACATAATGATAAGTAATGCTAACATTTCCATTGACTTTATGGTCAAATACTACCTCTCCCTTACCATAGGTTCTATTATTTCATTTCTGCTATGTGAATACATAGGGAAATACATGTATGAACATCGCCATAGCATAAGTTTGTAAGAGAATCTCAAGAGCAGGACTCATTATTCTTGTAGATAGGATGTGTAGCTGTCATACGAATGTAAATTTATGTTTGGAGGTCATGGGTCAACTCCAAAATTTGAGGTATGGGGCTCCTACTACTAGGATTCAAAGCATGATGGGCAACAATACTTATTCTGTCGAATTAAACATGAAATCAAGTTAAACAGATAACTAAGGAGAAGTCTCTGGCGGCTGAAAATGGTGACCAGTACCCATGTGGCGAGCCAGATGCACAATAATTCGAAGAAACACTATTTTCCATGGCATAGTAAGGTAACAGGGGTAAAATTTAAACACGAAGTGTGCACATTCAAATTCTAACTTAAACAACATCCTCACCAAGAACATGATTGGATGCAGAAATCGAAATTATTCTACCTCAAACTTTTTTCATTTTCTTCTTTTTCCAACTAAAATGATTCAGAAAAACTTTCCTGAAGCCATCTTTTAAAAGCTTGAAAAAACACCCAATGCCCAAACATCCTGTATGTGGTGGCCAACGAAAGCGACGCTGCTGTAGAGGGCAAACACAGTATGGCGTACATGCCTGTTTCTGGACTTTCGCTAAGAGATATAAGAATACAACAGAGGCAGCGGAGATGGAAGCTGTTAAGGTGGTATTCTTGGCGAGATTACTGCCGTAGAGAGGTTTGATCAATGCACAGGCTCTGTTTACTGGTATCTTAGTGGATTTTATGAGTTAATTGTCCTCCCACATACCCTACCCTCTTATCTTAGACAACTTGGCCATAGCTCAGGGTCAAAAGACAGGTTCCATGAAACACTTACTCCAAGATAGGCGAGTTCATCGACCTCTTGCAGGGGACCTCCCTGACATCACGGTCATTGATATCCATCTTTTTAAGACTGAAGGTATAAGGCCAGATCCTGTGCATGCGTGTGCTAGGCGACCGACCATCCTCTGTAGACCCGATTGTGAATGGGACATCAAGGCAGCGTCATCTGCAAACAGTAGTCCGTGAATCAGGACTGTGTGTACTTTGGTTATTGCTTTGAGCTGGATAAGTTTGAAGAGCTTGCCATCGGATATAGGGTGCAGATATGCTTACTTACTTGCTTAAAAGGCGTCCCGAAGGGACGAACTTCTGTGATGGCCTTCCACACTGGTCTTTCAAGCATGCAGTTTTTCATGTCCTGCCTAGTTAGTCCTGTATCCTCTAATAAAAGCTTGATGTAATTCTTTCGTGGTGGTCCTAGCCTTTTGTCCATGCTTGGGCTGCCACAGGAGAACTTTGGAGACTGCTTCCTCTTCCCTTCTGGCACAGTGGCCGGCAAATTTCAATCTCCTCCGTCTTAGCCTCTCTGATATTGATAGCAGGTTCTCATATAGATCTTCGTTTGTGGTGTGAGATTGCCATGATGTATTAAGAATAATCCACGAATAATCCCATAGAGATACACGTAAAATTTCATGGTCGTCGATACATGTCCGATATGGCTTGCCGTAATTAAGTGCTTTTATTAAGAGGCGAGTGTAGCAACCATCCAGCGCTTTTCTCATTTTAGCTGTTAGTGTCCAAGTCTCGGCTCCAATTCATGGCGAGTAAAAATTTACTCGGATATTGAGTGAAATTTTACTCAATAATAGAGTAAAATCTTTACTCAACCACTTACTCAACCAGTGTTGAGTAAAGTTTACTCCACGTACAGGGTTCGTTTTTACTCAACCAGGTGGTAAAACTTAATTATGATTTAGCAACCTGTATTGAGTAAAACATACTCAACATTGGAAAGAAACCTTAAAATCAAGGGCCCTTTGTCTCTTCACAACCTGAAAGTTGAAACACGATATGCATTAATACACATTCACAGGCAGTACTAAAAACATAAACAGGGTTCTATGGTTATTTGAGTTATTGATTATTTTTTTAAAAAACCAGAACAAAGGCTAACAAGTGAATACATAACAAAATTGTCCTCTTTGGAATGTGTGCCCATATGTATTGAATTTTAAAAAAACAAACATCAACAGTGCACATCTTACACAAAAAAATATTAAAACGAAACCAAAACAAAGTAACCTTGCATTCAGCGATATCCTATTCCACCGTGACGACTGGTAAAGGCCCTGTTGTGTTGTACGCGGTTTGCTATGGAGCAACGAACATTGCGTGATAGTCAGTGAAATACACATCATGCACTGTCGATTTCTCACCGCTACATCTGGTTTTTCATAATCCTAAGCGTTGTACTCGCTGTCCGACAGCAATTTCTGGTTCTTAATCACTGCCAATGCCATATCATGATCCTGAAAGCACTCATAATCAGCTTGATGAGGTCTTTCATCCCCCACAACATTAACAACTTCTGCCGTTCCATCATCAGCCATCTTGCTTTTGCCGGGCTTTTATGCACGTGACTCGCAAGGTATTACTCCTTTTACGACTAAAGTTTGTTCATACAGGGTGAGTCAAAATAGTCAGGTTCCGATTTCATCGATTTTTTAAACCAGTTAAAATTCAAAAATGAATATATTTAATGACTTACCTAGCAAGGTGGCATTACTAGCTATAAACTAAATTTTATTTCATTCAAATTGGTTATTTGAAACGGGAGATATGATCATTTTTCTAAATTCTGTGAAATAAAATCTGTTCCAACTTATCTAAGGGATCCCTATGGATGTTAACGTTTAACGCGCGCCTTTTGAATAAGTCAATCAAAGGCGTGTTGGTACTCACAGCAATTACAATAGGAAAAGAGATTCTATTGTCTTTGCGGTTATGTTTTCAATCGTTTTTGTGCAATCAGAGATAGCCTATAACAAACATTATTGAGTTTTAACAAAATGTTGACCAAAGTATTTTGAAATTTATTATTTAAATCGAACTGATATGAGAGAAGTCTGAGAGAAAACAGATCTTATATCTTTAAACAGTTTGTGCTTAGGCAACTTACCAGGCAAAGTGCATAGGCCATTTTATGAATATATTTGTGCAATACTGAGTTATATTATAATATATATAAATACTTTGCATGCAATATCGTTTAATTTATTAGAGATTCAACAAAAAAAACATGATATTTTGGTATCAATTGCAACTGTTATACAGAGTGGTGTGTTGTATGAATAACTAATATTACAGTAGTGTTTATAACATCCTCCACCAAACTTGGAACACTTTGGATTACGCGTCTTTTCGTAAATATGTTGTAAATCTGGCGTGGAATATGATATTGTCGTGAAAACATCACCAGATATGGAGAAGTATGTCTACTCTCATAAACAATGAAAAAAATTACAAATTTTGTACAAGAAGTATTTTTCTTGATTTTTTGAAAACGGGACCTGACTATTTTGACTCACCCTGTATAGCAGGTCAGAGACTGCCAAATGTATGTCAAAGATCAAAAGTTGAGTAAATTTTACTCAGCCGCCGCGATTTTTTGTAATTCACCTTTTATTTTTAACCCATCCAGTACATGACAGTTTTAATCAACCGTTAAGTGTAAGTTTTACTTCTTCGAGGGTAAAAAGGTACTCAACTTTCTACTCAACTATTTTTACACGGCAACTTTTTACTCCTTATATTTGCAGTGTATGTATGTCCAATGGCAGCGACTAGCTTCTCTGGTACACCATACGCTCGTAAAATATCCAACATCAATACCACAGTGGACGGTATCAAATGCTTTTTTGAAGTCTCTGAAGACCAATGCTGCAATAAGGTTGTTGTTCTTAATTTCCTCTTCTATCCTTTTTAATGCCAGAATTTGAGACAATGTTGATCTACCTGGGCGAAAACCATTTGATTGATTCGTAGAACCGGGTCTAGGTGAGGGCGAAATCTGTTAAGGAGCAGCCTGTTGTAAGATTTTGCTACAATGGACGATAAGCAGATTCCCCTATAGTTCTTTCCTTCTCGTAAATCTCCACTCTTTGGGATTGGGATGAGATTTAATATGGACCACTGGTCTGGTTTTCTCCCATTTATCAGCGCATCATTGCAGAAGTTAAGAATTGTATCATCCATGTCACATCTTTTGAGAACTTCCGGTGGGATCTCGTCTCCACCGGTGCTTTTGCCTTCAGTGATATTCTTCATGGCAGCGTTGTATTCTTCCTGATCAAAAGCATCTGTTCGTATGTTGTATCTCCATCTATGTTGTTCCTGAAACAATTGACTTATTTCTTCATGCTCATTTGTTATATTATGGTCCCCTTGTTGCTGTACACAGTGATGATATTTGAGTCTCGCAAGTATTGGGGTATTGATCCTTCCTCTCAACACTGACATAGTAGATTGTGGGATATGGTTGATAAAGCTTGGTTTGCCTAATTGGATGATTTCTGCTGGGATACCATCTTTTCCAGGTGCCGTACAATGAGCAAGAGAGTAAATGGCCTTGCTTAGCTCGTTCACAGTTGGGAGTATAAATCCAGCTCCTCTATGATGAATGAAGCGGATATTATCTATGGCACTATTAGCGACTACATTCTCTGTAGAATAGAGATATTCATAGTGCTCTGCCCATCGTTGTATAGTGTTTGAAACTGTTGGTGATAATTGTGCCACCCTTGTCCTTCAGAGGAACAACTATGTCGAGGGTGGGACTAAAGGCTCTTTTTATCCCTGATCTTTTCCACTATCAGCCCAAGACTGGATTAGATGTGTTGCTACAGGGTCTGCCAGTGGTTGTTGGCACAACGTCTTGCCCTTAGTTAGGGGTTAGTTATTAGGGTATAGGCCATATAGGACATAATGGATTTTGGTTTATTTATTTAGATTTTGGGTTATCATAATCGTAAAAATAAACGTTTGAAATATTACTTAGCCCAAATGAGGTAACTGGCACTATTACGTATGTACAATTATCCCGCGCTTACGCCTGGATTACTTTTGCGCGCGGAGAGATAAGAACCGAATATGTCTTGCCAATTTGGAACTGATTAAACTTTAGAAGATTACTAGAGCTTAACACATACCCAAAATTATATATTAATAATAAATACAGCTGAGATACTACAACCACATGCAGTCCTTAAGAAAGAAAAAACACCAACACAGCACTGACCTCTCAAGACACACGTGGCAGCTAAAGAAGAAGAACTAACCATTCACCATCAAATGGGGTAATGGCGGCCATCTTGGATTTTAAAAAATGCCAATGGTGAAATATTGCACATCTCTGAAAATAAGTACACTATGCCTATATGAACTCAAATCAATCATCAAAAATAGTCTGTTCTAACTTCTCACCTGTACCACCGTGTCCTCCGAACTAAAAAAGGATAACAGCAAAGAAAAGGTTATTCCATACGATGTATCAAGAACTGACAAATTGCTATATCTATCCGTGATTAAAGCATCTGGAAATATCCCGTAGTCTCCTAATTGGAACTTTTAAGTAATAATATATTAAGTATATAATACTACAGAGTATTACTATTATGTAATCAAATAAAACTGGCAGGTGGCTATTACGATAAAGCGTGTAATTAAATAATAGGCTGTTAAGTCTACAATACCCTTGTTTTTACAACAGGACAGGTGAAATGTATTGTGTTTATTACTGTTCAGATATAATATTATATTTTCTAGGAACAGTGGATATTTTTGTTCTCTCGTAAACAAGAGGATTGCCGAAGCTCAAATGATACGTGGAATAAGCCAGATAGTGGCATGTTTGCAAGAATCAAAATGGGTTTATCCCAACATTCTTACGAAATACCGTGTCGCTAAGACACTAACCGGGAAGAAAATGTATAAAAAGAAAAAGGAAATATTAATGTACTCACCTACGCGCTCAGGGCAGCGATTGCACTGCGCTGAAAAAGTATCAAAATTAGAATAACACGCAGTGAGAGCGCGGAAAACTGTCCGAAATTGTCTATTTTTAGATAAAGGTCACTACAACCCTTCCATATTCTGCTACGATAAGGCCGGCGCTTGTACTATGCTGATAAATTATCAAAACGCCAAGCCAAGCGCATCAAGATCTCCAAGAACCCCTCGGTGACGCAGTGGTCACTGGCTGGTACATGAGAGGGTCCCCGGGGTCGTCCTTGAGCGCAGTGCACCCTAGTTGTTCTGTGCATGCACAAAACAAGCGCGGAGGTTTGGCGTTCTGACCAGCGCTGTAATTACTCAGTTAGTGTCGCCATGGGAGGGCAAAGCGAGCGACGTGAGCGTTCCGTTGACGTAGCAAGGATGCATTATACAATCTACTTGAGGTCGCAGCAGCTACTTGAGATCGCGTAAGACAGGTAGGTGTGGAGCAGACTGCCTTCCTCTTCCCCTCCTCCTGCCCCTGGGTGCTGAAGCCTTGCCTTTGAGACTTCCAATGGTGTCTATTTTGTTCTATGTTTTTCCCTTGTCAAACCCCGAAAATAGACTGAGCAGGCAGGAGGCTCTGTTTATGGGGCGATTGTAGGGGACATTAGTTCCAAATTAGCCTGTAGACGAAGACATGCGTGGGTGGAGTCCAATCACTTGGATCAATATAAGTTTAACAGGTATTTGGTATTTAACTTAAGGAGATGATTTGAAGTAATAACCTTCGTGTAATTGCTATGTACTCTCTGCGCACACGCGGTGAACGTTGTGCAAACGTATTGAGAACGTACTAGTAACGCAGACAGCGACTTGGACGCACTAATAACGTTTACAGCGTAGTGGAAGCGCAATGAGACCCCGTGGCCGCTATCGTCTGCTGGGTTCCAAAATAAAGTGACTAATATTTGACGATGACACCAAGTGTAAAACACTTTGAAACGAGATCTAGGCCTACTCTACTGTCACTCATGAATATTTATATGATGTATGATACAAAATAGTCATCGTGAAAGCTTAGAGTCTGGCATCCAACGTTTTGGTTTTGCATCTCCATCTTAGTCAATATAAAGTACGAGGATATGCCGTCGAATCAAGTTGGTTGCCATCGTGATTGTGTAATCATCAACAGAACCCTCACATGTTTATTCATTAGACCGATGAAACGATCAGAAAGGGAGTGGATTGCTGTCAGGCCAGAAATAAATAAACAAGAAACTAATGTTCTTGATTTCTCTTTGTGAGCTTGGCTTTCCGCTTTAACTTTATTGCATTAAGCATCGTGAGAGGTTTAATACTTCTCATCTATTGAGTCGCTCCAAGTAACAATATGAAGGGGTAATACAATACTCAATGATACATTGTCTTCTTTAGTGGAGCAAGTATTTGATGGACTGGTAAAGGTTAGTGTCTTTATTATGTTCAGTCATGATTCACATCGTAATATGGGAGCATATGGTGACCGTAATTCAACTCATAAAACTAAAGTCACACATGAAATAGAAGTATTGATACTATAAACAGGCTTATATTTCGAAAGGCAATATCGTGGTTATTTCAAAAAAAGATCAGTCCAATATAATGTTTCAGAGAGGATATGTCCTTGCATAGATGAGTGGTAATAACAACAAAATCCTGTCAAATAAAGTTACTGTTGTTGTTAATATTTTGTCCAAGTATTGTGGCATTATGTATCGCCTTAAAGATATGCTCCCCTCCAAAACATTATTTTCATTATACAATACTCTTGTGTTTCCCCACTTATCTTATTGTAATTTGTTTTGGGCAGATTCAAATAACACCAATCTCCACCAAATCCACCTTAAACACAAACGAATAATGAGACTATGCTCGAATTCTCACTGGCTTGAGCATACCCCGCCCTTATTCAAGAAGTTTAATACCCTGACAATTTATGATATTCACAAGCTGACTCTTTGTTTATTTATGTATAATCACGCATTCAACAATCTTCCCGATACTTTTGCCGACTATTTCATTAAAAATAGATCAATTCATAGCTACCCAACACGCATTTCTTCATTATATCGTCCCTTTAATTTTAACTATGATTTAGCCAGACATACGATTAGAAGACAAGGCCCTCTGCTATGGAAATCAGTGAATACCGAGTTTAAGAATGCCAAATCACCATATGTGTTTAAAAGAAAGTTTATTAAAGTTATATCTTCTTTCATAATACCAATAATCAATTAATCATTTTTAAAGTTTAAAGTTTACCGTTTACCACATGAGAAATTGTACGAGATTATTATGTTATAGCTGATGCCATCATTACTGCCTATACACTTTAGTGTTTAGTTGCATATGTCCTGTCCGGTCTTGTTTACACATATCCTCTCCTGTCTCTTGTTTGTAGTCGTCTTCTGTGTAGTACTTTTAAGAAACTATCATATTTATCATGAAATTATCAGGGTGACCAATATACTTCGAGCTGTGCTCCTTTTGGTTTTCCCCACCTTTGTTTTTTAATAATTTGCTTGTATGATGTATTATATACTATGGTGAAAATAAAACTGAAACTGAAACTGATACACAGATATGCGAGGGGATAATAAAGTTACTGTTGAGGTTATACACAGATACGAGGGGATAATAAAAGTACTTATGTTACCCTCTTTGGGGAAAAAACATTCGTTTTGGCCTGATGACAATATTAGACTGTATATACAAACCAATCTTATTTCATTTTGGCGCCGCGACAAATGATACAATCTTAATTGCCACACAATACAAGCTTGGTTTCATGTTCCGTTTAGTGGTCATTGGGCTAAAGGTGGCCGACACCAAAATGTTCAACATGCATTCTACCGTCATCATGGTTATTGGGACCTTTGTTATCAGGCCTATTAACAATTTCTGAGGTAAACTTTTTTGTATAGATCAATGTGACGTGCAAAATTGTCCGATAAGTGGAACTTTATTTTCAAATGTATACCATCGCGCGATTGCGCGATTACGGGATACTAAATTGTACTAAGGGGCGATATCCAAACTCTACAGTGATTTTAAATCATTTTTCTATCGATTTTACAACGATATTCCAACGGTATTTCGTTCTATTGTTAAAAGCATCGGAAAAAGATCGGTGATTAACTAGAAACCTCTCTACTTATCTGGCGTTAACAATAAAACTATTGTAGTACTCTCGATGGCCCAATTAGTGAAGCAGACACATGAAAGCGCGAGGAAGATTGTATTATTAAGCTGACCAGTGTTCACCCGACCCCTGTTGTGACGTAGAGAGCGACCCATTTGCCAGATTGTACACCTCACTTATAAAACTGTATTGTACATTTCACGGACATAAATTATGCTAATGAGCTCATTAAATGACGTCACTCGCATCATCGGGTTTCCCGATGATTGAAACACGTTGATTGAAATTCTAGGTCGAGTAAAATGATGTTCTTATTTGTTGTCTGTGAGCTTTTGTGAATTTTTTCCCGTATTGGAGTATTTTTTTATTGAAAATAGACAGTTCAAATTAAACGCTGGTTCCAAGTTCAACTGACAGCACATGTATTAAAGGCGACAGCAACGGCAATATGCAGGCAACATTTGAGAAAAAACGATGCCCGACTTTGCAAGAAAGTGTACGGGGAAGTGTACGGGTGAACATGACAAACCAAAACAGCCTAGTAAATAATCACCTCCGTGGCGCAATTGGTTAGCGCGTTCGGCTGTTAACCGAAAGGTTGGTGGTTCGAGTCCAGCCGGGGGCGTTGTTACTTTTTGCATTTAATGCAGATCGACAAATCACAGTAAAATATAATATTGACAAAATCACAGACCACTTACACAAAAATCGCATCTGCGCATGCTCCTGTCGTGATCGAAATCCAACACACAAGCAATGGGCGAGTTTTATAAGTGCACCTATCGGGTTTCTAGTACAAGTCCCGGGGGGGGCACTGACATTTGAAAAGGGTATAGTTAGGTGCCGCGCTGAAGACCCCCTTTTTCACTCTCTGCTGCTAGTTATTATGACCCCCCCCCCCCCTTTTTTTGAGCCTGCATCAGTTCTTAAGACCCCATTTTCATTGAAAATTCAAAAATCGCTTAATTTTGCGTTCCAAAGCACCAATTTTGTGTTCCAAAGCCCCAATTTTTCTCAAGACCTATTTTTTTGGGGAAAAATCAGTTCCTAAGACCCTATTTTTCGTCATAAAATCCACTCAGTTCAGTTCTTTAGCCCCCTTTTTGGGTGGGCGGCACACCCCTACCCCAAAAAAAGTTGAGTGCCCCCCCCCCCGGGTACAAGTGCCAGGTTTTATCATGGCAGGTGATAGAGGCTAATCGCGACACTCCTCAAACCCCGACTCAAACGATATGTTTGTAGCCGCCTATTCATTGCTAGGCTTATCGTAATCCACTCGTTAACGTCATAAGAATAATCATCCTTGATGTGGCCTTTAAAGACTATTGTTCAGCCGTGGATGATTTTAGAGTAAGCAGTACAAGCAGGGAGGTGTCAATGACACCTCCCTGGTACAAGCATGGATAATGTTATCATTGAATACTAAACAATAGGCCTATCGGAGCCATTAAACATACAACGTGTTATTGTTTTCTGGTATAGGCATAATGTGTGTAATCAAGTAGCATTATGAATCTTACTCCCCTAAATAGTGTCATTTTTCTGCGTTTTTAGACTATTTAAGAATGTTGCATACACTCTGAACGTGACCTAATAAATAATAAATAAATAATAAATATGAAGAAATTAAGTAATTAATGTAAATAAATAATATATAGATTAATAATTATATCAATAAAATAGTATATTAAGGCCTATTTATAATTAATTGATTGATAAATAATTAAATAAACATCAACAATTAAGAAAGTAAATACAAAATAAATAAATAACGTTAAAATTATGTCAATATAAATGAAAACCCCGAATGGACGTATAATGAGAGAACAATAATAAATATTATATTTCGGCATACTTAAAACCCTAACCGACCTCTACCCAGACTCGACCGCTCTAAGTATAGAGCACAAGGAATATAAACCGCCACAAAGATTCGAACGTACGGCCTGCTGATTGAGAGTCCTAATCTTAACCAACTGAGCTATTGCGGTTTTCCTGAAATCCTCAGCGCTTTATACCCAAATATAGTTCTCATTCAACTATTCCCTAAATACACACGGGTTTTTCAACACGGTGTTGTTGTCTATAAAATGAGTCTATGATTTATTAGATTTAACGAATAACAAATCCCGTACTTTGTGAACCGATTCTTAAAGGGGCGTGTACATCTCAAGTGTTTGTCCTGGACAAAAATCACATGACTCGCTTCGCTCCCAAGTCCTCGCGTGCCCGGCAAAAAGCCCATGATGCAATACTAAGTCGTAAAAGTGTGCACATAAATCGACAAAATGCTGTACAAACGAAATATAATATATCTAGAATTGTTTCAAAAAGTAGTGTTATTCGTTACATTTAAATCAGAATTACTTTCTTTAACAGTAAATAATCAACTTTTGAACGAGAAACTATCTTAAAACTACAAAGATTAAGAAATATAAAGCATTTTAAACATCCAATTTAGAGAAGAGTGGTATGTTGAACCATATTACTGTTGTTTGTTATTGCGTTCACATAGCGCATAGTTGGCTCAGCGGTAGAGCATTGGACTAGTAAACCGGAGGTCGTGGGTTCAACTCCTATCACGTCTTGAAATTTTATTTTAATCGTTTATATACATTTTTTTTATTAGTTTTCGATATTGTTTATCATTTCGTATAATTATTCATTATTGTTCAATTATAGTTTATTTTGGAATGTGGAATTATTTACGATTTCATTTTAATTTTCCACTGACTGTTTAGTGTGCAAGGCATCATTAAATGTGAATGAACCGCGGTATACCACCGAACTGTCCTACTCCTATGCAACATGCCAATACAATAGAAACTCGTTGTGTGTTATTATCGATTGAGCTAAACTTGTAAAGTAAATGCCAGCCGTTATGTAATACAAATCAATGTGCCTGTATTATTATTATTGAAATAATGTTTCGGTGGTGTAGGAAATAGGAAAATCGATTCAAGGACATGAGCCGACTGGCTTATTATTTACATAACAATTGGCCTTTGCAGATCATGTTCATAGACTAGCTAGGGGCCATTCAATGTAGGCCTAGGAGTAGTAAACACAATTATATTTACAGGACATTCTTTATCGCAGTGAAATTGCAAAAGAAAAAAATATCATTCAACATTCAATAAATATAGCGAACGATAAGCAATCCTGTCAATTTATAAAAACAAACAGTGTAATAACAAAACAGAAAAGAAAACCATCCCCATCCGCAGGATTCGAACCACTGACCTCATGATTGTGAAGCCGGCGCTTTGACGTTTGAGCTAATGAAGGCTATACATAAACGTTTTGAAGAAAAACATTACATAGGGTTCAAAATACAAATATCTCTTAAATCGGAGGCTAAAATCGAAAGGACAAAAGTCGGAAACAATATCCTCTCTAAACTAATGACTTGGATTATATATTGTATAATACATAGGTATTATATTGTATAATACTTCCAAACACGATGGTCAATATATTACGCCCCCTCCGTCATCACCCATCCATTGTACAAATATGTTACGTGACCTATCGCCAAAATGTTTTCAGAATTGATTTCAATGGAATGAAGGGGGAAATGGGCTACTTTCCCAAGATCTTGGCAATACTGCGCCAAACAATAGATGAATAGAGTGATGGAGCGGTAGCTGAATTCATATTTCTAGACGACCAGATACATTGATCGGCGGTGAACGTAAACATTTTATGATCGGATTTAAAAAGCTTATAAATAGTATTTCTTAAAGAATATAACACAACCTTCCTCGCGCTTTGATGTGTCTGCTTCACTAATTGAGTCATCGAGAGTACTACAATAGTTCTATTGTTAACGCCAGATAAGTAGAGAGGTTTCTAGTTAATCACCGATCTTTTTCCGATGCTTTTAACAATAGAACGAAATACCGTTGGAATATCGTTGTAAAATCGATAGAAAAATGATTTAAAATCACTGTAGAGTTTGGATATCGCCCCTAAACTACCTTTACAAGGTGTATTCCAAAATCCGGGATCTAAAGCACACATTTAGAATCCAATTATTCGTAAATTATTACTGCTTTGCTGTGCAGTGATTATGTTGGAGGCTGCGCCCTCAATTTTGAAAAAAAAAATGGACTTTTTAAATGTGTACAATTGTATTTCATATGAACTTACACTTCAGCCCTCTTAGTTAAAAAAAAACGTCGATTCAAATATTCTAGTTCACACTAAGATAGGTATTTTTCGGTCCAAGTCTAGATGACACAGGGAGTAATGTACCAAAATGTTCTTTGAACTCGGTAGGATTAAAACGTAAGTGGATATCCTTGCCAACGTGGGGGAGGGGTAATTGACCTTTGACCTTGATTTTAGGTAGAAAGTCAAATGTGTTTCAATGTGTTTCAAAGTCGTGTGTGCTTCCCAGGTATAAACAGTCACAATATAAATATACTGGGCATAAGGCTGCTTTTGTGATTTCGTGAGTGGTAACAGCAAAATTGACCAGTATTAATGTTCATCTTAAATTCTGAAGTAGACTATTTAAAAAATAAAGTTCTTCAACACCGCTGTGTATCCCTTTAATAAAGGTATTCATTTAATCACAGGTAAGACTATTTCAAAATTGTTCGACTTTGAATCGTTATCTTTTCATCAAACTTAAAATTAAGAGTGAAGATATTTTGAAGACAATTGTTCACTGGTTGTGAAATATTAAACGGATAGTCTACAACCTTTATCCAACTTACCTATAAATCAGCTATACATGTAGGTCAGAGAAAACATTCCGTTATCATTTTAAAATCACGACATCCACGACATAACATTTTGAATTATTTCCGTCTCCAAACAACCAACAAGTAAAATGATCCCGGTCATTGTGTCAAATGTTTTACGCTGTAGGCCTACATAATAACATTCCTATCGAGAATAGCTATTGTATTTTAATTTCTATGTAGGCTTTAAAGACATCCTGAAATATATATCGATCATTTGATACACTTTTTCCGATTTAGAGTACGTCTAAGTTGCAAAAGATGATATCAATGGTGTTTTTTTTATTTCGTGCGAAATTACGGTTCACTGTGTAAGAGTTTCACTCTATTTTATCATATTCTATCATGAAATTACCTTGAATGACCAATATCTTAAACAGCAGAACAATTATATCGCTCCATTTAAATATTGCTTCATAAAACATCACCATCAGATGATTACTAAAAATCAAAAGAGGGCAAAGAAAATTACCTGCATATTATTTAAATTGAGCTTTATGCCGAGCATGGTTAGTTATGTTCTGAGTTTCAAAACAGATTTCATATTTTCTGTCAGAAACGTCTGATTTTTAAAATTCAAAATTCCTCAGAAACTAAATGTTAAAATCATAAACACATTGACCGATATCAATGGTATTCATGGCTAAATAAATGCACCTTTCCCTGTATAAATCATTCTGGTACACTCTGTAATTAACTAGAAATGTCAACTACATTTTTTACGACGATGAAGTTCATTTTAAAATCTGAATGTTCTCATATGGTAAATTACTGCATAGACAAACGGAAATGTGAAACTTTATACGATGAAAAGGTGAATGGGTTACACAAACACATTGTGGCTTGTCTTGATTGGCTGATCAAAGCGGTACACCAACACAACACAATTCCCGGAGCTTGAAAAAAGAGTGAACCGACTTTATAAAATAACGCCATTCCACCCAATGAGACAGATTACGACGACACGCAACTACAGCCTCTTTGTTGAAGTACTCACTCTTCGACGCGAAGGTATGTTTTTCTAAAGAGTTATTATCATAATGAAATGTTTCGGGGGGTTTTCTTCAGAAAACGTGAGAAGAACCAACGCCGGCCGAATGGCGTTAATTAAAAGGTCGAGCTGGTTTCTGTTCCCAACTTGCCTGAGCAATTCTCTATTTTATGGCCCTGTCACACCTAAATATGAATAACACGCAGGAAGAGCGCGGAAAATGAAATGGGTGGTATATTAAGAGCGTAATGAAATCGTGAATAGCGGGATAGGAGCATATGAAATCGTGATAAGCGGGATAAGAGCATACTAATTCCATGTCACACATACGGCGATCACACCAGCGATTGCACTGTGATGAAAAGTATCAAAATATGAATAACACGCAGGAAGAGCGTGGAAAACTGCATGACATAAATTGCCCGCTTAGGAGCGCTATTAATTCGGTCTGGTAAACCTATTGTTATCAATTACTACGAGAGGACGGCCTGGTTGTATATTTAAATTCGGGGCGTGTACGAGCTAACTGCATGGGTGAGTTTCCATTATGTTACAAATTACATCCACGCTCATGCGTTTAAACTACTCAATGGGCGTTGCAATACAGCCGGTTGGTTGCACACGATAATGATGTCATATAGCAACCAGCTTTGATGGAAGGCGAATATTTAAATTTGTTGCCGGTTTTTAGGACACCAATTCATAGCGCTGCTAAGCGGGCCTTGTAGCGAAATGCCGAAATTGTCCATTTTTAAATCAAGGTCACTAAAACCTTATCAAAATGCAAATCCAAACACATCAAGGTCTCCAAGAACCCATTGGTGACGCAGTAATACCCCTGTCACACCTGCTACGCATCAAGACGCAGAAAGAATGCGGAAAATATTCACATATTTGATCTCTAATAGGACTGTGCTGGCATTGCGCTGAAAAGAGTATCAAAAAGTATCAAAGCGCCAAGCCAAATGCATTAAGGTCTCTAAAATTCGATTGGTCGCGCAGGGGACACGATATAGGACGGAAGAGGGTCCCCGTGGTCGTCCTTGAGCGCCAGACAGATCGCCGCGCGTGTTCTCACTCTGCTGCGATTAAGCCACCCTTGCATTGCGCTGAAAAAGTATCAACATATGATTAACATGCAGGAAGAGCCCGGAAGAATTGTCAAATCTTGTCGCTCGCTTTGAGCTGCCACGGCGATATTACTGAGTTATTACAGCGCTGATGATATGAACGTCGAACTTACGCGCTTGTTTTGTGCATACACAAAACAAGCATGACGCACTGGCGCTCAGGGGCGATCATGGGGACCACCCTCTCCCGTCCTAGCCAGTGCCCACTGCGCCCACTGCGTCACCAATGTGTTCTTGGAGACCATGATGCATTTTGCTTGGCGTGTTCATAATCTTTCAGCGCAATTGTCTGATCGCGGGAAATGGTTTTAGTGACCTTGATTGAAAAATTGACAATTTCGGACAGTTTCCGCGCTCTTCCTGGTGTTATTCATATTTTGAAACTTTTCAGCACAATGCAAACGCTGGCTTGATCGCCGTGTGTGTGACAGGGGATTAGTATGCTCCTATCCCGCTTATCACGATTTCGTTGCGCTCTTACTACCACCTATTTTGTTCCTACTTTTAAGTCTCACGCGTCTCACTGCGCTTCCACTACGCTGTAACGTTGTTAGTGCGTCCACGTCGCTGTCATTGCGTTACCAGCCAGGATATATAACTAGAGCGTCCTTGGTTACCAGTACGTTCTCAACGTTTGCAAAAATAATCTCTGTTATAGAAAAAAGTAGAGGGCAATTGCACGACGAAGGTCATTAGCTGAAATCAACCTCTCCAGAAGAAGACATGCATGTAGTACCATACCAATCACCTGTTAAACTGATATTGATCCAAGTGATTGGTATTTTACTCCATCCATGCATGTCTTCTTCTGGAGTATGATATAAAACTATGACCCTATAAACAGCCTCCTGCGTGCTCAGTCTGTTTTCGAGGCTTGCCGAGTGAACAAAATTGAACAACATAGAAACCATGATGATAAAAGCCAAAGGCAAATCTTCAGCACCCGACCATTATGTGAAGGTGTTTCTAAACTATACCATAATTAAATTGAGGAAAGAGCGCCACAACAATATAATGCTACGGACGTACCTGAGCGCTTTCCTATTCTCCTAATTATATATCCTGGCTTTACAGAGCTGAATCATTACGGCGCCATCAGAACGCTTAACCTAAGCGCTGGTTTTGTGGTGCATACACAAAACAAGCCTTCTCCCATCCTAGCCAGCGACCATTTCGTCACCAATCGGTTCTTGGAAACCTTAATGCGTTTGCATTGGCGTTTTTCATAATAATAATAATAATAATAATGGCAACTTATAAACCGCAACGGTATCCGTCAAACATAGCCGCTCACTGCACTGTAATTGTTTGCTGCTGGTGAATCATCAGAATCAGGTCGCATCAACTAGGGTGCTGCCAATTTATAGCGCAAACATATCCGCACTTAGCTTGTAACATCCACCATTTTTCAATGCAGCTCCCCAAATACCATTGGGTCAAGGAAGTTTTTGATAACCGAAACAACTGATCACCGATTTTGAAAGCATGAGGAAACCGGAGAACCCGGAGAAAAACCTGCGAGAGCGTGCATGGATCGTGATAAACCATATGCACATAAAGCCCGCGGTCATGCACATAAATAATTGACCCGGGTTTCATTCGTGCAATGAGAGAGCGCCGGCCTGATCCCAACAGTTTGGGAAAGGGGTTTAGCTACCTTGTTTTTAAAACATTGACAATTTTGAACAGTTTTTCGCGTTCTGTCTGCCTGCTATTCATATTTTGATACTTTTCCGGCGCAATTCGCCGTAGGTGTGACAAGGGCTTTATGTTGATGGACATTTGAAGGAAAAAAATCTTGTTCGTCGTCTTCTGCGATTGCCACGGTTTTTTCTTCTGTGTGTTTATGGATGTTGTTTGTTTTCAAAGTAGGAACTCGATGTAGACCATGACCTGTCACCCATCCAGTCGAAACTATTTATTGGTTCCGATGATGGATGTGGTGGTGATGCAAAGGTGTATCCGGGTAGATAGAAGGGAATTACCCTCTCAGTTTAGCTGGTTGCCTACTGGGCTACGTAGTTGTCGTTGCATACACATCCAAGAATTAGGCTTACTCCCTCGTTTAGTCAGTCTTTTTCAGGAGCATGAATTAAACAAATGGCCCATCGGATTGCGCGTAGGGATCATCACATACGGTATTCTTGTTTTGCACCATTCATAATAGAGTTTTTCAACAAAAATAAGTTCCCCTTTAGATTATGCCTGATATTTTTAAAATGAGTTACTCCATCGAAACGAGTTTTGGCACACATAATGTACGTGTACACCAATGGTCGCTTCCTTGCGCGTCATCGCGTCATAGGACCCATCATTTTCTTGTTTGACGCGTAAGTTTACATATTGAACTTCACTAACGGGTCCCAATCAACGGGTCCCAATCAAAAATGAAGGGACCCCTTAAAGGCTGACTATGTATGGACGTGGAAACCTTAAGACATTCTGAAAATTGTAAATCTCCATCCTGTGCCTACATTGTAAATCTGTTAATGTCCGTAAAAAATAAATACATGCAAATCCTGTATTTTCAAAAGTTTTTAAACACATTAAATCGCTTCCGAATTGCTTCCGCAAAAGTTTCAAGCGATTTCCAAACCATTCTATAAGTATCTCTACTGATTAACATGGACACGACATAGGTATATGAGTTACACGTTCTTACGCTAGTGTGTGTGCGTATCTGTGTTAGCGACCGTTTGCAATAAGGGTCACAGTTCAAATTCAACGATCTCTGTACAAGACCGAGCGTGAATAATGTGTAAGCTATCAGCCTACTGAATAACAGCTAAACACGCATGCCGTTAAATCGATTTTCGTACATGCATCGTTGCTGCTGTACACCTTTATCCATGGACATCAGGTAAACAATGGTTCCAAGAGCATACAAGCCTAGTTGGAAGAACCAATTTAAATGGTTAGAGTTTAATGGGGAGAAGATTTGGTGCACATACCTTCTTACCCTTAAGCTGTAGGATTTCTGTGGTCCTATGACGAGATGACGCGCAAGAACGCGACCCTTGCTCGATAGAATCATCCATGCATCCCATACCAAGATCACTTTTTTACATATTGACCAACCCTCGATATACTGTGTCACAAACGTTTCGATACACTGCAAACAGGTTGGGCAAAAATGTGCCCAACATTTTGCCATCAAACTGTTAATCAATACTGATTCCAAGACTTTCGTTGTTTTATCAGTTAAACATTGGAATTTTGATTTATACTATACAAATAGGGGTTTTTTTCTCTGAAATATGACATTTGAAATATGACTGCAATATAATATACTGCTTTTTCAAGAAACACGGGGAATCCCGGGACGCATTTTTATATCGTTCAATACAGGGTTGCCGGTGTGTTTTGACGATACCAGGGTCTTGCCACTATAGATTTCGCGTGGCCGCCATCGTCTGTCAAAGAGTGATCGTCAAATATGGATATAATCAAAGTGCAAATTAACACCACATGATCTTAAAATATGCGTGCATTATTCTTTCATCATGCGTTGAAAATGTCACTTACAATTTGTAGTATGCCCGTTATACTGAAACTATAACCAACTTGACATTGGTTATCTTTTTTAAAGTCTAAGGGTACCCCACCGTTATTATTTATGACGTTGGTGCAAGTGTTTGATCATATCGTGTGTGTGTGTTCGATTGAAGTAATTCGTCTTTGTTTTAGTATCTTGAACCCATTTTTATTTTAACACACAAGTTTTGCTAATTTATGACATTTTCGGGTTACTAGCATCGGATGCCGGGTGGGACATAAATGAATCTAATTTGCCTTTTACAATCAATCAAACCATTTGTGGGAAAGTGGTAATTTCATACAGGGTAGCCTACCCTATCAAATTTAAATCAGAATTTAATGCATAGGCTATACAAATGTTTACTCCTAGCAACGGTTTTTTAAAGATCTACTCCCAAAACTGAATTTCGAATGAATCGGAAAGTGTTCTGATGCGAGTTGCAGTAAGAGTATGTGGCAAAGTTGATAACCATTCGTCTAACTCACTTGACATTGTGTTTAATTTGTTTTTCCTCAGCACTGACAACCCGCAAGCTTAAAGATGATCTGCTCTTTGTTCCTTCTTACTCTGATGACCATGCGATGTTTGTCCCAAATACCTGAAACACCGGCATGCAACAGCTGTTGTCAGGGCCCCATCGGCCCGCAGGGCATCCCGGGGATTCCCGGTACCGGAATACCTGGATCCCATGGCACCGGAATACCTGGATCCCACGGCACTAATGGGATTCCCGGAACCATCGGACCAAAAGGAGAATCTGGAATCGGTGACAGAGGCGAAATTGGAGTAAAAGGTGACCCCGGGGTCAGAGGTGAACCGGGAGAAATGGGAGAGCGTGGGGAAATTGGTATAAGAGGTTTACCAGGTAAGATCGGGCCGAGCGGACCACAGGGTTTGACCGGATCAGGTGAACCTGGCCCGCGTGGATTGCCAGGCAATAACGGAAACCGTGGAGTTCCTGGACAGTCAGCGGTAACCAGGCGCTCAGCATTTACAGCCGTAAAAACCTCTGCGCAGACAGGAAATCATAACGATGTTGTACTTTTCCAAAGGTTGATCACAGATATTGGCAATGATTATGACACATCTACCAGTAAATTCACTTGCCGTGTACCCGGTGTGTATTTCTTCATGTTCAGTGTCAATACTGATAACTCTCCGAGCGACACCTTAGTAGCCTTAGTGAAGAATGATGTTACGATTGTAGGTGCAATGATAGACACACAGTCACGTGATGATCAGATAGGAAATGGAGCCGTATTGCATCTCGTGGCTAGTGACCAGGTTTGGCTCAAGATGAGTGTATATAGTATTCAAGAAGTTGACATACAAAGTGCCAGTTATCGGTTGTCTAGTTTCTCTGGATACTTGATGTACGAGGACTAGTGCACTTCCATCTTGCCTGAAAATTATAATATAAAATATTCATAAATTACAAGTGATTCTGTATAAATACATGACAAATAGTGGAACTCTGGTGTGGTGGTGGTACAGGCTCTTTGGATTCTGTCTCAATCAGTTCATCTGGCCTATGGGGGAGATAATTGACGTTGTTTATGGTTAATGCTATAGCTGTACTTTGTTCATTGCATTTGAAATGTTCACGCATTGTTCATCCTTTTCCCTATTTTGAAGACCTAAAGATATTCTATTCAATTTTTTTGTTTTCTGTCTACTATTTTACACCTTTTATTATTATAGCATTTTATTCTCATTGAGTAATTTTATTCCAGCTCTGATCCTCATTTTTCTAGTTCCTGTTCCTTTTGTTGTCCACCAGTAAACCCCCGATACCTCTGTGGCTTGGCTTGTTGCGGTTCTTTGTTTAATCTTGCAACAGCTCTGTGTGTTTCTTGTCTCATTTTGCCTTTCTAAAGAAATCATGTTCGGATCATGCTCAGGCCTCTATAAGTAACTTAATGTGATACTCTCTGTTACTTAATCACCATTAGTAGTGTAGCATTAACGAAGTACTTAACCAATTTTCAAGTGTAAGTTATGTATGACTCCTGAACAGTCTCCCTTTTCATTCATATCAAGCAGGTAAATGTTCGATTTTTTCGGCATTGAGGGTTATGATTAGGATCTATTTGCAGTGTTGTAAGACTCGGACTCGAGTCCCTTTTTCAAGGACTCAGACTCGGGTTTTTCTTAGGTCTTTTATTTTCGATCATTTACCAAAATTTGATTTCGCTGTAGAACAGAATTCTGTAGTCCGCCGCTCGCAAAAATAACTTGCCGATATATATTATTAATTGATCATTGCAATCACAGCCAAAATGCCCACAAAATAAATAGATTCATCAGTTATTTTGCCGGCCGATGTGTGGGACTTTCTGTAATACACTATTACTAAATGGTTGTCACAATGACAAGGAGCTACAGTATGTTAGCCGCATGGGAACAACGCCGCCATACACTCTTGTTTGGTAAAGTACTACACTTCACGATGGTAAAAAGGGAAAATGGTTGTTTGTTGGGTAAAAATGTACAACAGTGGTTGTGTAGAGTCTTACACAATACATAGTGAAAATGTTACCCATCAAACACCTCAATTTTACCCAACAACGTTTAAAACTTTGACACAATATCGTTGGGTACATGTTTACCCCAAAACGATCATGTTCCCTATTTTGACCCAATTATGTGTATCACTTTACACAACCGGGTTGTGTAGAGGTTTTACCCAACACTTGTGTCATTTTGGTATAAACTGGGAATTTACTTTACCCAATAATACTGTGTAGGCAATTTACCCTTTTGTTGTGTAACACTTTACACTACATTATGCACATTCTTTGCACATTTAAGCTATGGCGGGCGAGCTTTCTTGCTGGAGGCAGACCTTGAAGACTTAATTCCGGATTTGGAAATTGTGATATGTTTATACATGTTATACAGGGTGTCTCAGAAAAAATTACAACGCTCCATTACGTGATCGTAACTTCCACAATAATAATCAGAATAGAAAAATTTAAACTGCAAGATTAAGTCCAATTAGTTGGCTATAATCTAAAAAAAACCGCATTCAATTCAGCTCACTGGTTACGGAAAAATTAGCGATTATATAGAGGTAGGTGAAGAACCCTCCCATCCAAGTTTGCGTAATATACTGATTTTCATTTGCGCAGGTATGGTTTTCTATTCTCAAATAATGTAGATAGCACCATTGAATACCTTGATTAATGCAATTCTTCAAATCATTAGAGTACTTAGCAATAATCCATCGAGACATTCATAATAAACACAATACAACAACAATACAACAACAATACAATATCAATTGGAAGGCAGGTCTGCTGGACAATGAGCATTTTGTTGTTGCTCCATAAACTTTTGGGCAAAGTTTTAAAGAACTTAAGATGAAGATTTGTTATATTCTAATATGACCAAGTTGAAAATATGAGGAAAAGAAACCTTTATCAACATATGCGCAATACTTTATGTTGAATAATTGACAGTGTGCAATTTTATTTAAATAACCTAACTTACCATCATTTTATTCTCAATTGTGATTACAGATTGAATTATCGCGCAAAATAGGCGATAGAAAATTTCAACAATTGCAACTTTTATCAAGTTTTAAACCTTAGTGGAAAAATTACCACGATAACTTTCATGTGCAATATTATGTTGAACTTGGTTAGCAGCTGGCATATTAAGAAGAATGACAAACAGAGAACATTAAAAAAGTTATGATCATTATCTTCGAGAGAAGTATCGATTAATTTCTTGTGTGTGCTGTCTGAATCACTCAATTTGAGCAAACTTGGATGGAAGGGTTCTATACCTACCTTTACGTAATCGTTCATTTCTCCGTAACCACTGAGCCGAATCGAATGAAATTTTCTCTCAATTATAGCCAACTAATAGGACTTTATTTTGCAGTTTAAATTTTTCTGTTCCGATTATAATTTTGGAAGTTACGTTCACGAAACGGAGCGTTGTAATTTTTTCTGAGACACCCTGTACGAGTAGTTATTTTAAGACAATTTATATTCTTTTAGGAGTGGAGTAGCTGTAATAGTCCGGTACTACTTGCGTATATAATAAGCTTATAAGCTGTCACTACTTCACTCCCATAAGACTATTGTTTTATTCTACAGGACTATAAACGTATAAATCATATCACATCTTACCGACAAAAAGCTGGGATAAGGTCCTCAGGTCCTGTTCCTGAACAAGATATTTCTGACCGATATGCCGTCGTCCGCCATGGCTGGATACGGCAAAGTAACATAACCGATATGGTGCCGCCACGGGGGTGGGGGGGGGGGCGTACTCACGTATATTGGCCATGCGGGTATGTGCAGGGACAAAGACCCCCTTTTCACGACCTGTCGCCGCTCACTAAGCATCTCATTTCACTGACAGTCGTTCCACAAGCTATAAAATCCAAACTCTAGCGCCGAGTTGCCTCCAAATACACCCAATTTTGGTAAATTTAGCACAATTTGTCCTAATTTACTTTAAAACACCCAATTGGGCGGAAAATGTTTTCAACTTGGGCCGTTCGCCAAGACCCCCAATTCAGGATGTGTCAGTTCTGTAAGCCCCTGTTTTAAAAATGCCCAGTCACACACCCATACCCTCTTCAAATTCGAGTATTTAATACGAACACAACAAGGAGGCTCAGGCCATCACACTGGTTGCTACGAGATCAGCTTGAGTGCACACCGATGTATGCACATTAAACACTTCCCGGCACCAACACAATACCGAGTTATTGACCCTAGCAATAATAGTGGACCACAGATGAGTGGACATAATCGCTACAGCCTGTTTTCATCACAATGCTTGACACTTTTGTCCTGGACCGCATGGGATTTTCGCTCAACATTGTGTAGTTTTTTTCTACTGAGATTGTACATCGCGCAGTAGCCTCCTTCACATCCGCTTTCTGTCATGGAAAATGGAGTCTGCACACAAGACTACGATGAATCTTACATTTTATGGTGTCAAATCATGTTTTCCAAATGACGGGCACTTTTATACACTTCCAGAGTGTAAAACTCGGAATTCAATAGTAAACTATTGCATGTGTAAAAAGTTGTTTTACGAAATCGATGTTTAGCACAATATTGGGTTAAAAACTACACATTTCTTTTGTACCCAGCTAAATTTGACACCCATTTCTTAGCGTATCGCCGATTGGGCTCGAAACATCCATTTAGCGCACGCGGGTTTACACGACGCAATTGTAATGTCGCCCAACGTGCCCCCAACGTGCCGTATAATACAGTAGAAACAACTTCGTGGTTAGAGTGCTTGGTACGTGTTTGGGCGAAAAAAACCAGCCACTTCGCTGTGGCTTTACCAGTTTACCGGCTTGTATTGATCTGCATCACTCACTTTATAGGGCTGTTACCAGGGCTGTTACACCTACGGCGATCACGCCCTGTGCTGGCATTGCGCTGAAAAAGTATCAAAAGTATCAAAGCGACAAGCCAAACGCATTGAGGTCTATAAGAACCAATTGGGAACGCAGTAGGACGGGGGAGGGTCCCCATTGGCGCCCTTAAGCACCAAACAGATCGCCGCGCTTGTTCTCACACTCTGCTGCGATCAAGCCGAAAATTAACATATGAATAACATGCAGGAAAAGTCCGGAAAATGTCCACAATTGTCAAATCTTTAAAACGAGATTGCTCCTACATGTAAAAACATGGTAAAAGCAAAATGCAAAGATTCGGCACCCAATAGCAGAGGGAGTTGAAGAGGAAAGCATTCTGCTCCACACACCCACCTGTACTACGCAGAGAACGAGATTGATTGCTGCGATTTCAAGTAGCTACTGCGACGGTAAAGGGTATCATAATCATACGCCAGTCATCACGTTCGCGTGTGTTGTTTCAGCTGGATTTCTGCTGCTTCAAATTTTTAATTTTCCGTTGGTTGGAATGTATACCTGAAGGACTCGGACTCGAACATTGAGTTGTAGACTCGGACTCGGACATCCATCAAGAAATGGTAAGGACTCTGACTCGGACACCAAGGACTTGGACACGGGTGAAGAGGACTCGACTAAAACACTGTAGACTATTAGGTGAAGACAGCAAATATTATTAAACTGTAAACAGGCACTGTAGACTATTAGGGTTATACTTGATTCAAATTAAACTTCTATTCTTCCTTTTTGAATAATGTTTAAACCGTGTTTTATGCTGATGAGCTACCCGCGTTGGGGTGTGTGCGTATGCGTCGGGGTGGTTTCCTTTACTCAGCCCATGATCGACACAGAGCTACTCAGACGATGCTCTTGTGAAGTAAACGATCCAAACGCAATTGTGTTCATCCGTAGTAAACCAAGACTTACATAGGCCTACATGAATCGAGGATGGGAGGGGAAAGGACAAGGTACTGCTGTATCATCGTCTTACATCTATGCTGATGGAGAGGAGCGAACGAACATATTGTAATTGTGATAGTCCATTGATCATGTTGATGATAGATGGTAGAGGTGTAGAATCCTACAGTTATCTATTTGCGAACAAAAGTGGTCATTGGTGACATAGTTATACCTATTAAGTGCTTGCGACCTCGATGGGCGTTTTAATTTCCCTTTGGACTCTCTTTGCCCCCTTTTCTTGGAATCGTTGATTTGCCGTTATCATAAGACCCTTGCTGACAGAACACATTGCATCTTTTCATTCTGTTTCAATAAATTCTATTTTCTAAATTGTCAAATCTAGTGTGCTATTCTAAAAACTAATCTTACTGTTTACTTAGCATTAAATAACGTAGATTTGTTCTTATTGATGAAGCCCACCGCCAAAATGGCTGTTTAAAATGTTTGTTTCCCAAACAAATCTTATCATCCCTCTGTGTAGAATTTTTCATCGTAACTCTATCTCTGTGGAATAAGAAAAATTCTTGTGAAATCCAGTTACTATAGTTTACGAGGTGAAAGTAATGATAATAATCAATTTTTCCTCGTGGTGGTACAAAAATTCTTGAACAACTCTAAATGGACGCACTACCAACTGAGCTAATTAGGACATCAATCAAAGCGTTAGAAATGCATCCGAAGGCCTATAGTAGGAGCCCCAGAGCACTAAATTCGGCTCTAAAATGGTTTGACCCATGACCTCCGAACATCCCAGACAACATTACAATATTGGCCCAATATTTATGTTTTATTGGCCCAATATTGGCTTACAATATTGGCGCAATATTATTTGCTCATGGGGCCCAAGCTTGGCTCAATATTGGCACTCGACAATGTGGGCCAAGCTTGTGCCAATATTGGACCAATATTAGGCGATCTTGGAGAAATGTTAGGTAGGAAGAATTCTATCTTTATATTGTTTTATTTCACCCAAAGAGGAGTGAGCGGACCCCGGCCCAACCCGTGGCCAGGACCAACTTTGGCCAAGGGCAAGCCTAGGACAAGGGAACAAATCTTCAAGGGACAGGACAAGGCACAAGATCCTAACCAAAAGGCCGGGAAGCGATAACTCTTAACAGCGGCCGCATTTTTTAGACAATATCAAATCAATGGTGTCATTTCCCGCCCCTGGTATATTGTGCCCATTATTGGCCCAATATTGGTTGCCAACATGATGCCAATTGAAGAGCGCCAATGTAAAACCAATATTGGTCCAATATTGGTGACCAAGAGAGTGCCAACCGTGCCAATGCCATTGGCACTCACTTGGTCACCAATATTGGTCCAATATTGGTTGCCAACATGATGCCAATTGAAGAGCGCCAATGTAAAACCAATATTGGTCCAATATTGGTGACCAAGAGAATGCCAACCGTGCCAATGCCATTGGCACTCACTCGGTCACCAATATTGGTCCAATATTGGTTGCCAACATGATGCCAATTGAAGAGCGCCAATGTAAAACCAATATTGGTCCAATACTGTTGCCAACATGATGCCAATTGAAAAGTGCCAATGTTAAACCAATATTGGTCAACAAGATAATGCCAATGCCAATATTGCCAATGTTGGGCCAATATTGTGCCAATATATGTATGTTTTTATGATAGCTGAAATTGTCATCTACAAGAATAAAGAGTCCTGCTCTTAAGATTCTCTTGCAAAATTATGTTAATGGCAATGACTGTATTTCTCTATGTATTAAATCAAAGTATATATTACCACTATGATATTTAATGGGCCAAAACTGCTATACAAGTTGTTTTATTTCATGATGACAATGGGTATTTTATCAAAATTGAACAACGGAGATTATCAGAAATTGGTCTAAAATGCTGATTTTTCTAACTTTTCCAGTGACCGTTATCCGTGACATTACAATGGAAATAGCTATTATAATGATTCCAGTAGTTCTTTTTAAAAATAAATATACATAATGATAAGTAATTCTAACATTTACATTGACTTTATGGTCAAATACTACCTCTACCCTTACCATAAGTTCTATTATTTCATTTCTGCTATGTGAATACATAGGGAAATATGAACATCGCCATAGCATAAGTTTGCAAGAGAATCTCAAGAGAAGGACTCATTATTCTTGTAGGATGCGTAGCTGTCATACGAATGTAAATTTATGTTCGGAGGTCATGTGTCAACTCCAAAATTTGAGGTCTGGGGCTCCTACTACTAGGATTCAAAGCATGATGGGCAACAATACTTATTCTGTCGAATTAAACATGAAATCAAGTTAAACCGATAACTAAGGAGAAGTCTCTGGCGGCTGAAAATGGCGACCGGTACCCATGTGGCAAGCCAGATGCACAATAATTCGAAACAGTGATTATTGTCAAAAACTCTGCTTATCAAGCGAAAAACATTTTTTCTCGAAAAAACGAGTTTATCGGCCAAAAATAGTGTTTTTCGAATTATTGTGCATCTGGGTTTCTTATGCCCTCTTTGATACTGCGGCTACGGCGCCTAAGGTCCTATCACAACTACGGCGATCAGACCTGCGGTGTGTAGCATTGCACTGAAAAAGCATCAAAATATGAATAAAACGCAGGAAACAAGACGTTCAAACCTGGCTAAACGTCCCATTTATATTACAATAGAGACAATAGTGACCATATCACTTAGTAGCTATAGATACAAATGCTGTAATCTGATTGGTACATAGCCATTTAGCAACCACGCAATATATAAGCGTATTGCGTTGTAATCAGCTGTTCCAACAACGCAATATATTTGGTATTGCGTTGTTGGTTGAATAACAGCTCTGATTGGTTAAATAGAGATTTGGGTTGATCCATTATAATTTTTAGGGTTGGTGGTGGTGATGATGGATAGGGTGGCCGTAGGTGTTGGGTTATCATGGGTGCGAGGGGAAGGGGGGGGGTAGGGGATGTGGGGGTTGACCTGTCTTTTTGGGGGTTCCAGTTGTCATTTTGGTGGTTCCTAGTGTTTTGGGTTCCGATATGTTTTAGTGCTCAATAAATATGTTTAGGGGGTTGGGCTGGGGTGTGGTGAATAAGGAAGGGGTGAGTTGACAAAATGGCCTTTTTTGGTGGTTCCCAGTGTCATTTTGGGAGTTCCCAGTGTTTAGGGTTCCGTGTTTAGGGATGTTTAAGTCCCGGTTTAAGTGCTCAATAAATATATTTTGGGGGTTGTGCTGGGGTGTATCGTGGGATGGGATGGGTTGACAACATGTCTTTTTAGGCGGTTCCCAGTGTTATTTTGGTGGTTCCCAGTATTTTGGGTTCCAAGTTGTGTAAGTGCTCAATAAATATATTTGTTGGATTGGGCTGGGATGTGGTGATAAGGAGGGGATAGATTGTCAAAATGGCCAATTTTGGTGGTTCCCAGTTTTTGGGTTCCGAGTTAAGTGCTTATTAAATATATATGGGGGGTTGTGGTGAATAAAAAGGGGGTTGGTTGACAAAATAGCATTTTTTGATGGATCCCAGTGACATCTTGGTGGTTCCTAGTGTTTGAGACACTGGGAACAACCAAAATGACACTGGGAACCACCAAAATATCATATTTGTTAATCCTCCATCTACTACCGCCCTTCCATAACCCAACACCAATAACCACATGTGTACCCATCCCATCCACAAATGCCAACCCCTAACAAATCTTATGGTTTTAACCCCTCAAATGATAATGGATCAATCCAAAACTTGATTAATCCAATCAGAAGCTACTATACGCAATACCAAATATGTTGCGTTTTTCCTAAGTGCTAAATTCGGTATCCCCTGTTCGATAACGCAATACGGTCGATACCTGGATGCCATATCACATTCGGCCACCATGATAGGTATCTTCCCGTATTGCGTTATAAAACAGGGGATAACTAATAATCACCCTTTGTTTAGCGTCTCTGAAATCGTTATAATCTCAACCACTTAAAGGAAATCCGTGCCATGGAACATAACCCTAACCCCACTACACCATACAAAATCATCCAAAATAAAACTATCTCCACGCGCGTGCTGCTGCATTGGCTCGATTAGGCACAAAAAAATTGTTATGTTGTCCTCCACAGCTTTCAGAGAGGAGGGGCGGGCGGGCGGATTTTTTTTATTTTATGATTTTTTTTTTTAAATTTTTTTTTACCAGCGGAAGCTCAAAGTTCAGCCAACAAGAAGTTGAAATCACTCTGAGAGTCGCACATATGTTATAAACACTTAATTTAATATTCAATGTTATTACACCTCATAAATATTCATGAGATAATAGGCATAAATACTGCAATTTCATTGGTCAATTGAGCTGGCCACAGTGATAATAAATTGAGCTATTGAAGAAATTGAGCTATTTCCCGTGTGGTAGTTTTGGCTACTTCCCTACAACCTCATCCCCAGAGTCACAGTGAGGTGTAATAAAGCAAATACTACATGGTATGATCGGGGCAATAGGGCACACTATTTTCACTCAGTACTGGCTACAGGCCTACCACCCCTCACCCTCCGGGTTCGGGGTGGTAGGCCTGTAGCCAGTACCTCGGGAAAATAGAGTGCACTATTTCCCCTCTAACCATGTAGTATTTGTATACCATTTAAACTGTTTTTAAAAAAAAATCTGAAAAGAAAAAAAAATCTGAAGAAGAAAAAAAATCTGAAAAAAAAAATCTGATTTTTACGTCACCTAGCCTTACGTCACCTACCACAGGCATATGTGGGCATATGTGGGCACGAAGTTTGTGCCCGCATATACGCTGGGGAATTAGCTCAGTTGATAGGGGCACAGACAGGGATGCGGATGGTCCCGGGATCGAATCCCGGGGGGTGCTCGGTGATTTTTCGGGTTAAAAATGTACTTTTCCCCCTCCCCCCATACACGCAAAAACATAGCCGTGGGAGTTAGGGTTAGGGGCTCAAGGAAGTTTTTGAAATTAAAATTAACTAAAACAATTAAAACATAAATGAAAAAGATAAATAAAATAATTGTTAGCTCTATATTTGTTTATGAATAATGAAGGGAATAACTATAACCAATGTCCTTCGATATAGTGTTTTGGGGGTAAAAGGGGAACTTCGTAAAAAACGGGGGTGGACGAGGGAAGGGACAACATTAGGATGTTTCTTACGGTCGCAGTGATGTCACAGAATGGAATACTGACACCCGATTGGTCAGTTATGGCTGTTCCAAGTTACTCACTGGAGTGAAAGATTGCCATTGGAGTGAAGTAAACAAAATCACTTGTTAAAATAGATAGGCCCTATACTTGTTAAAATAGATTCTTTGTTCACTTTATTAAATAATGATATTCTACAGCTGTATCTCAAAGAGAATTAACGGTATGAGTGGCCAAAACAAATAATCATAAAAGACAAACTTCCCAGCACTCCATACATCATAATCATATACACTGTACATGTACACACTCCATGGTATAGGTTTCCCTCCAGTTTCAATAAATTATGTTTTTCGATCGAAAAACATTGTTTTTCAATTTGATAACTGAGTTTATCGATAAACTACGTTTTTGATCGACAAACAATGATTATACAAAGGTTGGACGATTCGGGACTCTATCATATTGAAAACTCATTTGAATAACAAAGTAGTAGGCCTACAAATAATTTGCGCGGAGCGCGAAAACATTTGCTATTGTAAAAAGAAAGGTTTAGAAAATCGTTCCTGAAGCCATTATTGTTAAGCTTAAATAATAAATAAACAGTGAAACTAATTCTCGCGTAGCGTGCAAAAAATGTCTATTTTTTTAACACTAAAAAGGTCCAGAAAACGTTTATGAAGCCATCTTGTTGAAATTGAGTAAAACAAAATTAAAAATAATTTCCGCGAAGCGCGAAAAAAATTGGCTATTGTAAAATAAAGGTTTAAAAAACGTTCCTCAAGCCAACTTGTTAAGCTTGAATAATAAATACGCGAGCAAAAAATGTCTATTTTACAATAAAAAGGTCCAGAAAACGTTTCGGAAGCCATCTTGTTCAAATTGAATAACAAAATATTTTTAAAAAAAATGGCAATTGTAAAAAGAAAGGTTAAGAAAACCGTTCATGAAGCCATCTTGTTAACTTGAATAAAAACTAATTATCGCGTAGCGCGAAAAATGGTTACTTGTACACTGAAATGGTCCTAGTGAAAACGTTCCTGAAGGCTGAAGCAAAAATCTTGTTAAGCTTGAATAATTAAACATTGAAAATAACACAAAAAATGGTTATTTAAACACTAAAATGGTCCTGAAAAACGTTCATGAAGCCATTTTGTTTAAGCTTGAATAACAAAACAATGAAACCAATTCGCTCGAAACGCGCAAAAAAAATGGCAAGTTTTCTAACTAAATGGTCCAGAAAACTTTCCTAAAACATGTTGTTATAAAGCTTGAATAAACATTGAAACCAATTCGCGCGAAGCGCACAAAAAATGGCTATGTGTTAGGTTCATGGTTAGGATATACAAAAATACAAATGGCTCCAGACAGTAACCCCAAAGGGCCCATGCCCCAACTGATTTATTCAACCAAAGTGGTACCGTTGGCGTTTAAACATGGCCATGGATGAATCTTTTTGCATTGGAACTATTACTAGTATTACATCATGTTAAATTATTGTTTATTAAAATCCGCGAAAAGATTTCTGAATATAACAATAATAACTCGCCAACACCATTTTGAAGATCTTTGAATTGCCGTCGCATCCCATAGCGTTCTATCAGGCGGGTGCCACTGTACACAGACTCCCATTGCCGAAATTGAAGCCTCTAGCGTGACAGCGCCCCCGTTCCAAGAGTTACATCACGCGTCTAAAGTATGCTAATAAGTTACAAGAGTTACATCACGCGTCTAAAGTATGCTAATGAGTGTGCGCCGTCATCTCAAGAGTTACACCGCGCGTACTCACGCCCACATGCCCATATATGGGGAGGCTTCAATTTTGCGATTCGAATATCCCCTCCCATTATATAAGCTCTCTGGTTCTATCTATCGCCTCGGGTTCGTTGTGCCGAGTTTCAAAAAGGGATATTAAACAAAATAATTTCGATTGCTCAATTCAAAATGGCCGCTAATTCGGAAGAACAGAATTTGGCAGGTGAGTCCAAATTATTCGCTCTCGAATGCAATTGAGAACCAGATATCTTTCCTATCTTTGTCATTAAGATAAGATTGATATTTTCATAAAAGTAGGGCAGTGCTAGAAATATTTGTAATTCCAGTAAATCAGATTAGCACTGTGTTCAATAATAAGCTTATTAATTTAGGCTAGCAGGATCATAAAATTTTGAAGTTTAATGTATTTGTATCTCTTTGAAAATGCAATATTTCTATAAAAAGTAATGGTTCAACCATGACTGTAGGTGAAATATTGACAAAATTATGACCAAAGGTATTTTTCCTTATTATTATCATACTTTGAAAACTTTGTCTTTGAAAACTATGCTTATAAATAGCCTTATACTATCTCAAATCTGGAAACAGTGTGTGTTTGTTTGTTTGTTTGTGTGTTTATTTGTTTTCCTTATTTCTCCGTTAGTTGTGATCAAAGTGGCGCCTAATTTGCATGAAAGATAGAGGAAATTACGGGAAGGGTGTTAAAGTTTATTTCAGTGAAATTGGTTAACAATTGGCTTCAAAAACCGCAAAAAAACTCTCAGATTTGGCTCATAAATGCCACTAGAAATTGAATTGAACAACATTGTCATTGTGCGTTGCGCGTACTACCGCGTAATCATACCGTGGTAACGCGTCGCCTGCATGTTTGCATAAGGGCTCACTGCTGCGGCACACGCACTCCTACACATGGCGCAGAAGCCACACGGGAAATGGTTATAGCCTAGGCCTGTACAGTGTTGGTAGGGTATGGTTATAAATCAACCTGATTGGGGGTGGAGGGTTCAAGGGGGTTTATAATGCCGTTAGGAGGGATATATATGGTTATAAATCAACCTTTGGGGTGTAATGTTGTAGGGGGTTTATGTGGTTTCAGAGGTAGGTAATGTGGCATAACCATCTAGCGGATGAAGTAGCCGCAGGAAATGGTTAGGAGGATTATGATTATAAATCCACCTGGTTGGTGTAGTTGCAGTGTGGGGGGGGGGGGTGTTGTAGGGGGTTTATATCGTTTTAAAAGTACAGAGGGTTAACTTGATGCGGTTTGAGAGGTAGAGGTTAATAAAGTAGCCACGGTAAATGGTTTAGGAGGGACATGGTTATAAATCAACCTGATTTTTTTTTTTGGGGGGGGGGGGGGTAGGGGGTTTATAATGCCTTTAGGAGGGATATGGTTATAAATCAACCTGGTTTGGGGGTGTTGTAGGGGGTTTATGTGGTTTCAGAGGTAGGTAATGTGGCATAACCATCTAGCGGGGACCCGAGCGTACGCCGCAGCGGCGCTAGTATAAATAATATTGCGAAAAAAGTGGTTAAAGCGAAATTTGCTGAGCCATGGCCATAGACATTTCCTCATAGAAACCTGTGCAAATTTGAAACCATTTTAGCTATAATTAGCTAGCGTTACTTTTGTGATGTCTAGTTGCTTGTGTGTGGTTATTTAGGCATCAGTATCAGTGAATACAACCCAGTATGAGAGACTTTATGACTCAATATTTAAAGTAAACATGATGTTTCATTTTTCCCCATTGGCTTACACAGTAAAAATACTGCCAAATGCTGCATACTTGTAATGTGATTACTAATAAATACTGTCAACTTTTAAAACGAAGTGATCAATGCTAGCTTATTTTAAATAATTAATATTATTTACACATTTTAGTTTACGACTGCCTCACTCAGAGAGCTAGGATTCAGAGCTATAATCTGCCTTAGTTTGAAATTTAAAGTGTTATTAAATAAAATGATGAATATATGATGAATGAAGTCTAACTCTTCTTCTTATCTTGGCAATATACTCAGATAGTAATTATGATAGTTATTACACACGATAAAGGCTAAGCAAGGCTGGCTATCACTTGTATCAGTTTTACAATTACAATACAATCATAATGTAAATCAACAACAAGTAACAAGCAAAACAGTCAATGTCGAGTTGCTGCCTTGCTGATTCATTCCGTGATGACTGTACGAGGATATTGCCAAAGTTCTTCCGATCAGTAGCTGAAGATATTCGCACTACTGTGTGTGTGTTGTGCAACAAGGATGCAGCCATCATGTTTTGCTCATACATGCGAGTAAAAATGTGGTGCAATGATATTCCCGCTACTGTGGGAAAACGACGCAGACTGTCTATGCTTGTTTTCGTAGCTACATGTACTACCCTCAATGCTGATTTGAAGGCATTGAGTGATGGGTACATGTAGATTGGGTACTCATCAGCAGGATCTTTGTTCAGGGCATTCCAGTTGCTCGGGGTGCATTGGAAGAAGTGTGATGAGTGCCGCTGTGTTAAGCAGCAATACAACTTTAGTCCAAGTGTCCTCTAGTCTGTGAAGTGATGTTGCTTCAGTGATGTGATCTTTCCAGTTGATGTCGACCAGACCGTAACGGACCATGTAGAGCATACACAGCTCCTGCTCGTGTTGGCCATTGTAGTGTGTCCAGCATTTGAGTGATGCTATATCATGTAGGGTCGAACTTCCCTGTGACGTATCTGGCGCTGCTGCGTTGCACTTGTACCACTTTTTGTATGTTGGGTTGGGGACCGTTGGGTGGGGATCCCATACAGTATAGCCATACTAAGCAATGGGTTGTAATGTAAGTTTTGTAGATAGCCTCTTTGATCTTGCGGCCATTCTTCCTCAAATTACGGCTCAGGATGGCTTGTGTGCAGTGGGATTGCTTTTATTAATTAAAGTACATGTACGGTAGGCCTTCTTTAATGCACTAGACAATATTTAATTATTGTAATAATGTGGCATAGTATTGGTAGTGTAGTATGTAAGACACCTTTTATTACAGATTTTTTTCAAATAAATAAATATCAACCAGTATGAACGGTTTCTAATAAACAACTAGTCAACTATAGTAACTAATATTAAACAACTACGGTAACTAAATAAACAATCAAACATTCCCAAAATTCTTTGTTCCAAAATAAGGGGTATGTATGGCAAAAATCATACTTTTTGACCGATCCCATTTTAAGAATACAGGGATTGCATAATTCAATCTTCTCATCACACATCCGATTCTCCCAAAATAAACAGCGGATCAGAACAGTTCAACAGAAATACATTACAACTCTGTGCGTGTAGAAGTGTAGCCATAATCGTGTGCGTACGATTGGATTACTTTTGCGCAAGGAGAGATAAAAAACGAACTGCAACATTTCTCTCCAAATGACACTTGGATTGCATTATATAATTCACAATTTGTTTTTATTCAGAATATCTTGAATTATCTATACAACATTGAGTTTTCTAAAACAAAACATGGATGGAGTGCTAATAAATGACATGGATGGTAACAGGTCAATTTATAAAGTATATGCTGTCATATAACCATAAACCCAAGGATTGATACAATTATTCAACTCCAAGTCATTATCATTAAAAAGACACTTAGGCCCCAAAAAGGTCTGTCTCACATACATTTGGGATGCTTTTTTTTTAATAGAGGAAATTATTTTGTATTGTGTTTTTAGCCCTCCAAATGCACACATTTCCTGGCAAGGAGCTTCCCAATTTGCCCATTTTTCCAGGCCTGGCGTACATGTAGGGTTATGCGGCAAAAGTGCCTCCACATACTTAATATGCGCGCAGAGTATGTGAGATAGATGGCCTAAGACTTGCACTCTGTTGGCAAAGCATAATTTTAATAATTTTGACCATCACACCTTTTTTTTTCTCACCTTAATGATGACAGAATCTGATGATTCAGCAGAGGAGGAACATGCATTTCTGCTTGGTGGGCCTACCATTGGCCCAGGTGTACAGCAGATACCACCACAAGAAATACCAGAAATGAGTCTAGATCCTGATGCTACTGTGAGTATTACAATAATTTAGTCTATAATATTTGTAGTTGTATCATTCATTGTACATACATTTTTGACAGCTCATTGAGAGGTGACCAATGGTATCATTCATAACCTCGTGACATGCAGATGTCCTAGTCAAAAGTCTCCGATTCATATATGCAGTATAGGGCGCAAGGAGTGATGTCACATGCCGTTGACCACAAACCAAAGAGGTAAATAAAAGCCGCTTACACAGCGTACACAGCATAATGTGATCCCTTGGGTAAGGGCAAGTAGAGCGTAAAACTGAAAGGTAGTTAAAACGTCTGGTTTGTTGTCAACGGCAAAAGTTACAAAGTACCCGGATGATCGGGTCCACCTATACAGGAACCGCCCACCAGGTATTGAAAACAACAGTATGACTGGCAAGCAAACCTTATTTGATATCTGTACTCTCAAGTGGTCAAAATTACATGCATCAATGTCTTCCACATAGTGCATGTTGTGTCAGAATGACCAGCGCACCAAATCACTTAATCATTTCGTATTGAATGTTGGCACGCACATTTTACTTAGCGGGCTGTTCGATTAAATCTTGGGGAGGTGTACATTGATGAAAAAGACAACATTTTTGTGATGTTTTAAGCAAATTATGTATTTTTCCAAAACAGATTCATTGTATTAGGTTTATGATTGATTTATTGTTTCCTGTGAAAATTCATAACATTTAACTTCATATGGTCACAAATGGTCAATGGGCATTAAAGGTATGTTATGTGATCTTTCCAGGGAACGCCCTCAACATCGAAAAAAAAATTGAAAGCAGATTTTCTTGCAGATTTACATTTCTGACCATAAATCGTACATGGGCGATTCCATGAAAATGTGACGGAGCAAAAAAACTAAAAAATGCTCCAAAAGATTTAATTTTACATTCATGTTGTGCAAACCCTATGCAAACGTTCAGGAAAAAATATTGCAACCATTGACCGTTGTTAACTATGATTTTTTTAAACTTTTCTTACTTCCAAAACGGTAACACGTGTTACCGAAGCAACACTTTTTTGAAAATATTTCCTAATTAATTTGATTTTAATTGATGCCACTTATAATTTTAATCCTACTAGTCAGGCCCTATTTAAAAATAGTAAACCATTTGATAAATTCATAACCACCACTCCACTATAAGCCATCAAAATGTCGTAACATGTGTTACCGAACTCATATTCAGTAAAACGTGCTAAAACCTTAATTTTTTTAGAGTTAGTTATCACTATTTATGGTTTGTTAGTTCCATTGTCAAAGTCAAACTTAATTTTAATTTAGAAATTAAATAAATAATATAAAGCTAGTAAATTATGGATGGACAAAATGTAACGCGTGTTACCGTAACATGTGTTACCGACTATTTTGCAATTTACAAAAAAGTGAGAACTTAAATTCTTGTTATTATTCTAGTATTATAAACCTTGGGTAAGTACTTGCTCACAGTAGTGACCAATTGATTGCAGGTAGGTTAGTTTAAATACACAAGCAAAACAAAGTTGGGATTTTTTTTAGTGCATCTTTTTTCGTAACGTGTGTTACCGATATTCAGAGCGGTCTTACATTAACATGAGCTGATATTTCATATTGGTGTTAGCATGAGGATTTAGCCTTAAGTCTTGGGTATTACAATACAAAAGATGTAAATTTCATTCAGACTACTTTTACAGTTATAGAGGGGAGAATAAAGAATGGCGCCCTAAAATGTAACGCGTGTTACCGTGGAATCGCCCACATACATTCCAAGTTACAGGGCGATACAATTCTTAATTACTTCAAAATCATGGTTTTAGATTGAAAATAAACTGTCGGGATAACACGACAGTTTATATTTTCACTCTAAATTCACTCTAAAACCATGATTTTGAGGTAATTAGGAATCGTATCGCTCTGTATCATGTAAATCTGCAAGAAAATCTACTTTCTAAAAAAAATTATAAATAGAGGGCGCTCTCTGGAAAAAACCACATAATATGCCTTTAATGACATCCGTTTGTTTTGTCAGAATGGCCAAGCGTGACCATTCAATTATTTGAGTGTTGCTATTATGATGCATTGAACCGCTGGTCATTAAATCTGGCCAGTACAGTTTTCTTAGCTTGTTTTTTATTATTCATGGGGAGATGTATGACATGGATGAAAAAAAAGGTTTTGGGATGTTATAAATCAAGTAAGGTTGTTTTGTTTTTTGTTTTTCCCTCTTTTCTTTTCAGGATGTAGATCTAGCTCACCGCAGGATAGAACAGATGGAAGGCTTAGAGGTTCTCACATGTGTAGAGGTTAGTATACAGGGTGAATCCAAGAAAAATGTACACGGATTGGAACATCCATTTGACCTTGATGTGTGCATTGAAAAGTGAAATTGGTTTTTTATGTATAAAGCGTAATTAATCTAATTTATCTTTATTAAAGATGAAAGTAATCGACTGATAAATAAACTGACAAGTTTCGTAAACCGACCGTGTATTTTGCCATTCCAAAGGGATTTACTCACAGTAAAATTGGTTTTGCTAAAATGGTCATTATCATCACACCAATGGTCAAAATGATATATTCCATATCATAGATTAACCGTGTTACCAAGCATTTACACTATGATCGGTAAGATATTACATGTAAAGCTATTGCATTGTGTCTGTGTAAGATTTGCTTGAAATTAACAATATATCTATACAGGCCACAGCACACAAATGCAAACACACAAAATGGTTTAATTAATTGATGCAAACACCCCGTTGCCTGTTGCCCTTGCTACTTATTAGATATTTGTTTTTGTTTTCCAATCGGACTACAAAATTGACCATGGAGTCAGTTTAGTGAACATCCATTTTATCATCTTACAATATGCATCCAGTGTCTACCTAATATGTTTGAGCAATAATATGCACAGGAAGAAGAAAAAAAATCATCCTTGCATGGTATTATTATGCATTCATACACTCTTAGTAACTGGTGTAGAACCAATCAGAAAGCAGAAAACTAGAACATCCGCATGGTTTTGATTCCTTGTTCAGGCAGCCCGGGTTCGCCAATTTTTACTGCAGGTATTCTCTCCCCGGTAGTCGGTCAACGCTATGGGAGATGGTGGGGGAGTTAGAAATAGATTGTTTCAAGCACCATTTTAATTTGCTGTTTGCATACTTTTCTAATTTACTTCATTAATATAATACATGTATCTGGTTTGTGAACATTCACTAAGTTAGTGACGTCTTGAATTAATCACGTTTATCATATGGATATATAAATTCTATACGAAATCTACTTCCCATGGTGTTAATTTTAAATGTCGGTATCGCGTGTTTAAGTTTCTCGAATGAGATAAGTAACGTATTTAAAGATTCTCAACTCCGTGGATCAAAATTATGCACAGAATGAGTTTCTGATTTGTAGTGTCGTGTATGAATTAGGTAAATACATGCATATGTTTTGTTCCTCAGAAAATAAGACAAATCAAATGCACTTGCACTGCGGGGTCGTGCCATTAATCATACATCAACATCAGCATGTGTGCATAAATATCTGTAGTTAGCACAACATACGTTGTACATCCGGTGACCTGACCTAAAGGTCAGGTCATCCCTTTGTCCTTGTTCTCTCGAAACAACACACATTTTTTTGCCTATGAACGAATAGTTTCTTGTATAAACAATTGTACTCCAAGTGAAGCATCTTGCAGGTTTTGCCATTCTTACCAAATATGTTTTTCTTGTGTTATACAGGTATTATGTATGAGACAAAACCAGATCAAGAAAATTGAGAATGTGGACACCCTTACAACTCTTACAGAACTAGATGTGTACGACAATGAGCTCACGAAGATCGAGAATCTAGAGGCTCTCGTTAATTTAGAGTGAGTAACCAATTTTGGGACAAGATGATAAAAATATTGATTGAGATCAAAAATATGTTCTCATTCAGCCCAAATTAGTAATAAGTTCAATTAGAACCCATGGTAGTGATTTCGTAATTCACCAATTTTAAAGGTAAGTGGTAGATTAATGAGAAAATATGGCAGTATTAATCCAGAACATATATTTTTCAATGGAATGGGATAGCTTTAATAAAAGTTCTAAACTTCTAACTTTGATTCTAGTCATATCTCAGAATAACAAGATGTGACTTGTGATATCCATTTCGTCGTTCTGTCAAAACCTTGTATCTCCATCTGGCCTTTCAGCATTTATAAAGTAATACTTCCTGTGTATAACCTGCTCTAAACATGTTCAAGGCCAAAAAACACATATATTAACCCTAACCAGTAAAGCTAGTTTTTTGTGCGTATCGGGGGGAGGGGGGAAAAAGTTCTATTTTTTTTACCCGAAAAATCACCCAGCACCCCCCGGGATTTGATCGCCGGACCATCCGCACCCAAGTCTGTCCCTCTACCGACTGAGCTAACTCCCTAGGTCATATGCGGCCACAAACTCCGTGGCCACATATGCCTGCGGTAGGTGACGTCATCGCGGCAATGCAGCAGCACGTGCCTGGAGATAGTTTCTGGCAGTGAGATTTAGTGAGATTCAGTGCGGTTAGGGTTATAACCTTGTAAGTGCTCTTGCTCCTGAACATGTATAAAATAACACATCCTATGCCTGGGCAATTTAACTTTATACATGTTGAAGGGCTGGAAAAACATACAAGGTTTTGACAGAACAGCGACAAAATGTTGTTACAATAGAAAGTGGTAATTTTCATCAATCATGTCTCAGAATAACCTGATTTGACTTGGTCTAGTACTCATACGCTACCGGCATCATACCCATATGATACGCATTTACGGTTTCAATGGAAAGTGCAGTGGTTATGTTGATCAGTCATCCCAAGATAACTGATAATGGCCTGATGTTTACTTAGGTCACATCTGAAAGGTTGGCATCTTGTTTGTAATACCATAGATAGGAAATGACTTGACTTGACTTGATTTGAGAAAAACTGAGACTTGACTTGAGTTGATTAACATCTGTCTGTGACTATACAAGATTTAAGGCTGAGGGTTTAACTTCTTTGTCAGCATCTTAACACTTTACATACACCAAATGATTAGCATTGAAGTAATAACCCTCACGGTCTTGCATTGGCAATGGATCACAAAACTGGGGCAGGGGGTCAACAGGGAGGACTAAATTTTTTGGTCTGGGGCCACTGAGAATTGAACCAGGGTCGCCGGACTGGCTTGCGAGTCAATCCACCACCACACGACGGGCTCTGTCCTAACCAGGCTAATTGTTCGGTGACTATCTATACCCGGGGGATATTGCGGCATATGGGATAGACCTCATGTGCATGTGCACACAGGTGCTACTGGTTGGATGATTTTGTATGTCGTAGTGCTGTTAGGGTTAATACAATATCAATATAATTACTATGTGCTATTCTTACTCAATCTCCTTTTTATTCATACAGAATCCTGGATCTCTCGTTTAATAAGTTCCGAAAGATTGAGAATCTGGATACACCCGTCAAGATCAAGAAGCTCTTTCTGGTACAGAACAAAATTTCTCGAATCGAAAATCTTGACTACCTGACGCAGATAACAATGCTGGAATTAGGTAGCAATAGAATTAGGGTAAGGCGTTTGTATAGATATCTATAGTAATAATAAAGCGACTTTCTTAAAAGAGCCTAATCAAAAGTGGTCAAAGCGCTGTACAAAATACTGACTTACGGTACAACTTATGACTACAACAATACAATAGATTCTTACAACAACATAGAGAGTAGTCAGTGTATATGGGCAAGAAATATGCATGTTTTGTCTCTCCCTGGACAAAAGTGTCACATGCACAAAGTGCCCGTTGGGTTCTTGGGTACCTGCGCTCTTGTACATCAATTGGCTGCTGTACAGAAACTCACAATTTGGAACTGATCAAAGTATAGTTGTGTTTATTGATTCAATACATCTGTATGTATGTAAACTGCTCACAAAAAGTTAGGAAACTTTTTTTAATCAAGTATATTTTTATTATTTATTACCCTCTTTGTATATGTTATATATCAATGGAAAGCTGAAGTGTTCCTCTTTAAAATGATACCACATTTGCAATGATTACATGTTGTTGAACTTGGCCACATGAATGAGAATGAGACAAAGTCACAAATCAAATGTGCCAAACTTACCTTTATCTGTGCTAAACAGTCAATAGGTAATGATCAATAATCAAACCGGTCATGCTTGAGAACCATGAATGGTTTACACAAAGATTTGCACCAGTGAGCACAACACACACACCCCAACACTCATCTCTTTAGAAATCATTGTTTGGGTATTTGCAAGACTAGGTTAACGGCTGGAAGGTCATGAAGGTAAGTGATGGAAGGTTTAGGCCTACAAGTTGTAAAAATGTCTAAGACACGGTAAACGTTTTAAGATTGAGATGTCTTGCTTGTTTTCATTACAGTGTCAATTTGTTTGTTCACACAGTAACACAAAATTGCTAATTTTGGCACATTTGATTTGTGACTTTGTCTCATTCTCATTAATGTGGCCAAGTCCAGCGACATGTCATCATTGCACATTTGGTATCATTTTAAAGAAGAACACTTCAGCTTTCCATTGATATGCAACATAATACAAGAGGGTAACACATAATAAAACTATACTTGATTAAAAAAAGTTTCCTAACTTTTTGTGAGCAGTTTATTAAACTTGTCCGACGGCGAACCCTTTAAACTTATTTATAATGAATACCCGTCGTAAAAGCCTATCTCACCATTTTTCATCTGTATGTGTTGTTTAAAAGTCAATATTTACATTCAATTGGCCGATCAGTTATTATTGATTTTGACCAATTCCATTTAACTTTAGAGGAACCACTTTGGACCGGTCACAAAGATATCGGCATCATTTAAATGCTATTGGTTTTGCTTCGATATAATGAACTTCAAAGCATTAAAGCAACACTTCACCAAATATCATTCGACTGTGTAGAAATTAAACTACCCAAGCAAATAGCGCACTTTTCAAACATAACGTCTGAACAAGTAACACATCGATCATCATTACTTTTTAGAGTTTTAATCCTTGTGAAGATGAGGATTAAATAAATAAGAAAATCAATTTGGACAATGGCACAAGAAAACTCTGTCACTTAGACACAGGGAATTAAGCACTGAACCATGTGTGTCAATGATTAGATTAATATTTCAAATCACTGCCTCCCCCTCAATTGGAAGATATTCCCTATACTGAAATGGTACACTGGCCAAAGCATGTGCATCTACTATAATTCTGTGTTTTTAACAAGGATAAACCAAGAATATGATGAAAAGATGTCATTGTGACTCCATTTCGCATCACACTGAAACATTGTTAAATGCCTAAAATATAAATATTAGTAAAAAATTAGATACTTTTTAGGGTTCTTTCTTTATTGGCATTGTAGCACATGTGTGTAATGTACTAAAGTTACAATTATTTTTTTGGTTTTTACCCATAACAGAAATTAGAAAATCTTGATGCACTGTGCAATGTTGAGAGTTTGTTTGTTGGTAAAAACAAGATCAGCAAAATAGAAAACTTGGGGAAGATGACCAAGCTAAAGGTGCTTAGTATACAGGTAAGTCTATTTCATTTCCTTGAGGCAGTCACATCAATTTCATGGAGCCATTCTCAATATTACATCTTTGGGGTGGGTTTAATGTCATTGTACAATGCCTCCGCTCTGTAAACAGGACAATAAAATCAAGTTTTAAATCATTATTCTATTTCTGTTAATCACTGCAGCTCTGAACAATACATGAAACAGAATCGTTAGAGCATATGAGGTGTGATCAAGCAAAATGAGTAGGAAGTCGCAAAATATTGATTTTGTGATTATAAGCAAACAAAGCATCAGAGTTCTTTTGTTTTCTTTTGTTTTGAAAACATTTCTATTGAACTGATCTTTGCAACTAAGTGTGTAATTGTGATGGGGTTTTCTGCAAAATGTAGCGTTATGACTGACCAATACAAACAAGTAGAAGAAAACCCAAAATGTGATATGATTGAATTCAGACTCATTTTTCTTGAATGCACCACATATCATTTGTCAAGTTTATGTGATTAATTAGTGTAATTCTCTTCCACAAGACATTGTTGTCACAGCATACTTGTTAAATAACAGGACTGAATCCATTTCTTAACCATATATCACTAGAATTTGAAATGAAAAGGTAGGGACATGTTTCTTGATTGTGGCACTCTTTTAGTTGATCAAAATAAAAATAAATTTTGAGTTCAAAGTCAAATTTTATCATGCAAGGTTTGCCAAAAATGTTTTTTGATTTTTAAGGACAATTTTGAGTTTCAGGCACTAAAAATAATCATGTTTCTAACATGAACTTAAATTCTACTAAACCCCTTGTTGAGGTTAGAAACTCACAAACACACTTCCAAGTTTGCCCAAAAATGTGCTCTGTTTGTTTTGTTTTAACAGAGTAATCGTATAGTGAAATTAGAAGGTCTGGAAGACTGTGAGAATTTAGAAGAACTTTACATAAGCCACAATGGCCTAGAGAAGATTGAAAACCTTGACAAGAATGTAAGTAGTTTACACTGATTAAAGGATAATGACTGTGTATCAGTTGTTTAGAGGTAAGTGTAAAGAATCAAAACATTTTCACTTTGGAACCAAGTCATTACATGAGGGGCGTAGCCCCAAGGAAAATTCCAAGGTCCCAAAGTAAAAAAGTAAAAAATTCATTTCTTCACCGGTACCGACAAAACAACTGATTAAAGTCATTATCCTGATTTAAAACCGATTGAAATAGTCATTTAATGATACTGGACGGGACTTGTACTTTATTAATCATTAAAAAGGTTCACTTTGCGGCAATTTAACCATGCTTCACCCTTTACAAATCGATTAATCTGATCGGAAATTGTGCAAGCGAACTACTCACACGTCGCGTAACTATTGCGTTGTGCAAATACGCCATGTGTTTGTGGCATTGAGCAAATTGTTTTGGTGATCGAACTTGATACGCATCATACGTGGTTGGCTAATATTTACTTGGAGGTACTTGGTTATCCTTTAGTAACCTGCAGTCAATGAGGGCATTTGATTAGGTCGCACGTATCGCATATATTCATGAGGTTTTGAATCTCAAATATAAGCCCCACCCCTCCCATGCTAGTTCCCTAAGCAACTTACAATTTATAGTTTGGTGATGTTGGTCAAATATAATAATTCATACTATGTTGCAATAGTAAGGAATTGTAAGAGCGACCCATACACATAGTGAACAACAAGATTGGATTTGAAACATTGTCTCATTGGTTTTATATAAACACTGCATAAGAAAGTCTAAATTATGAACAGAAATGTGAATGTGTGATTAGTATTGTTGTGTATGAATTAGGTCAATTAGATAAGTATGTCTTGTTTTTCAAGAAATTAGACAAATAAATGCACTTGCACAAATATCCATTGCTTGTAATGCAATTCCTCCACCATTAATCACATCAACATCAGCGCACATGCATTGATTTTTCTCATTTCTCTCAAATCAAAACATAGGCACTTATTGACCTATAATTAATTATCAGCCAACAGTTTCACACAAGTTGCTCTTTATTTAATGTGTCCCTGTTCTCATCTCACAGTTAAAATTGACAACTTTAGACCTGGCAGGCAACAGAATAAGTAGAGTGGAGAATGTAGCTCACCTTGTAAAACTAGAAGAGTTTTGGGTAAGTGTCATATTATACTTTATGCTGCATTATTAGGTATTGTTGTCTGAGATGCATTTTATTCACCAGAATTATGTGCATGTCATGTTAGGAAACAAGTGTTGTACTTCATGTTAATGAAAATGGGACTACTCTAGTCAGTGCCAAGGTGCATCATAACCGAAGCTATTGACCATTTCAAATTGAGATCGGAAATCTTCGGAAAAACAGGTCACGTGGACTAGGTGCGTTCTACGCAACGGTTGATCGCATTCATAGCATTGGTTGTCCGCCTAGTGGTTTACTATGCTTACATACAAGCGTACTCATGAGAAGTAAAACTAGTTAGTGAGACTATTTTGTTTCTATCAACAATGGTGTCGATACCAGCAATTTCAAAATTTATCGAGCAGACGGTAAATGTGAAAGTATTACCCCGAATCTCTTTTATCTCATCGTTTTTGTTACTGAAACACCGCCAGATACAACTTTGTGAGCAAGACAATCTTTCACAAACACCAGCGCAATCTACACACGGGTTATTACAGACACCGGGTTGTAAACGCGTTTGTGTTTCTATGGATGACTTGGGGTCATCCACTGATGCCAAAACACACTCAGCTAATCAGAAACATTCGGAACCGATCAAATATTTTCGGATTTGAAATGGTCTATAAGGGTATAACAAGTGGTGTTGCCCACCTGAAGAGGCGACCATGGGGTGGGTAGGGGGATTTCAAAATTTGGCAGAATCCTCTGTGGGGGACTAGTATTCTAGGTGTGGGAGGAGGTAAGATGTGATGGACAATGTTAGCATCAGTCCTCGTCTTCGTCATAACAGCCCCCTCCTTTGTAGGTTAAATTGCAACAATTTCGCATTAAATACACACATTAAAAAGATATACCTTAATATAGTTTTCTTTAATCACATGATTTTATGCAATTATGTTAATTTTTGTTTGATAAAATACCCTTAATTGAATGGTTTTCTGTATTTCCCTGTGACAAAGGGAACAATCTTGTTTGCCTACCTATAATATGACATGTAACATCCAACCTTATGGGCACTGGAGTAATTTGCCTTGTTGATTATTCCATGAACTCTTGTTTCATTTGGGTGCATCCAAAGTGTATGTGCTATACTATTTGCCCTGGGGAAGTAAGTTGCCAGTACTTATCTTCTCCACCCAAAGGATATTGGGTGGCTGATACTTGTAAGTTTTGATTGTACTTTCTAGGAATATGATACTGGGATACAGTATATTTATGGCCCCCTTTGTCCAGGAAAATATCTCTGAAGGGTTCAGAGGCTGTTGACATAAGTCGGTTGCACATTGTTTACAATAAACTTAATTACACACCTTTGAGATCTCTTTTTTTCTCTTCAGTTCAATGACAACCAGCTGGACAATTGGAAAGATCTGGATCAGTTACGGAACGCAAGCAGTCTTGCCACAGTATATTTTGAAAGAAATCCCATCGCCAAGGATCCAAGATACAGAAGTAAAGTGAAACTAGCTCTACCCTGTGTAACACAGATTGATGCAACATATTGCAAAGCCTAAATTCATGTTACTATTGTTTGCATCACAATGCATTGGACTGTTTCAGATCTATAAATATGCCTTTAAGGGGGGACTCAAGGAAGTCACTTTTTGAATTTTGTGAGTGCTGTAATTATTGAACTATGGCTCAAATGTATATAAAATTATACATTTTTGGAAAGGAAATGGATCAGAGAATCCAAATTTTGTGTCAATTTTGACCCAAAAATGTTGAACACGGCTAACAAAAATAATTGAGTAAAAAATTCCCAAATTTATAGATTATGATGTTAAGACACTGACTTAGGCACTTTTTTGGCGCTTTTTGGTCAAAATTTTCAAAAATATTAAATTAGGTTTAAAAAATTAAAAAATCATCCCTAATAAGTTAGTGTCTTTACATCATAATCTATAAATTTGGGAATTTTTACTCAAAATTATTTTTGTTAACTTTTTGGGGTCATAAAAGTGATTTTTGGTCAAAATTGACGCAAAATGTGGATTCTCTGATCCATTTCCTTTCTAAAAATGTATCCTTGTATATGCATTTGATTAATAGTTCAATAATTATAGCACTCATAAAATTTAAAAAATCAAGTCAAAAACTTCCTGGACTCCCCCCTTAACATCACATGCCCGTCATGTTCATGAGTTTCTAGTCTTAGGGATTCTAAATATGACTATGATCATCATGCGATGCATACACGTTGAACATCACATACCCGTCATGTTCATGAGGTTCTAGTCTAAGGGACTCTAAATATGACTATGATCATCATGCGATGCATATGCCTTGAATATCACATGCCCATCATGTTTATGATGCTTTTAGTCTAAGGGATTCTAATATATGACTTTGATCATCATGCGATGCATACGCGTTAAACATAACATGCCCATCATGTTTATGATGCTTTTAGTCTAAGGGATTCTAAATATGACTTTGATCATCATGCGATTCATACGCATTAAACATCATATGTCCGTCATGTTCATGAGGTTCTAGTCTAAGGGATTCTAAATATGACTATGATCATCACGCGATGCATACGCGTTAAACATCATATGTCCGTCATGTTCATGAGGTTCTAGTCTTAGGGATTCAAAATATGACTATGATGATCGTACGATGCATACGCGTTAAACATCACGTGCCCATCATGTTCATAATGCTTAATCATGTACTCCATCTCTAATGAGGTGACGCGTTGAACATCACATGCCCGTCATAAAGATGTGGTCTAACAGACTCTGAATCTGACTATAATTGTGTACTCCATCTCTCATCTTAAAGGTATATTATGTGATCTTTCCAGGGAACGCCCTCAACATCGAAAATTGCAGATTTACATTTCTGATCATAAATCGTATATACATTCCAAGTTACAGGGCGATACGATTCTTAATTACTTCAAAATCATGGTTTTAGAGTGAAAATAAACTGTCGTGTTAACACGACAGTTTATATTTTCACTCTAAATTCACTCTAAAACCATGATTTTGAGGTAATTAGGAATCGTATCGCTCTGTAACTTGGAATGTATGAACGATTTATGATCAGAAATGTAAATCTGCAAGAAAATCTACTTTCTAAAAAAAAATCATGAATAGAGGGCGCTCTCTGGAAAAGATCACATAATATGCCTTTAAGTTGGAGGGTGTGATATAAGTATTATACTCAAATGATCCCATCATTATATCACACATACAACTTTAACATGATGGCATATGTTCTAGCAAGATTAAAAGAAGAATATTATATCAGCCCTATCAAAAATATTGCCCCTATGATCGAAATATATGCTGATGTCAGCCCCATCTTGAATGAAGTATATAGAAAGGCATTTTACATCCTGGTGCCAATTTTTTATATTTACCAATGGGGATGTTTGAATAATATAACAATACAGTAACCACCTATGCCATCATGTAGGGAACATAGTTTAGGATCTAATCTTTGTTGAGTTGGCAGCTAGGTAAATTTAAGTACAGAATTTGTGCAATTTTATAGAAAATTCTTTGTACTTGCTTGTGTGTAAACTTATTGTGCGCTGTAAGTTTAAATGAATAATAGCATTTTTTTCTTGACTCTCACTTTGAAAATTTACTAATTCCTTGAAAATTTTAATTTTTAGTCCTTATCTTCACTTCCACCAGACAGTGACTGACATGCAGTACATATGTACGCCTACTTGATGTTTGGGCATATCTTGCACCTGTAAAGTTACATCACTGTCCTGAGAAGTGAATTAGACTATACGTTAGAATCTTGATCACAAAGCATTGTGAGAGTGTTTTATGACTGACTGTACAGGGTGTCTCAAAAAAAACCGTGCACGTGTTTACCCAGCTTATTGACCGTGAACTTATAGAATTTGGTGTAACAATTGTATACATAGTGATAGCCATAACGGTTAGCTTTCATATTCCGTTGATTTCATCTGATTTGGATTTGTCAATCTTGAGATATGACCAATTAACTAAAGCTACCTAAAGTTGACGTTGTGCCAATTTACAGTTTGCAATGAATAGAAAGGGTTACTCCGGAGAGAGGGGTTGTTACCACCGGGGGTTACCACCCCCTAAAAAATCCAATCCGAAATGCAGAGTATGCTTATTTGGGTACCATGTTATAGCTAGAGGTTCCCTCTATCCATACATACTAAAACAAGTACAAACATCCCATGCATGACGTCACAATGACGTCACCAAACATGGCCGACCTCAAAATCCCGCCGTATTCGCTGGACAGTGAAATATCATAGAAATCTTCGTCAAAAAAGTTCTAAATATCGGAATTTCACCCGATTTTTTGCTTATAAGTGATGGAAATGGTGTTTCTAACATAGGCCTATGCTAAAATATTTCAGGAACATACCATAAAAGATTTTTCAAAATGGCGATTTAATTTTTTTTGTAAGGTGGCAACCACCCCCCTACAATCGGACTTTGACGGCTTACCCTACCCCCGGGTAAGGTGGCTGCCTCAATTTGTTTTCGTCAAAATGAGCGCAGGGAATTTAAAAGCGATCACCTAGACGCCCTAGGTCACTAATGTTTGCGTTCTTGCGTAATCGGCGACCGCCCTCCCTTAAGAGGACGAGGGTTTTAATGCTTATCTTAAGCATTCTTTCCGTAAAAGTGGCACAACTTCGATTTTAGGTAGCTTTAGTTAATTGATCATATCTCAGGATTGACAAAACCAAATTAGATGAAATAAACGGCATATGAAAGCTAAGTGTTTGGTCTATCAATATGTATACAATTGTTACACCAAATTCTAGAAGTTCATGGTCAATAAGTTGGGTAAACACGTGCACGGTTTTTTTTGAGACACCCTGTATTAATGAATTAATGTATGTATTCCAATGAAAGTTGGATAAAACCTTGTTCCAACACATTTGTCCTGATTATTGACATTCAACTCAATCGTAACATTCAATCTTTCAGCCAACTATGTGTGATCCATGTATTTTAGGTTATTTTCACAGCAGCCCTAAGTGTACATCACATAATATTACAAAATATCCTCGAACAACAACAAAACACGCTCGCGTGTGGCATAAAATGGCATAAATTTCGTCCATAGCATTATGACAGTGACTATGTAAAATATTGCTGGTTCATGTTCTGGTTACCCAGGATAAGTAGCTTCCAATGTATCTCAAGGCAAATTGGCTCACAGGATTGTTTAAAAAAATCTTGTTATATACTTAATAATTGTGTGCATTTCAACAAAAACATTTCTAAAAGACTTAAAACTTGAATTTTATACTGAATAAGTGTTTCAACTTATCTATCCGAATCATTGAATCACATACAACTATATTATGAAACAAGTTGAAACTGAAACAGTGTTGGCCTAGAGCAAGCGTGTGCAACCTGCGGCCCGCCGGCCTCTAATCTGCGGCCCGCGAAGCAATTCCAAAATTCCCATTGATGCGCCCCGTTTTAACCGGAACTAGGTTTACACAAATGGCGGATTGATTTAGTGGTGTCTCCCTTATAATTTAGTAAATATAACTAGAGGCGTGATTGCGTGTTAAAATCCCTGGTTAAAATGGCGCTTGCAGCAGCAACAGCGAGTAAAAAGAGGAAATTACACGAAGAGAAGAGGAGCAGGTATTCAATGAGCAATGGACTGAGGCTTGTCTTCCTAAGGCTTCCCCTCCCCCTATTACTCCTCCTCCGGACATGTTTTTGAATGTTTGACAATCACTGCGGCCCGTGAATGGATCTCAAAATCACAATGAGGCCCGAGAAGAGGAGCAGGTATTCAATGAGCAATGGACTGAGGCTTGTCTTCCTAAGGCTTCCCCTCCCCCTATTACTCCTCCTCCGGACATGTTTTTGAATGTTTGACAATCACTGCGGCCCGTGAATGGATCTCAAAATCACAATGAGGCCCGGGTGGTAGTATACAGATACAACATGGTATAGAGGGAAGTAGTGTGAATTACTGGCCCCGAGGTGTTGGATGAGTGCGTCTACTTCCCGACGCGTAGCGGAGGGAAGTAGACGCACTCATCCAACACCGAGGGGCCAGTAATTCCCACTACTTCCCGATATAAACCATGTTGTATTTGTTTTACTATACATCATAAATATTCATCACGAAATTATAAAAACTTACAACTAAATCCGTCTCTGACAGTTCAGCGAAACGACCAGCAGCAGACGACGCCATTTTGACAACAACAAAATAACCATGCTCGTCGCCAGAATGCAAAGTTCTATACAATGTGACGTGTATACGTTTGTTGAACTGTTTCGTTCAGGGGATGAGACTGTTTCGTTCAGGGGGTGCGGTAGTTGCCTCCTAGGGGTGCGGTAGTACCCTTATTTTTTCCCCGCGTCTGCGTCTTTCCCGTACGCGAGGAAGTAGGCTAAATACTGAAGTGCGTAGCTAACGGAATAGACCAATAGGAAACCGCGATTAGCTAATGAATATTTATGATGTATAGTAAAAAAGGTTGCACATGCTTGGCCTAGAGAATGTCATTCAGTAACCTGAGGTGTTGTGAATGTTATAATTGTTGTTTTAAAAAGAGCTATAGGCTATATATAGTATAGAGAAACTAATCCCATCTGGAAGTGGGAGAATAGAGATGTAACAAGCATCATTAAATATCACAACTCAAAAAAGCGAACTGCCAGTACAGGGACTCGAACCCATGATTCCCTGTATATTAAACGCCTATTTGGCCACTAGTACTTGGTGATATTCTTGCAATGTTCATGTTAGGATATTTCAAAACTGTTTGTAATTTCTAGACTTATCAACTTTCATTTCGCATGAATTTTGCTAGATTATATTTTCCAGCCAATGTTTGGGCTGGGTAGAGATTGGTTGGGCAAGTTGAGTATGGCAAATTAACGCAACAAGGTCTAAATACAGGGCATGTAAAAAAAAAGATGCCATGTAAAACATGATTGTTTTTTACCATGACAAATATAACAAAATTATGCGAAATAGCAAGAATTATGTTCAGCAATCGTTAATGTGTCATAAGAATTGTTTCCTATCCTTTTTGGAGCTTTCGTTATCAAATTATGGCAAATCTTCTCAGGCATGTCAAATTCAGCTTTGGCCATTTTTTATGTGCAGAGAACTCTTTTATTAGAATCGTCATTCAGTGTGTAATTGAACATAATCAATCAAATCAATAATAATCAACCTACTACATGTTCATCCATAATTTCCATGAAAACTCGAATATTTGGAATAGCTCAAATGCAGATTTTTCAGTTGAAAATCCAATTCCTTTTCAAAAGTGACCAAAGTGGGATTTGCACTCTTGTTACGCAATTGACCCTATCTTGGGAATTAGAGGGTGGAATTTAATGGGATGAATTGCATTTAATTGGCCAAAAGCGCTTCGGAAGTGTGCTTGCAAAGCGCTATGTAAGAACGGTATTATTATAATTATTATTATTACTTAAATGATAGAGGACAAACATGGCTTACAAACTGTTTAATTGTTTGTAATTATTTTGGTTCCTCATGGGACACTTATTTTGACACACCCTGTATTTATCAATGAGAGATTGAGTGGCACTTTCATGACACAGGTAGAAACCAAAGATAAATTCTGGTTTGTCCTGAAGCTATGACAACTTATGATCTCAATTGTCATAATTTCTAGAAATATTTATTATTTAGATCAGTGTGTGTACAGTTTTATGTTGATATTATTATGCTATAGGCTTATGTTGTGTAAAATGTTTCAAAAACATGTAAATAAATAGAAATAATTTACAACAAATTTGATATGATTTGCGTTTTATTTGAAGTTGTGAATGTTTGAAATATGATCCCAAGTAATATGTGACCAGTCACATCAAAATGGACATGTTGGAGGCCTGAGTCAATTCAGAGTTATCGGTATGACTTGAAAGAGCAAATTTTAGGCTTTGAAATGACACCATATTAAAGGTAATCGGACCGTCGACTTTGTAATCACAAGATATGATTTGAAGAAGCAAATTGTTTTCGATTATTTTCTTTATATTTCACCAAATATATTGGCCTCTGTCTCACAACTGTGTTTGCCGACAACATGTCCTTTTTGACGCGACTGGTCACATATATTCCCTGCAAATAAAATCTCAACCTTTGGCCCTTTATCAAAAGTTAGATTCCTCTTAACTGCGACTCCATATAAATATCGATGATATGTGATCACACTTGGGAATTCTTTTCTTCACATACTCACATATGTTGGGGCTTGGGACCAATCTGTTTTAAGACTTCATTCTCATAGACAAGGGTCCATGAACACAATATTTTTAAATCGTTATTTCACATATTTACCCATTTTTGTGAGGCAGGTATTTGAATATTATACTCTATTTCATATTTTATCCCACGAAAATATGGTAAATTGGCTAAAACTTGTTTTCCAACTGTTGCCATGGAAACAAGAATGATCGATGGAACCTAATATAATTTTTGTGAATTTGGGCGCAAGGCCTAACATAAAGACAGCAAAAAAAGTAACTCGGCTGTTGTAAAATCACCTATAATTTTAAAATTGTTACTCATATTCTAAAAATGAAAATACCAGGAGACGGAAAATTTAATCACAGTGATTTTGACACCTTGCTTGTTAAAATCGATCGAGTATTGTTGTCGCGGTATGTGCTTACAGATGAAAAGTGCCCATTTCCATTGTTGCAGTAACTCCTATTGATCTCTCTGATTCAGCGTGAAGATAATAGCGGGAATTCTGATTAGCTGTTCTTGTTGTGCTGTAAACTTGATTAGGATAATCCGGGACAAATTTAATGGGGATGACAGGCGTACTTCTTTAAAATTATAAAGAATGAATTTAAAGCTCCAAATGCTCAGAAGGTCTGAGAAGACAGACAGGACAGGTCATCGCCATGGGCAAACTATCAAAATTCCCGCTATTATCTTCACGCTGAATCAGAGAGTTCAATAGGAGTTACTGCAACAATGGAAATGGGCACTTTTCATCTGTAAGCACATACCGCGACAACAATACTCGGACGATTTTAACAAACAAGGGGTCAAAATCACCGTAATTAAATTTTCCGTCTCCTGGTATTTTCATTTTTAGAATATGAGTAACAATTTTAAAATTATAGGTGCTTTTACAACAGCCGAGTTACTTTTTTTGCTGTCTTTATGTCAGAGGAAATCTCCAATGAACACATCGTGGATATTTATATAGAGTCGCAGTTACGTTGATGATTCTTGAACGCTTACCAAATATCAAGGAAAAGGGGTATATTTTCGAGTGTCATCAAGGACCGCGAAATCAGGAAAATAGGCGTTATTTTATAAATCAGTCTCCGCGAAATTCAGAAAAAGAGGTATTTACGAAAATATTCATGTTTTGGAATCCTGCTCAAACCCAGTATGGTTTAATTATTTGATGAGGACACAACCCAAATCCACCATTTGTGGTACACCAGTTAGAGCACATCAGGACCATAAACACCTGGTAATGTTGGGAGCAACCTGTTTTATCTATTTTATGTATGTATAACGGGTCTTTGACCTTGATGTGTACATTGAACCATGATGTTGTTGTGGTTTGTAAAAGTGTCATTGAAAAGGCTGTTCAAAATTCTAGTCATTAAAAACAAGAAAGGGGGCCGGGTATTTTTCACCCCCATTTTGTCCTTGATTTGGCAGAGGGGGTTAACATTGATGAAAAATCCTTGTTGAAGAACATGCATGGTTACCAACTTCTGTGTTGAGTTGTGGGCCGGGCTCAAAACTAGCCCATATAGAAACAAAGCGTGGGCTCACTCATGTGTGACGATCTATTTTTACTTTTCAGATTGAATCAAAATGAAGAATTATTAATGATTTGAACAACCATACATAACAAACAACAGTTTAAAGGGGGGCATTGAGTGATAAGTATGGGAGTGCGCCCTCAATTATCCTGGAAATCAGTTTTTTTGCATATACACTCGTCAAAAGAAGTTCCTGGACACTTACATTAAATTAATATTTAATAGAATATAATTATATATATATAATTGTATATCAAAATAAGCAGAAAGTAATCCTCTAACAGCTTAACATGGAATTTAGACATGATCACTCATGCATGGCATATCCCATTCACTTGACAATGGCAAGAAGATTGCAAAAAATTGGATAATCCCTCCATTCAAATGACTGTAAATGCTCATTTCTTGCAATTTCCTTTTACGCACCTTACCATTGCTTAATGAATGTGCTCAGCCATGCATGAATGCGTACTTCTTAATTTCATACAGACGTGATAGAGAATTATTGTCTGCTTATTTTGACATGCAATTGTTTAAAATATTAAATGTTTATGTGAAATATTTGAACTTCAATGAGTGTCCAGGAACTTCTTTTGACGAGTGTACTAAGGCCAAACAAAGAAGAAAGTCTGTCTCAGAAACATTGTGCAAAAAAGCTAAGTGCTGTGCGATTTTTGTAAAAAAAAATTTAGAAAATGGGCTGAGGTATGCGATTTTTTTTTTTCGATTCTTTTTTGTTGTTGTTTTGTTTTGTTGTTGTTGCTTATCCAAGCTTACAGAGAATTTTTTTAAACTTTTTAAAAAAAAAACCAAAACAAAAAACAACAAAAAATATCCAAAAAATATCCACACAAAAAAGAAGAAGTTTTTTTAGCCCCCAGCGCATAAAACTATGCGCCGTAGCTCATTTCACATACCAATGCGGGCGGGCTTCTGAAACAGACCTTCTTTGTTTGGCCTAACTACCATCTGAAACAGTTTACCAACATTCACCGTTTATCATATAAAATTTCATGATTTTCTTAGTTTCGATATGATCATATCGAAACTAGGTGCTGAATTCGGAAGTTATGCTATCATTTTACTCACGGACTTTCGAGGCAAATCTCAACCCAGAAGTGCCGTTATTTGCTTATTTGGCATGAAGGCAATGTCGGAATTGTATGACAATCACATTTTGGATTTGGGCTATGTTGATGATTATCTTACGTTATTTGCTCATTTAGTATATCGATACATCTCTCAATGCCCCTTTAAAATATAAAGGAAAACTCGCAGACAAAAGATTAAGCGATTAGTTTTGTTTCTTTTAAACAAATACACATTTTTTTTGCACTTTGCCAAAAAGGTGAGATCACCCGGGCCATCTTACACAATGAAGTGTTCATGATCTAAAATTCTAATGAATGGGTAAAGTATGTCAAAGATGATGGAAAAACAATGTACCTAATCCCACTGATTTTGAAAATGAATACTGATCATTTTGGGACAACCTGTAGTATCTCCTATCTATCCACATCGGAGAAATGAATAGGTAAGGGTAGTTAGTATACAGGGTGAATCAAAAGAAATTATGCACGGATTGAAACGGCTCTTGACTTGATGTGTGCATTGAACCATGATGTTGTTGTGGTTTGTATAAAGTGTATTTTATCTAGTATTGAGTGAACACAGTGGCCATATCAGTGGTGGGCTTCATTAAAGACCTATCAACAAAGAGAACTAATATTTCAATTTCAAACTGCAAGGATGCTTAAAATTTCATTTTATATGTTACACAAATTTAGCAGAAGAAGCAATGGACATGGAACTTGTGAGCCTGTCAATTATTTTTTCACAATGTGAATAAATGACTTTCATACTTCGGTGCAAATGATCAAGAAAAGTGTCTTCACAACATTTCATTTGTGTGATATTTCGATACGCTATGGTACATTCTCGTATAACTATGAAATTATGCAATGTTTTAAACAGTTTTGGGTGAATTCTCCCTGGTTAACTATGCCAGTATCACAATAAATGCATGTAGTGAGCACCTACTCCATTTCATCATGCTACATGTCTCAACTGTAAATCCCATTGGAATGGTGAAGAAAAAAATGTGTCGCACTTTGCTTATTTGGCATTTAATTACTTTCATTTTTGCAAACTAAATTAAATACGCTTTATAAAACAACACCAATTTCATGGTTCATTGCACACATCAAGGTCAAATGGTCGTTTTAATCAGTGCACAATTTTTCCCCTTGGCCTTGAAAAACGTTACATCGATTACGTCACAAACTCAAATGTGGCCCTTTTATTGCATACATTTTGCTGGATCGCTTGCCAAAACAAATGATCCTTAATATCACACTATGGTGGCAAAATTCGAGGCCACATTTGCACTTTTCAACAACAAAACCAGTGGTGCGATACTTTTTTCCAGGTGTATAGTTGGGTTTATTGCTTTTAGTCAAATACCCATTTACACAAAGTGGGCATTAAAATGAGTTTGTCACCCGTTTTTGAGCATTGCAACGTTTCTGATCCGCTTTATATAATCATGAATGGCTTCGAGCATTATAGCGTTTCTGACCCGCTTTATATAATCATGAATGGCTTCGAGCATTATAGCGTTTCTGATCCGCTTTATAATCATGATAGGCTTTGAGCATTATAGCGTTTCTGATCCGCTTTATATAATCATGAATGGCTTTGAGCATTATAGCGTTTCTGATCCGCTTTATATAATCATGATAGGCTTTGAGCATTATAGCGTTTCTGATCCGCTTTATATAATCATGAATGGCTTTGAGCATTATAGCGTTTCTGATCCGCATTTTATATACATGAATGGCTTCGAGCATTATAGCGTTTCTGATCCGCTTTATATAATCATGAATGGCTTTGAGCATTATAGCGTTTCTGACCCGCTTTATATAATCATGAATGGCTTTGAGCATTATAGCGTTTCTGATCCGCTTTATATAATCATGAATGGCTTTGAGCATTATAGCGTTTCTGATCCGCTTTATATAATCATGATAGGCTTTGAGCATTATAGCGTTTCTGATCCGCTTTATATAATCATGAATGGCTTTGAGCATTATAGCGTTTCTGATCCGCATTTTATATACATGAATGGCTTCGAGCATTATAGCGTTTCTGATCCGCTTTATATAATCATGAATGGCTTTGAGCATTATAGCGTTTCTGACCCGCTTTATATAATCATGAATGGCTTTGAGCATTATAGCGTTTCTGACCCGCTTTATATAATCATGAATGGCTTCAAGCATTATAGCGTTTCTGACCCGCTTTATATAATCATGAATGGCTTCGAGCACAAAGCAATGTTGCTGTTTATCACCTTTTTTTGAACACATCCTATATACAGCGCCCCCACGTGTTATTGAGGCTGACGAAAGGCAAGCGAGTTGCTGCCAGAAAGCTACCCCAGAGGTAAGCTTATTTACTGTTGTGAGAAATAATAATCTCAAAAATACATCCTATATTTATTTCCCTAGATCAACCATTACTCATACTTCCTGCCTGTCTAGATAGCTTAAATCATTCATACAAAAATAAAATAACACAAAGAGGCATTTTCCTTTTTTGTAAGTATTTTATCCAAGTTTGATAACTACATACCATTGGATGAATGTGCATTTATTTTGCATAATATTCTTATTATTGAAATGTGCTTGGCTACAAAATTCTACAATAAACATAGTGTTAATAAATAATAGGCAATGTAAAGAAAAGCAATTGAATTATATTATTTTTGAAAGCCTGACAATTGTTTTAAAATATTTCCCCTATACATTTACAATTGGAAGTAAAACAATTGTTAAGCAATCATGCAAGCAAAACCACCAGCCCCTGAACCTTATACACGGCTAACATCAAAAGTTAAAATAGGCAATCCAAAGAAACTCGTTACTTCTCAATCTTGAAAGTTTGCCGATGTTTTTTTTAATATTTTCCCTATAAATTTACAATTGGAAGTAAAAACAACAAAAGCAATCCTGCAAGGCAGACAGACACCCAAACTCAGCTAACATAATATAGAAATGAGACACATTGGATAGGTAACAGATATTACAAAGCACCAGTCAAAGTACTCTCAGTTAGTCTCTTTCAGAAGCAATATGTAATTTATATATAGTACAATAGTATAAGTATATACAATAAAAATGTCACCCTATCTACTGCTATAAATATGATACTACAAACCACAGTACAGTGTTCAACCTTTTAGTCCATACTCCATACCTTTTTTCTATTTGAAAATCACAAAAAAAACATCTATTGCTTGAAGATATATACATTTTCACAACTATTTTCACAACTATTTTCACAACTATAAGACCAAAATAAAATGTCAATTGATAAAAGCCAAATTTAATAATGAGGTTTAGTGGAATCCTTGGAGCTTTTCAGATAAAGCTTTTCCCTGAAACTCATTACTTCCATCATTGCTTATATTTATAATATGTTTTCCTTTTTTTCAAACTGAGGCATCCTGAGGCGTATTTTCCAGTAGCCCTACACTATTAATTATAACATTATAATAATTTACCAATCTTTAAGAGTGGAGTAAAATATGTAGGATTTTAATAACTGCAAAATACTTTTACTATAATCAAAACAATAATTGTCAATCATAGCGTCATGATATGATGAGCGCCCGCTATGATCAACAATTATTTGTTTTGATTATAGTTGCAGCAGGGCTATGTAATCAAAGATACACACAACTGAACCAATCGGGAAAGTTTGAAATGAAAACAGTGGAATTGAACAGAAATAAATAACTAGATACATAGTGCTGAAGATTCGTTGCGATCTTCAGCACCTGTTTCAGTAACCTTTTATGCGCAAGTACAATATAAATAGAGTTTAATTTATAGGTTAATATTTGATTGTATTCAAAGTATTAGATTTAACTAGTTTTCAAGGTTTGAAGGCCAATTATTAAATATATATAATAATAAAATAAACCTGACTACATATAAAAAAGATCCTTTCTGATCTTAATTAATAACTGTTAGGATTTTAGCCATAAGGACATTATAAATAGATTTGAACCTCGGATCGAACTAATTTGAAAATGTTAAGGACCATTATAATTATAATTTTTAAAAATCAAATCCTGACTATATATCATAGCCATTGTATGATTACAGCAAATATAACTTAAATCTAGCAACCAAGGGCAATCAAATAATTTGTCATCAAATAATGATTTGATAATTTTGTGCAAGTTTGTTTTGTAATTGATTTTGAAATCCTTTACCGGATGCCTGCACGCGTGAGTGTATAATAACGCATAGTAGTGGGTGGTAATGAATCAATTGCGCATCTCATCAATTACGCAGTTGTCACGCCAGCGTAATTGATGAGATGCGCACAGACGCATAAATAGCGCTCAAATCCGGCAAAGCTTTCTGTCAACAACTACAGAACTAATGCTTCATTAGTGTCTTGCTGCGTCCTGTTGGAATCCATTGGTCATGACTTGTGAGGTAGCCTTGCGAGTGCCAAAGTTAACAATGTGATCAGTGCTCTCTCCTCTTTCATATTTTCTCCACATCTCCCAGAATAGTCTTTCAAGATTGGTAGCATATGTCTTCACATTAAAGAGAGGACTTGCGGTTCGTCTGCGCCACACCTGTGCTCTAACATCATGCAAGCTGAAGTAAACAAGAGAAAAAAGGAACAAATAAGTTTGAGGGATTATGGCATTCTGGATTGGCTCATTTTGAGGGAAATTATCAAATTAAGAGACAGCCATTAACCTAGAGAGTATGTCATAAGGTTACAAGGTGTTTACACAGTTAGAGTGGTATATATGCAATAACTTAATAGTCATCGTCAGAACACTTCTGCACTTTTTTTCAGTGACTTGACGCGTCGCTGCCCCTGTAATCCGATTGGCTGCGATTGTATCTATGGGTCATGATTGTCCCCGCCCACACGCTCATTAACTAGACGCGGGCATTGGCGTTTTTTCTGACGACGACTATAGTAAGCACATCATAAAGTTATGATAGGTCAATTTCAAAAAGGAGATTTGTCATTGATCTACATAGAAACTAACAGAGATGTTCACCTCTTGGTAATAGTAAGATAGGACAATAATCAAATCTCTATACAGGGTCAGAAGTTTGTCAAAAGTAAATCTTTTGACTGTGCTGCTGATTACATAGGGGTATCAGCAGACCAGGGTGGAACATGAGACCACTCATGATTTGAATTTGACATAATATCAATTACACCCACAGATAATGATGACAACATAAGAATTGATAATTGCTTGCTTATTGTCCCTATCATATTCCAATCCTAACTCAACTAATGGTAATCTCTTTTAACTTACTAGTCTGGATCATTTCCGAGTCTGACAGATATGTCTTCATAAGCCTGCCTTGAGTTTGCTACCAACTCTGGACAACCAAGTGTTTCTAGTTGTGATGCTGCGACTCGAGATGCCAAGGTTTCACCTGTAAAATTGAAAATATTATGTATAAGTTTAATTTACAATAAAGGGCATATTCTTAACTTTCTCATCAAAGTATGAACATTTACTGCCTATCAAAAAACACAAAAATTATGTCTACTTGGACAATTCTTTGCGGTAGAAAGTTTGGGTCAACAAAATTGAATATGCCAATTGGCAATTTTTAACGATAAATGCTTACTGACACATAAACTATTATGTTTTCCCAAGACACATACAAGTATCTCTTCTGACTAAATGAGTGCCTTTGTGCACATGCCACACAATTTTACAATAAATCGATTATGATAGACTATATCTATGCTACAAATTGCATGACATTCAATCAATCAATCAATCAATCAATCAATAACTGAAATTTATATAGCGCCAGAACCAAGAAACTTGTACTAAGGCGCTTTGGCACAATAAAATACAAAGAGAAAACTACTTTACAAAAGCATGTTCAAAAAGATGACATTTTAAAAGTCGTTTAAATATGAAATTTATATAGCGCCAGAACCAAGAAACTTGTACTAAGGCGCTTTGGCACAATAAAATACAAAGAGAAAAGACTTTACAAAAGCATGTTCAAAAAGATGACATTTTAAAAGTCGTTTAAATATGTTGATGGAATCTGCATTTCTGATATGATCTGGAAGCCGGTTCCATTGACGAGGAGCATAAAATGAAAAGGCACGATCAGCAAATGTGATAAGGTGAGTTCTTGTTTCAACCAAATGTGGTGCAGAAGAGGTGGAGCGGAGACACCTGCGACCAGTCTGAACATGGAGCAAGTTTGCAAGATAGTCCGGTGTTTGTTGATGAAGAGACACTGGCTAGCAGGGATCAATTTGACATAACATTACAACATGCATGATTCTTCCAATTCCAAGTGAAATGTCTAATTTATAGTTAAATCAACTAACCTGGCAATGTAACCATTGGAGTTCCTGCCCAGAGTACATCCATTCCTGTTGTGTGTCCATTACATAGCGGCGTATCTAAGCAAACATCAGCAAGTTGTCCTCGTCTTACATGCTCTTCCTTGGATGCTACTGCTGAAAAGATAAGACGTCCGGATGGCATACCCATTTGAGCAGCAGTTGCAGCTAGGTGAGCTTCACCAGTAGCTGGGAATCTTAGAAGCCATAACACGCTGTTGGGTACTCTCTGAATTATCTGTGGAATACAGGAAAATCAGGAAGATTTAATGGACTTGAGGCTACTTGCAATCCTTGACCTTTTTATATTCCAGTTGAAAAATAAATAGGTTGAGCATCAATAAAAAGCTTCAATAGACAAGACGCAGACTTATCTTGTCAGTAATTGATGAAGAGACAATCACAGTAGTCAGGACAGATTTTTTTTTTTAAATTGACTATTAGCAATCTGGTTAAGCTCGTATAAGTGCAACCACATCATTATTTTCATCAATCAATTGAATTAAGCCTGGCTATCAAGTATTAATATTAATATCTGTAACATTCACCTGAATTTATAGCTGTTTAACTTACCGAAACCCACATCTGCAGTGCTGCTGGATCAATTTTGTAGAGTTGATTGAAGTTACAATACACAATGGCATCATCAGGAAGACCATACATGGCTCGTGTCGTTATCAAAGGACATATTGGGATTTCTTCTCCACTTGCTGCCTTGGGTTGGGTCTATTAAAAACAAAAAGATCGATACATTTTATTTTAAGCACAAATCATGAGAATTTCAATACACTGAGTAGGCCGAAATGAAAACATAATTCTCACATTTATAACCATATACACATGTGTAAAAGTATCACTTTAATCTCAGAAATGTCAAAATGCGTGCGATTGGTTCCTATAAACGAAGGGAAGAGAGACATTGATAGTGATATTTAGAAAAGAAAATTCTCATTTTTGCTTGGCTATATCAGAATTGACATACAGAGTACTACAGACTAACTGATTTTGCTTAACACATCACATATTGTTAAATATAACATTTTTTAATCACAAGACTATGTCTTGATGATGAACATTTGTGACTACGACCAAAGTTAAAATCCTGATTTAAGAACCAGGAGCTACTTTGTAGGTGCAATTCATCACAAACCAGGAGCTGTTAGACTCTGTTCCGCCATCCCCTCCCTGCAACATCAGCTGTGGTGCGCATGTGTTGGCCTTGTTGAGGGGACTGGTCCTCTTCTGTGCTTTTTCATGCCGGACTTTTGTGTCGCTTTTTGGGACATAATTTATTCTTGAGTCACGGTAATTCGATACGCAATGTGACGCGACGGCGGCTGTGCGTGCGTGTGTAGCGCATCTCGAAATAGACCCGCGCGATAACATGATGGTGCAGTGTAATGCGATCACACGCACATCACAGTCTCCAACACAGCACAGCTTTGCGTCAGTGCGGATGTTAGGAGACAGAAGTTGTCTACAGAAGCTGTTAAAAGGGTAAAACCTTAAAAATATGTCATCCTAAAGATGAGTGCAACAGAATAACCAGGAGCAATTTAAGTTGCTCCTGGTGACACAATTTACATAAGAACCCGGGGCATTTTGAGGTTAATTAAGCGGAGGTAAATTTGCTCCCTGCTCCTTACGAATCTCGTCAGCAATCATGGCTGAATGCATTTGTAATAACCATCAAAATGAGCACATGACTCTTACCTGGTTGACAGCAAGTCCATTGGTGATGGTCACACCATTTATAACAAGGTCAGGTTGACCTTGGGTCACCATGTTGTTGAGAGCTAGGGAAGTGGTAGCATCAAGCACAGGGGCATGCACCGTAGGACCACTGTCATCTCCACAGATCACGAGCTAAAGGTAAACAGATTATATAGAAATTATCAGTTATCACGGTAATGTAAGCCAAGGACTTCTTTTCAAGATCTGTAAAACCATCAGTTACTTAACCATGTTTGCCAAGAAACTTTCAGTGATCGATTTTTGTGAAAAAATGTGTGTAGCAAATTGTTGTCAATTTTCAAATGTTCATTAAAAATGATAAACTTTTAGTTTTACATTGAAATGCATAGTATAAAACTGCTATACACAAATTCTGCAAAATGTGGAGCATTTAGCGATGCGACACTGGTTAAATCGTACCCTGGCCAAGATAGGCTGGAGGACATTATAAACATGGCTGACATTTTTAAATTTCTATCCCCCTCCCCCCCTCGACAATTTGCCAAGCACCCCTTAAAACACATGTATTAATTATGTCCTCGTCCCCCTAAATGTTGATGCTTCCGCCACCATTTATCCCTGAAATCCAGTCCGATTTAGAGTTAAGGAAACCAGGCCTAGAAATTCGCGCTGCAGTGCGAGAGTCCATTTAGATTCTCGCGGAACAATTTTGCGTGAATCCTGGATTAATGAAAATAATATCAAGAATAAGGCTATTAGCTTGCACAACTACCAAATTCGGCATGTTTGTTGACTAAGGGTCAAATACCAGTCATCTAAGGTCCTGTTTTTTAAGACTAAGAAAGAAAAAAAAGTAAAAAAAAAAAAAAGTAAAAAAATGGTTTTTTGGGGATTTTTTGGCGCGAATCCACCTGGATTCACGCGGTAGTGATTTTACGCGAATCGATTCGCGGATTTGCGCCAAAATTCTACCCCTGGAAACTCCTGTATTGAATACAAGAGCAACTGTTCACTCTCTCTGTGATTGTAAACTCAAAATGGCAAAATTCTAAAATAAATATAATCTCACTCTGCTTTTTCATTAAAAAAGCCTGTCACAAAAACTACTTTATGCTTCATGGCTATCTTTAGTGCCAAACTTGCAATAGAACTATTTCATCTTCATAAAAGGTAGCTCACCTGATCACATGCAGGAATCCTGTCCAGGAAGCCATTGATATTAACAGCATTCACAACAGCTACATTGTCTCTCTTCTTGCCATTCCTTGGATGCAGTATAATCTTATGGTTCAGATGGGGAAACATGTTCCAATGATCTCCAATGAAGAATGTATCCTTCATGTATGCAAGTTTTTCAGAGTAAAGATGGGCAAGATCCATTGGGGATGTGACTGCATCAGTAACGATGTAATCCATAAATGGTGCACCGCTTGTACCTGGATAGCCTAACCACATAGCCTGGTGGAACAAACAAAAAGATCATGACAGCTTTAATAAGTTGCGTAATATATTATTTTACATTGCTTCAAATACTAAAATCAACAATGCATCTTGCAGCATATTACTATTCTGGCTTCCTGAGTTTATTCGGGAAGGGTTCACATACACCCGATGGCAGCCTGTGAAAATTATTTTTTTAGCTCTCTTGGTATAAACAAATAAGTTCATTCTTAACTCTGATCCCTCAACATGAATAAGAATTGTGTGTAAGCTCTTTCTGTTATAAACAATTGAACTCTATTATTATGTATGGGACAAATTATGCAGCAGAATAAGTGCTAGCCAGAGAGCAACTATATAATTCTTAGCTTCCCAAGTATAAACAGTGAATTACATAATATTCTTTATTAGCATATTTTGAATGGACAAGCTCTCCCCTTGGTATAAACAAGTGTTCTTTATTGAGCCCCAGACAGTGTTGCCAAATGAAATTTGTCCCAAACCATGGCACAAATGCCTGCTAGGCCGCAGCCCACAACAAAAAGTAGCCCAATTTTAGTTGAGCCCATAGAAAATTCATTGATATAGCCACACTTTTTGCAGGCTGATCTTTTGGCCATGGCGCAGGGGTCAAAAATAGCCCAATTCCACGGATTAGCCGTGGGGTTGGCAACACTGCTCCCAGACCATGTGTGTGAGGGCAGGTTACTCACCTGTACTGGTGCCGGTCTGAGAGCAAATATTTCATTTCTGGCTCCCTTGGTATAACCGTTCATGTTGACAAGAATATGGATACCGTCTGCATTGATTCTATCAGCAGCTTTACCATTACATGGGATCTCAGAGAGGTCGATGAGATGATTTGCTTCCCTCTGGACCTTGCTGCGGAATGTTGTGCTATCATCAGGGGTAAGAGCATAGCAGAAAATCTGAAAAAGAGTATGCAAAATTTAGTATAATTTACAATTATGTGTGCACATAAACAAACACCTTGAACTTTCAGTGGTGACCAATCTGGTCAACATTGGCGGTGGAAGAAAACTGAGGCTCTAAAAGCAAACAAAAAGCAAAGATTGCCATTTCTTGTGTGTTTATCTATTTATTTTTGTGGGCACATTCCTACGAACGAGAAGGGCCCACAACAATGGCAGGAAAGGCAAATGATATTATGGATTAGCTATAATATACACTCAACCATGTGTTTTCAATGGTGACATTTAAAATGATGCATACAAACACACGGTGTACTGGAGGGTAATAATTTACAATGCCACAATGTGACATTGTGGCTTCAACAAATGTTGTATTTACTTGACTTGAATCAATAGCTAACCATGCTTACCTCTACTTGATCCATATTGTGTTTTCCTGGTACACTCTGCATAAGATGTGAAGTTGGATGATTACCAAAATCTGAACTGACATATCCAATCCTTAGTTTACCATTACTTGCTGACAGGTCCTTGGGGTATTGGTATTGTGGCTTTTGAAGAGCATTGATCTGTTGGTAGGATGGCAATTGGAAATGTTCACATCAATTTAAATGTTCATCTTTGAATTGTCTATTGACCGCTAGAAGGACCACAGTTTCTAATCATGATCTGTGTCATGCAAAAAGTTAAACCATCAACCCATTCAAGAGAGAAAGCATCTGGAAGGTAGATACAGTGGATGGCATACACAGCATGCTTCACACCACTGTGAAGGACTATAATTGTCGTCAGAAAAGTTCAGCATTGGCCCTACACGCGCACAATAAATAATGAGGGTGTTGTCGGTAAAATCTTGACACCATAGATATAATCGGATCGGGCCCATCGGATGCTTGCGTTGGTCAGCTCAAAGTCGTGCTGTTCTATTGCACTATTATTGGGAACCGCACTTCCATGTTTCCGCTAGTACTTGGTTATTACAGACAAGGCGGTTCTCGAACCACTAGTCTCGCTTGCTTAAGGTGGTAGTGCTGAACATATCGACACCAACATGTTTCGTAGTAGTTTTCCTATCAAAACAGCACACCTACCTTTTCTTGGCACAAGTTGCCATGACTGCCAGCAATAGCCTTCCTGAAGGAATGCGATAGTGGATAGAGCATGGTATGATGAGGATGTACCGAGGGTAAACGCTTCTTATCCAATTGAACTGCTACAATAGATACTAGACGCTTCATTCTATCTTCATAATTGGTCCAGTCACAAACAATCTGTAGTATAAGGACAATTAAAACGATAAAATAAGTTTATACTAGATATTGTATAACTTTATTGAAATCGAAAGCATCGATACCATCACAGTTGGAAGTTGGTTATTAGGGATTCACTTACATTTGTATGGTGAAGTCAAAAGCATATTAAAATGATCGCAGCTCATTATCTCACACATAATTCATATTTACTTGTACATGCACCTACAAGATAAGGCCAATACACCACACCAGTATACCTGTTGAATCGATCAGTGGAATATGCACGATGAAATCATTGTGCAGTGTTAGATGAATAGAGTACTGCAGAAGGGGTCTGTATGCAATTTTGTGTATTTCACAAATGAAATTTTCCACAAAAATGGAACTTGCGAAACATGTCATATTTTTTCTATGTGATCATTTGAATATGCTTTTGACTTCATCACACATGGTGCCTATCAGATAAATTGCTGCAGAGTGCAAATGGGCCATATTTACCTGTAGACAATGTGCCAAGTTACAGTACGCATCAGGGAAGTCTGGTTTCAATTTCAAGGCGGTTCTGTAGGAAGCTATGGCTTCTGGGATGCTACCCGAATCCTGTCAATAGAAAGAAACCAAATCATCAATAAACTTTTATTTGCACTGTTTAGAGGATAGCTGCAACTGTTCAGTTTTCTGTAGTATCATGTATAGGGGTAGGAAAATAACGAGATTGCTTTTTTTTCCTAGCCCTATTAGGCGACTTCAATTACACATGACATGACTGCCAGAAGCCCCCATCATAAATGATGCTTCTGATTGGACAGTAGTAGTATTCCAAACATGAGACTTATATGGAAATTTGGTTATATGTTCATGCGATAAGTCATTCTACAATTTGAAGTTGATGCCACACCCTGTTGATGACATGGCGATGGTCAAATTAATTTAATTTAGTTTACATAATTCATCATACATTAGTGTAACAAAGAAACTTGAGAATATTAGCTATTGAAGGACAAGTGTGGATTACATTAGGAGTGACTATTTTACTGTCAGGAACACTTTAAAGGATATTCCACTTTTTCACTTTAAATTTATTTTTTGCCCATCACCATATTTTGATATCAGAAGAATCCCCATATTTTTCTCATTATTTCTGTAAAATGTTTGGTGCAAGATATGTTCGATTAAGATGTTATATACATGTAGGCCAAAATGCAGTGAATTACTGCCAAAGGTGGTTAACCACCCGGCCAGTTTGCAAATTTCATGTCACCTTGTGATTCTATAATAGGAACTAGGCATGCGACCGTGTCACGGTTCAACCGTGTCACGCACGTATGACCCGTGGCCCGTAAGCAAAACACGGTATACGAAAACACGAACTAGATTTTACAATTTGAACTAAACCCATTTTCGTAATAAAACACAAGGAAATACAAGGAATCTAAGGATTATTAGCCATTTATTTTGACTATGTGCATGAAAATTCAAATAAAAAACAATGATTCTATCCCTTATACTGCTTTATAATATGGAGTTTACCAGGCACTTCGATCGCTCGAGTCACGATGGAAATACCAAAGTGCCGTTGTTATGCGATTCCTCTTGTGCCCCTGGTGCACCGAAATATTAAAAATAATGTCCAGACGGATGCGGCCATTCCAAATCATTATTATTGGCTCCATTTCGTAACACTCGGCGACACGAAAACAAGACTAGAAGTGACGTCATGATTATTACTTCTCCGAGATGCGCAGAACTCCGCCATTTTGTACACATTTTAAACCGACAGAAAAATTCTGCGCAAGTACGTGTAAACCAATGGGATTTTTAACTCTGGACGAAAGTGAAAATGAACCGCCGATATTTCAAGATTTACCATACTTTGTTTTAGTTATTTGAAGATGACACTCAATCTTTAGGTTTGGCTTTGATGGTACGTGATCAGAGATCAAGAAGGGAATCTTTTGGCGTAGCACTTTTTGCTACATATTTGTGCATTAGTGTTCAAAAGTGTGTCGTATTTCGTGATGCTACATTGGTTAAATCGAACGCTGCGTGGTGGTATGCACTATGCAGGTTATTACGGGGCTTGGGCTCTACTGTGGGTTGGGTTTGGGAATTCACAGAGAGTGAGACTTACGGGATACGGGTACCCGTGACACGCACGTATAGAATGACCCGTGTCACGTAAGAGAAAAAGCACGGGATAACTCAAGCCTAATAGGAACCATTGGAGTTATGTAACTCAAACTTTGGAATATGACTATTGTAAGGATGACCCTTCATGTAGAATAGAAAACAACAAATTGAAAATCGGGCCACCTACCTTTAATTATTATGTTGGTGTGATCACTATCAAAATGTTGCATTTATATGTTAAAATCTGTACTCCAAGATGGTGTATTTGGAGTAAGACTTTTTATTGATTTGTCAACTTACCTTATGTATGGAAGCCAAATTACTATGTGCATCAGCAAATGCTGGGTTGATTTGAATTGCTGCCTGATAGCATTGTAGCGCTCCTTGAATGTCCTGCATTTCTTTCAAAGTGTTACCCATATTAGAATAGGCATCTGCAAATGTTGGTGCTATCCTAATAGCTTCCTTGTAGTGAAGCAATGCTTCTTGTAGTTTACCCTGTTGTTGTAGTACACTGGCAAGGTTTGAATGTGCAGCGGCAAACTCTGGGAACACATCGAGAGCCTTACAGTACAAAGTGATGGCTTCTTGTACATGACCTTGTTCTCTCTTGATATTGGATAGGTTATTGAGAGAGTCTGCATGGGAGGGACATAGAGACAGAGCTTTGTTGTATGATTCTTCTGCTTCTGAAACCTGAAAAAGAAATCAGTTCAAAATGTACTGAAGTTAGTGTGAGATTTTAAAACAGATAAAACATTCACTTTTGCCAATTCTTATCATACAAATAAGCAGAGACTTACATTGTTAATAAACCCGAGAAATTATTCCTAGATATGGCAACAACTAAGAGATTGGAGAAGAAGCTAAAAGTCACTGAGAGGGCAATGGAAAGGATATTGATTGGCGTTACAAGAAGGGACAGGGTGACCAACACAGATTTAAGGAAGAAAACAGAAGTGAGGGACATCATACTGGAAATAAAATCAAAAAAATGGAGATGGGCTGGCCATCTAGCCAGGAGGAAAGACAACAGATGGACTCATAAATTAACAGACTGGATCCCCAGAGCATTCACCAGAGGAAGAGGCAGGCCAAACAGACGGTGGATAGACGACATCATAGAGTATGGCAACGTTACTTGGAAAAGGACAGCTCAGGACAGAGTGAAATGGAAAATTGATGAAGAGGCCTTCCTTCTGCAGTGGAGTGAAATAGGCTAGAGAGATAGATAGATGGCATTGCTATGTAGGACTGGGAATTCTATGTACGATTGAATTTGTGACTAAAGCCTAATAGCCTTTACACAGGTGTGAGCAGTCAGTCTTGTACAGCGTGACAACCTCATTATGATTACAATTATATTTACCTTTCCCTGTTCTTTAAGGGCATTTGCCAAATTGCAATAGGCATCTGGGAAATGAGGCTGCAATTCTATTGCTCTCCTGTAGGTATCTATCGCCAGATCAATTAACCTGGAAGGAGAAAGTATTTGTTAGTGTAGAGAATGATAATAAAGGTACATAGATCTCTGTTGCAGCACACTATGGATAGTTTATGGATAATCTATTCATGAAATTATTTCAGCTTACTCAGATTGCCAAAATACTGTCACAAAATGGTGACACTTTTTATTTAAATGGCTCAAAAATTAATGTTTACATATAATTCTGTTGTGAATTATAATGTTACGGATAAAAAGTGTTGTACCCCGACTTGCTTTGATGGACAACCTTTTCATGCTTTGCTGGCCTCAATTGTTGTGGTTTCTGGTGCACTTAAGGATTACCCCAACAGGAAATAGTTGCAGACATGACTTGCCGGTTTACAAAATACATTGATATTGAAACAACTATTAATTTTGAACTCAATTTGTATGGCTTCTGGTGCCCTTAAGAATTTCCCCTAACAGGAAGTATTTGCAGACATGACTTTCATTATTTAATCATTAATGATCTAAAATATCACAAAATGTTGTCACTATTTACTTCATTGTCCACAAAAATGATATTAATCTGTCTTGGATTGTTGAAGTCAAGAAATTAGGATTTCCCTTTTCAGGAAATGTTTGTAGACATGACATGCTCTTGTTCAGCATGGTTGAGTTGAAACGCTCTAATTTGCTTTCAATGTGGACAAATTAGGACTTCCCTCCCCAGAGACTATTTGTACTGCAGACTTACCCTTGCTCATAATATACACATGCCAGATTCCCATGTACAACAGCATGATTAGGACTGAGCTGAAGTGCCCTCAGATATGCAGCTACAGATCTGTAAATAGAGATATCATAATGGGAACATCAACAGCTGTATGAATTCAAATTCAGAGCAACCATTGACTATTATCACAATCTTGTATTCTTACAATGGAATATTTGTTTAAACAACATACTTGTTTATCACCCTTCTTTTGGTTTCACTTCCACGAGACAGTGATGTCACTGCGACATTCACTGATTGCAATTTACATAAATGCGCATGCCTTGAGGTGTTGGCATTGGCATATACACACATGCGCAGAAACCCCCAAAGAAACATGCACATGTGTAAATGTTGCGTACTGTATAGTTGCGTCACTACACTGTCAAGAGGTAGTGAAATGGACTATTTGACCAATTTCAAAAGTATTAATTACAAGTCTGTGTGACAAATACTGTATTTGGATGAAACATGGACGTCAACATTGCTGATACTGGCATTCAATCTACAATTACCAAACATGGTTTTTTTTATTTCCTAAACCCATATAACCTCCTTTGACCATCTGTGCAACGAATGTGTTTATTTTAGTGTTAAACATTATATTTATATAAAAATTGCTGGGTATGTTTTTGATCCCACCTCATGTGATAGAAGTACATTGGTCATACTAAATACTCGATTGATTAGAAAAGCCCCATCATGTGACTATACGTTAAGATGACTGCATAGAAGATCGCAACAAGAGTTTGATGGAAACATATTTACCTGTCAAATATACGGGCTTCTTTTAATACATTTCCCAAATTTATGTAGGAATCCAAGAAGTTAGGGTCTAACGTCACAGCCTATAAAACAAACAAAAACAAATTTAACAATCGTTGTTAATTCCAAAGTATTCATTTTCAAAGTAACCAGTGATTTATGAGAGCTATTAAAAGCTCCACTAAAACATAATTCTAAACAACAATTTCATTTCTCAATTGACCATGCTACAGAGTGAAGTAAACACACTGTTATATGACGATGGTGTCCACAATGATTACACATCTAATTCAAATAAAATGAATACTTATTATTCATGGTATTATTGAAATTGCAAGTAGTTTTACACGTAAGACTTGGAATTTTGGAATTATGATTTAATTTTCCCATTCACAAATAATGTATAGAAAAAGAATGTTGAACAGATTATCCTAGCACGACTCGATCAATGTGTTCTCCCTTTTGCCTATGTATTATACATGTACCTGAAGTCCTATGGTCACAAGTTACGTATATCATTTCAATGCTGGATCAATAACAAAAAAATAGGTTGCAGACTGGCAGCAGCAGTGTTTACCGAAAGTAGGTAGACTCAGCGTTTTGAGATTTCATTAAAGAATGCCACAATGAGACATTGATTCTCCTCAATTAAACACTAACCTTTTCAAAGTGGTGTATTGCTAGCCAGATCTCTCCTTGTGCATTGAACACACATCCTAAATTACTCCAAGCAACAGCAAAGTTGGGTTGAGTCTCAATAGCCTTCAAATAACATGCCTAACTCCCCAAAGTTGGATGAGGATGAAGGAACCCAAAATATTTGGGAATGGACACAGGGAAAGAAATGCCAAATGAGGCAGATACAACACATACAATAGACATAAACATATAAGATAGGAAGACAGAAAGAGGAAAAGAACAAGAAAAATACAATTAGTAAATCTGTTCATAGAATAATTAAAAGTAAAACCAAGGTTGTGTTACTGTGTTCACCAAGAGCTAAGCAACATATCAGTTGACATACTTCCTCTGTATTCATTAATTAACATTTTTGCAGCAGTCTAGTAAATGTCAAGACATGAAAGACATTATGTAGTATTACTTAAGATAGTATTATGATCCTAGAAGTTCAAAGAGGAAGTAAATACACAACTAATATGTAGCACAACAATGGGGAACATTCTTTGTAATCAAGCGGATTATCTGTGGCAGCGCTTGCAATAATCTGTGAATCCGTGACATAATCAACAACAGTTTGTCAGACACAGCAGCTGGGTTGGGGGTGCATATATACCACAAGCTTAAAACAACCATACACACCCAGTGAATAAGATGCGAGACAAGCAATTTGTAGATTATGTTTCGGTCTTAGTCCTAGCGCTACGCCGACAGCGAGGCGTTGCAATACAAACGCTGCTTACATATCAGGCCATTGTGTTCCTTTCCATCTATCAATATATCAGGCACCAGCGTTTTATGGATCTCTTTTGAATTTGATATAAAAACAATTAACACAATTCATTATATCAAAATATAGCATTGCATAATTAGAACACCATCAGGGCATAGAATATTTTGTATCACTTGGCCCAAAACTTGGTGAGTAGCTAATGTGCTTTTTATTATGGTACAGGAAATGACAAAAAGTATTGCATTTCCCAGACACCTTTCTTTTGTCTAAATTAGCCTATTGGGATTTTAGAGTCGCATGATTGGTGATGCTTAGGATATGGAGACACTATACATGCTTGTGCTGTTCATGACAAATGGACTGAAACTCAGGGCGCAATCACAGGAAGGAGAGGTGTACAAAAACACACCGAAAACTGCAAAAGAATAAGATGATTATATGCAGCATGCTAGCCTAACGCGCTAGCCTCTCTAGAGTACCCTCTGTGTTAGCTCACTGTTAATGCCAAAGTCTTGCATTACATATTTTCCAAATTTTTATGTTTCGTTTAAATCAAGGTTTCTCTTGAAACCTGTGTATTGGCAGAAGGCTAAAACATTAGGTGAAGTGGAGTAAGTGTCACTTTCAATTGTTTCTGTGATACTTTGGTCTATGACAGTGGCAACTTCCAAGGTACTCTAGCGATAATAATGGGGTCAGCGCATGCGCAAAACTGCAGCCGCAGCAGGCGTACACGCAGGGAGTAATTATAACGCATGCGCAAACGCGACATGCGCAATCAGTAACACATCCTTGTTTACTTGTATTGTGTAGGGCGCAGTAGCATACTGTAAAAGTGGCAATTTTCGCGTGATTAAATTTTTGCGCTTTGCCGATTTTAAGCCATTTCGCTTGTTTTTAAATTCACAATTTGAAAGCTCATTACATAGACTTATACGCAAAATAAATATATTCACGTCTTTTTATTTTCGCGGTAGCTGCTTGGAGCGCGAAAATTAATATATCGCGAAAATGTCCACGTTTACAGTATTATAAGGCTAATTCACTTGATATAAGGACAAATTATCAAATTTATTCCAACAAATGCATTTTTCTCTTTCTGGTTGGACTATTTCTTGATTTTAAATTCATGAATTGAAACTAAATGAAATTGCTTTTCTTTCAGAAAGAACAATTGGTTTCTAAAAATCTGTTCAGATTTGATTCTACAAACCAGGTTGATTTGGCATTAACAAAGTATCTACGTTAGGTCAAAGGTCAGACACATTTTTGTGACAATGGTGGCGGGATTCTAATACGGCTACCATCTTTGGCTGCGCTAACTCAACAAATGAATTACCACAGTTGGTGCTGGATGTAGTATGGCCAGTCCTGGAGAGGTCTAAAAGACGATCTTAATAACCTGCAAGACGGCATTGTTCTTGTCAATCAATCTATACCTTCATAATGGAAAAATATTAGGTGAGAAATAAAGAAAAGAATATTAATAACGCGTGTAGTATAAATACATTAACAATGAAATATCTGTAAAACAAACCAGGTTACAATGTTGATATAAAGCCTGCATTTACCATACGTGAAGGTAATCCCCTTTTTCAAATTTAGTGTTGGATATTTGTGGATGGGATCCTACTGTTTTCCTACATTATGATATGTTAATTAAATTGTGAGTTTGAGTCTGGCAACAAAGCGTTTTACACACTTGGATGTGTCAAGAGTAAGAAAATTCAGGATATTATTTTGTTAGAAAAAGGACATGTGTTGAACTGGCATGTATCGGTGACGGATGCTTGTTGTCTTCCAAATTCTCTAATTATACATTTGTGACCAATTCAAGAAGAATGTTATGCTGAAAATTTAAGATTTAGTGAGACAAAACTAATATTATTAAAACTAATCAAATCAAACCATATTTTACATTATATTTAATTGATATTCCAATAAGACCACTGGTCCCCAAGATTCGGTGTATTTTGTGAGAAATGTATCATTTCATAATGTATTATCAGCAAGTAAAATCATCCTTATTGATTAGGTCACACATGTAGAAACGAAAGTGCCTTGTAAGCATACTGGAGTACATTCCACATTACTGCCATCCTATAACACATAGTGTTAATATCACATTCTTACAAAAAAGGGCGTGATTGTGGCAGGAATGTGGAAAGCACATTCCCACATTAGAAAATGGGAAAAATAAATATAAAAGGTAAACATTTCCGAGTCTGTTATGTTTGTTCATCAAAAACATTCACCGCTGGAAAACACTGCTAAAATACAATATGCGCTTGCAAAGCGTACCATATTAAAAGGAATGACAAAATCTTGCAATTCAAATGAGAGCAAAATTACAATTTGGTCTTGTTCGATCTAAAGTAAACCACAATGTTACAAACAAACCCAATAATATAATAGGCCTGCACAAAGCACATGACAGTTTTTCATCACTTTTGGAAAACATTCGAGTTGTAAGGTTTTGTCATCCCATTGACCAGTGGGCTATTATGCCCTAAATATATGCTGTCAGTCATACAAATTGAAAAACACATCCTGTAATACTGGCTGAGCTGATGGTAAATTCACACAAATAAGTTTTATGTATACACCATCCATCCAGTGTTGCACTTGTTGTTGCCAGTCTCAAGACTCAATAGTGAGTGGAAGTGATTTATTTATAACATAGCCCTGCAAGGTGAAATCTAATCTTTTATAGCTTAGATATTCTTATATTAAAACCTTAAAAATTCCCCCAATGTCATTCACATCAATAAACTTGCTTCAATGTGAGTTTTAAATTCAATTTCCTTTTCTAACTATGTACTTATCTTGGATGGAACACAGCCATTCACTTTTTTTCTGAGAGGAACACTAAAAATGAATGAAATAACCAATTTAATAATTTTGTTTTGAGGGATTATTGTTCAGTTTTAGACAAGAGGGGAGGGTGTTAAAAGCCAACCTAATACTATATGCTGATTTCCTCTTCAATGTCCAATGATAACGGGAGTTATTGTTGAAGCCTTTTAAGGGTAGTAATTGCAACAGATAATTTGACTCCCCCTCCCCCACCCCCTCATAAAAGAAGAAGGAAAAGGACATTCCAAGTATTCTAAGATAGGTGTCCCCGGGTCAAGGGTTCATCAAAGATAGCAGTATTAGTTAGGACAGAAGTGGATGCCTTACCTTTGCCTCATCAAGTCTGTTCATAGCTTTCAAAAGATTACCCAGATCACTGCGTACACAGTACAACTCCTGCAAAGAATTAAACATTAAACAAATGCAACTTAATAAAAATATTTTCAACAAAACACTGTCTGGTTGCTTGAAATGCCTATGTAGTGGGCTTCTGAATTTGTTTGCATTGTCATAATTTCGGGGGAAATGCTCCTTGTTAATTACATGTACCTTCTCATTCGCAAAAATATCAGTTTGCGAGCAATGTTTAAGCTTTCATGTGGCCACTTTCTCATCAAATGGGGCAAATTACCAGAATGCATAGCCTTTGAAAGTTTACACTCATGTGCTTTTCAATTCAACTTTCTGGTCATCTTCTTATACTCTTGCAATTATGGAATCTCAAATGCATGTCAAATTTGTTACATTGTTCCAATTCCTCAACCAGAAAAGATAAAGAAAAACATGTCAAAGTTCAATTGGGTCAGCAGTCTTTCTAATATAAACATTAGTGACACACACACTGCCATGAAAGAGCATGCTATCCTATTTTATAATAATAATGGGAATTATTATTGCTGTTTGAAGCAATTGAATTTTCAGTTTACAAGCTTGACAAATACAGATCCCCACCAACCTTTTTGAAATAGTACTTACTGGGTTATATTGTAAGGCTGTTACATAGGCTTGCACAGATCCTTCTGTATCTCCTGCTGCAACCAATGCTGCTGCAAGATTTATATAGCCATCAATGAAATCAGGTTTGAGCCTCACTGCATGCCTGTAATTCTCTAAGGCTTCCTGTAATTGACCTTGCTCCTTGAACACATTGCCTAGATTGGAGTATGCCTCTGCAAGCATTGAGTTCTGCTTAATAGCCAAGGTGCTGAAATGGGCAGATCTGTATTATACCAAAAAACAAGACAAGTTTTTAAAACTGGGCAAGTAAAACTCACATAAAAACATTATCAATTACTCTATCATTTATTTATTTTGAAACAAATATTTAACTACAAATGTTAACACATCGAAAATCAGAATGGAATCAAACACCATACAACAACAAAAACCAATGAGGAAGACCAAAGATACACAAATTATATATGCGAATGAAAAAATGAAAACAAATTTTTAACAAGACCTTTTTCTATATCAATTGTTGATTCATACTGTACCTGTCAAGTTTTCTACGCTGAAAATTGATAGAGCTGAGTAGCAACAATGCCCCAGTGTTGTCTGGTTCTTGACGCCATAATTGCATGCAATGCTTTTCTGCATGCTCATAATCGCCCTTTTGATATTTTTGGTGAGCCAGTTCAGCTAGACCTGTAGTGTAACAATGAAATTGAAAATAATGGCAAGAAATATTGATTTGCAGCAATTCTAAATTTGTCCATCAAACCTATAAAGCGTAAGTGTAATGTAAAATTGTGTAATGTAAGTGTCTGTAAGAATATAAGACTTTTTCCAGGATTGTATTGCATTGCAGGCCTAGTTTGTTTGTGAAGTTCGTCAACAGACAGCTGCAGCACAAAAATCAAAAACATCATGATTCATGAACAAAACATTTTAATTAACCAAATTTAGGCAGTATCATATTTCTTAGCATAGAGGGCGTCCTTTATAATTATATGAGCAAAAGTGTTTACATCATGAAATGTGTACAGAATTTGGCATTTATTTTTACTGTGTAGGCCCCTCCTAGGAGCAGAAGGTGAGGGAAAATGAAAAATATGTGTTTATTCCTATATTGTATTCACTGATGCCTAAATAACCATAAGCAACTAGAAATTATGAAAGTAAACGTAATCAAAGCTAAAATGGTTTAAAATTAGCACAGGTTTCCATGGTAGAATGTATATGGATGGCCAGAGGCCAACAAACTATTTTGACACACTTTTTAGGCAATAATATTTAGCCTTTTTTATGAGGCAGACGTCCCGAAAAGGCAATCCTGTATTTTAGGGGGTTAAATTAATTGCTTATTTTAGCTTAGGTCTTTAGGAAGATAAATTATTTCAGAAATATTTTAGGGGGAGGGGGGGCTATATTCTATTTAGGATTATGGTTAGGCCCTAACTTATGTAGGGTAAGGGTTAGAGATAGGGTTAGGGATCATGGTTAGAGATAGGGTTAGGCCTAGGGATCATGGTTAGGGTAGGGTTAGGCCTAGGGTAGGGTTTAGGGTTAGAATTAAACAGGAGAAACGTACTGTTGTAATTTCATACAGTAGCCTATTTACAGGGACTGACTTTTAAGGCGCGCGAGAGCTATCGTGCACCTGAAACTGTCTGTGACCGCGCCCCTTGTGATTGTCCAAAGCTTATTAAACGATGTCTGTCCAATACCCTCCAATGTAAAATTTTCCCAGAGAATGGTTCCCAAATATTAATTTAATGGATCCGAACAAAAATGCTTTTCTTCTTGATTTCTACTAGTCCATGCAGTACCCATATCCATGATATGGGTACATGTTCAAGCAACTCTGTAAAGTGGAACCGGAACTGTGACTTGAACCGTGACCCTCTAAAAGTGACTAATTTACATAAATAATTAATGTCTAAATTCTGTTTTACGGACATAACGGACATATTTAACTTAACATTTTAGTGTTCACCTGGCTCTTGACCAATATGTATCTATTATTTGGATGAAATTCAATCCGGTAGCCTTGCACAGAAAAATAAAAACCTAATTGAGTAATTGACCTCGTGTTGTTGTTTCTTTCAAAATGGCCGACAAAAATGTGATTTTGTGTTTTATACCCTGTTTTTCTTGCTAGTGCCTATATAAAAAATGCCAATGCGACTTTTCAGAACACTTTTGCTAGCTCTTAATTTCATAGCAATGCCATGACTAAATAGTGAACATTCAAGGACAACTTTGATTCTCCAAACAGGTGAGTGGGACATAAAAACGGAGGATTTTCAGGTTCCTAAATTTTCTGTCTAGAACGGTTCCTTTCAACATAATAGCATTGAGCCGATACCCAAATCATAGATTTGGTATCTATCGAGACTAGATTTCTACTACAATTTCTAGGGAAGAATTTTTTGTTTGCTCTCCTACTGCTCTCCTTAAAAAGGATCCAGGAGAGTTTTTTACTGGGCTCCAGGAGAGTTTTTTACTGCTCTCCTCTCCTGCTTATTTCAAAAGTCAGTCGCTAAGCCTACCAAATAATTTAACCCCTCAAAATACAGGATTAGGCCTAGGCCTACTCAAGAAAATAAGCCTAAGTCGTAAATAAAAAATTCCAATGCGACTTTTCTGAACACTTTTGCTAGCTTCTTCTTCTTCTTCCAGTTATAGTACCAACTTCAATTTCTGAAGACTTCGGCACTTGGGGCTTAAACACACAGGACGTGTTAACTGTGCTAACCCCCTGCCCTGTAACCTAGGACTGATGTGTGTACAGCCACAGACCGGGATGATCCCCTACTCTTTACGAAGGAATCTGTGACCTTTTAACGTGCTCGGATTTTGCTCTTATTATTTCATTATTTTCGTAGCAATGCCATGAATAGATAGAGAACATTCAAGGACAACTTCAAGTCTCCAAAAAGGTAAGTGGGACCATAAAAACAGAGGATTTTCAGGTGACTAAAATATAATACCAAGGCGTATACAAATTAAAAGCTTATTTTTCCAGGCAAACTTCAAGTTCAACCATGTCAACTTCATCATGACTTCGAAATGCAACAATAAAAAAGTTAGCACAATCGTCGAAATTTATACAACCATTAAATCTTAAATGTCTTACCTGATGTGGAGAAGTTAAGACTTCGGTCCGTCATGACGGAAACTTTCGGCTTTTCAACCAACATTCCAGCTTTTGGTAAATTGCAATCGTTACGAATCACACTGCCGACAGCTTTCTCGTGAAATGGAAATAGGAATTGTGTCGCCTTAAAACAGACTGATTACCCCCTTCGTCAAAGAAAATAGTACACAATCTTCTTGATATTCAAGGTAGTTGTACCAAAAAACCCATTTTGTTCCATGTAGATAAATTGCATTTGAAAAGAACAACAACAACATTTCAATTAGAGATTGGTTAATTGTTGGTAAATCACTTAAATATCAAAGGATTGCGTAGTGATATCTATGTTTCAATTAATTATAATAAAAGTCGGGTGTGATGAAAGTCGGTCGCCGAATGCGGTGACGTCACCGATGACAAGTTATTCTGTACTAGTGTTATGCGGTTCTCGAATTCAGAATTAACAACACACATTTAATTTCCCTTATTATGCATTTAGCAACGTTGAGAGCCGCTTTTTAACACGGTCTGTCTACGCCGCGCGCCGCCCGCTGTACTCATAGGCGTAAGATGAGATTGGATCAAGACTATTCTTTTCTCATGTCCGAAGGCTGACAGCAAAATTGTTAACTCTATTGGTTGGAAGTGACTCTAGGCTTTTCACCCATGCTTGGGGTATTAGTTTGGTTTTCGCTCTGGGTGAGGGTGGTCTGATAAGGAAGATAAGGGCATGTGAGTGAAGACATTATTTGTCATTACGCTACAAGGCCCGCTTAGCAGCGCTATAAATTGTTGCCCTAAAAACCGCAACAAATTTAAATATTCGCCTTCCATCAAAGCTAGTTGCTATAAATGACATAATTCTCGTGTGCAACCAACCGGCTGTATTGCAATGCCCATTGAGTAGTTTAAACGCTTGAGCATGGATGTAATTTGCAACATAATGGAAACTCACCCATGCAGTTAGCAAGAAGAACTGCTCGAATTTAAATAATATACAACCAGGTAATCCTCTCGTAGTAATTGATAACAATAGGTTTACTAGACCGAATTAATACATAGCGCTCCTAAGCGGGCAATTTATGTCATGGTATTCGCTCAGGGAGGTGGTCTGATAAGGAAGATAAGGGCATGTGAGTGTAGACATTATTTGTGTATGAAATAACACATCTTTTGTTGATTTCAGCAATTTAAGTGTAAAAAAGAAAAGAAAGTGCCAAAGTTCGTTTAGTTTCATGTTTAAATGGAGGAATTCCATTCATTATTACCAAATTTATGATTTTTACTGAAAAAATAACATATTCTCACTTCTAATAAAAGTTGCCTATAGAGTAATAGACCACTACACATTGTGGTATCTACATTGTGCCAAATAAGGCTACTCCATGTGCTGTCGCAGAGACAGAAAGACAACTTCTGGTTGTGGCATTGCTGTCTACTGTTTAGAAGGGATTGCCATACACCACGACCCAAGAAATGATCCAAAAGACTACAAACTCATCTGGTTCACAGTAGCTCTGAAATCCCAAAAGCGACTGATTGCCGCTGTTTATAGAACACCTAATGATAGCAGTGATGTCATCGACTACCTGGACTCAAACACTCTTCAAAAAATGAGCACACTCACCCCCAATATGAATAACCTAGCTACGCCACTGTTGTCCAAATCAATAGATTTATACAAAACTTAAATCCACGTTTCTTTTATGTGTAGGCAGTCATTGAAAATAGATACAGTATACAATTGGTTTGATCAGTCTGTGATATTTTTATTATCAATGAACACCACATAAAACAAATATGAACTCTAAAATTGCACCATGGTTGCTATTGGTTGCACAGAGTAAGATATCTGTGGTGTTGGTCTTTTTTAATTCTGAAAAAAACTTTAGCTCTCCAATGGCCGATACGTCATGTACGTGGATTACCTCTATCACCCTTGAAAGGTACAAGACTTGGTCGCGTCTATCAATAGTTGTCGGATTGCCTTTTCCACATATTTCGACATGAATATTGCGTCTCCCAATTCGTTTATTGAAGTTAGCTAAATTTGCTACAAGAACTAACTTTCCTGATATAGTGCCAAATCTGTAGGACTACTCCACGGGTTCGGTTCTCGGGTTGGTCGGTTCTCGGATGGGGAGCAATTTTTCTAGGATTATAGATCTATCTATCTATCTATCTATCCATAGTCTTGTCGACCGTTGGGGCGCCACAGATGCCCTGACCACCAGCTCTCTCCATCCTTTTCTGTTCTCTGCCAATCTCAGAGTATCACTAAGCTTCAGGTCAGTCCATTCAGATATATGTTGTCTTCCCACCTTCTTCTCTGCCGACCTCTCTTTCGCCCTCCTGGCACTGTGCCTTGCAATACCGTTTTGGCAAGTCCTGCTGATCGTGACACGTGCCCATATCACTGTAGCCAGTGCGCCTTTTCACTGTGGTTAGGATCGGTCTTTATAAGCGCCGAAGGCTGCAACAATTCTTTTTCTGACTTCGTCGTTGGTATGTGGTCTTTGAAATACCAAGAAGTTTGCGAAGGCACCTCATCTCTGCAGCCTGGATTCTCTAAGTCCGCTGTTAGGGTCCACGATTCACACGCATAGAGGAGTATCGTGGTGACCAAGGAGTGCATCAGTCTGATCTTTGACTTAAGTGAGATCATCGCCGGTTTTTATCACTCCAGATGACCTCAGTTTAGTCAGAGATGCTACTGTCTGTGCGATCCTAGATAGAATTTCAGGTTTGGAACCTTGGTCTGTGATGATTGACCCCTTGTACTTGAAGCTTTTGACTGTTTCCAGCTTCTCGCCGTTGGCTTTGATGTCAGTGCTGATGCCGTTGGTGTTGTTGGTCATCAGTTTAGTTTTCCCTGCACTAATCTCCATGCCGTACGCTAAGAGGTCCTGTCCAGACGTTCGACGAGCTTTGCTAATTCTCCCTCTGACCCGGCTAGTCCATCAATATCATCGGCGAAGCGCAGATTGGTGATCATTCTGCCTCCGATGCTGACCGATCCTTGATGGTCTTCCAAAGCGTCAGTCATTATTCTTTCCAAATAGATGTTGAATAGGGTAGGTGTGAGAGCAAACAACCTTGTCTAACCCCGACTGTTGTTTTGAACCATTCCCCTAAGCTGCCGTTGAGGTATACTGCACTGGAGGCCTTGTTATAGAGGTTCTCAATGGCTCTGGTCAGGTTGGTGTTGCCATATTGTACATCCTCATGGTAGACCACAGGGCTGCATGCCAAACCCTGTCAAACGCTTTTTTGAAATCCACAAATACATGGTAGAGGTCTTGTTGATGTTGAAGGTATTTTTCTCAAATTATCCTAAGGTTGAGGATCTGCTCTGTAGTGCTACGTCTTGGTCTGAAGCCTGCCTGTTCCTCAGCAATGATCTTTTCTGCTTGTGGGTTCAGTCGGAGTGTTTAGTAAGATCTTCAGCATGACTTTGCTTGGTGACAGATGAGGCTGATCGTGCGGTAATTAGAGCACTGCTGAAGATTGCCTTTCTTGGGAAGTGTGATGACCATTGACTGTGTCCAAGGTGCGGGCCACTCTCCTGTCTGCCAGATCTTGTTGCAGATAGTTAGAAGGGTGTCGACCATGGTATCTCCTCCTGCTTGGACAAGCTCTGCTGGGATGTTATCAACTCCTGCGGGCTTCCCCTTCTTCAGTGAGTTTACAGCTGATATCACATTTCATTTATGGCCGAGGTGCGGGGGCACCTGGCCATAAATGAAATTCCCCCGACTCAGATTCTTCTCAATTCCCATGTACCAAAAAAATTGTAAAAGGTAGCCCCAATTATTTTTGAAGTCACATTTCGCACGGTCAAAAAATTTCGCACATAAAAAAAATAAATCGCACAGTCACAAAATCGCACAGTGTCACATATTCGTACAGTCACAAAAACAGCAAAGTCAACAACTAATGGACATGACAATGAGAGTTTTCTCTATAACATTTCCTTTACCAACTTGGTGCATACATTTGTCAACTACTACATGTACAAATTTGCCGACTACTTGTATATTTGGATTACACCCTCCCCACACAAAAATCCTCTAGCGACGGCCCAGCCCCCGACTGGCAGTAGTTTCCCCCGAATGACAGTAAGTTTCCACCCAATATTTCAATAGAGCCCCCACCCCCCCCCCCCCCCCCCCACCCCCCTTTGCGCACACCACTGCTTACAGCATGATAGTTGACCCCCACCGGAAGTTTGCCTCGCATCACTAAATTAAAAAGAGCAAACAGGTCGCGGTTCTAACTTAGAATTATTGCGTTATGATATGTCCCCTCTAGATATCCGTACTTTTCAATCTAGGCTACCCTGTCGGGGTATACACATTGTATGTGAAGTCAATTGAGCTAGCCCCTCATTACTAATTGAATATCACTCCACCATTGCTTCCTTATTCATAATTTAGCTATTAATTTGTATAAAGCAAACAAGCAATTTATATTATTAATGGTTGATCTTTTTACATCATGATATTTCATTTGATTAGTCTTTCAAACGATATTTATTACGAACTATTTTTTTTGGAGGGACGTGATTCGTCTCTACGTCAAATTTTGCAGAGACCGAGTTTGCGCAGCAAAACAGGAGAGAGGAAGTGTCCTACGACGAGAGACTGGGTTACGATTAAAACAGATTAATTTGTGCAATTCACGAATGTTGCTCGAAAAATCAAAAACCTCCGTCATGTCGGACCAGATGCCAAACTCCTCAACAACAGGTGAGCTCAGCCAGGTTTCTAAGCATCTTGTTTGTGGGATATAGGCTTGTAATTTTTGGCCTACGACTTACGTACGTGGGGTGCGTGTATGACATTGATTGTAATGTATGTATGATGATGAATAAAATAAGCTTATTCATTTATAAATTCAAAACCTCACGAATATACGCGATACGTGTGCATCCCAATCCGTATAGGGGGCGTAATAGTGTTCACCTGTAAAGTGTAGGCCTATTCACCTGTAGTGTAGGCTGTAATTCACCTGTGTGTTGTCTAGTAAGTAGCACTCTACAAAAACAAGCATTACTTACTAGTCTGTCTGTACACTGACTAGTACTAGTGACTGATCAGTGATTTATAGGTAAATTAATATTAATTGAACGAACATCACGAACGCAGTACAAAGATGAACGCACCCAAAATTATCACGCGAATGGTTGTGCGCGCTTCACGCAATGTACGCGATACGCTGCTTAGTTTGTGTTCATTCAATTATTAATTTACCTGTCCTAGGCCCCTTGCAATTAAATGTGAGTTTACTGTTGCGTTTTTGAAAAGTAGGACGAGGTGACTATTTAATATTAATATTGTAATATTTTGGGGTAAAGTCACCTGATTTAATATTGTGGGCATTGTTAACTATCCAAGATACGAATACAATTCAAATGCTGTTATATTAATTTATGTCCTACAGTACCACCACCTACTGCCTTGGCTTTGCATTTTGCTTCTTTTATAAAGGAGTCAACTCATATTTGCATCCCTATTTTGAAAATTAATAAGATATCAGTGGCGTAGCTAGGTTATTCATATTGGGGGGGGGGGGGGGGGGGGGGGATTTTCGACTTCACACCTACTTTTTTGCACGATTGAGCTTCATTTGGGCTCTAAACAAGCTTGTACCAAACAATATTGCATTTTTGGAAGAAAAATGCGCACATATTTTTCATCTGTGTACTTTTGAGCATCGTAATGGTGATCATAATTCCATGATTCCTTTGGTCAAATGAACTGACAGTGCCAATCTCAACCGACACGACGTCAATATTGGGGGGGGGGGCTACGCCACTGAGATATTCGATGTTTGTATTTTTTTCTTCTCGTTACGCTAACTCGAAGAATTTTAAAGATGGCGATCGTAAACAAACCTGAAATATTACCTAGAATGCACTAAAAAAACTAAAAATAACTCGGCAATGTTTTGATGTGACAACGTCATGCGCAGAAGCGATTGCGCAGTAATTAATTGCCGTGCCTACGAATATGCTTCAAATTGACCCATATCAATACAAAGCGACAATTCCATGTTTCGTTCAGAGTTTTTTACTTCCCAGAAATGTTTTCTCAACCCGGAAGTATTGAATGCGGCTTATCGGCTAATTTTATCGCCAGGAAAGTGTTAAAAAGCTTATGAAAAAGCTTTAAACAATGAAATAATTAAATATTTTAAAAATATTACATATATCACGCGGGTGACTTTTCTGAACACTTTTGCTAGCTATTAATTTCATAGCAATGCCATGAATAAAAAGTGAACATTCTCAGACACCTTTGAGATATTTACATTAAATGAATTATAACAAAATAATGAATTATTTGACCCGGCAGCCAATTCCGACCCGCCCTCCAACAGGAAACTATGAATCAATTGCAGATGGCCTAAGTGGTTCTGCAATTTTTACGACTGGTGTGTATCGTATGTAACTGTGTCATTCGCCATGGCAAGGGCTCAGTAAAACTGGAAGATAATTGACCAATCGTGGGCCCTAATCAACAAGACCCGTCCTGTGCGACTGTTTTATGACTCACTGTATACAAGGACATGCTCGACCTTTGTAATGATCGTGAGCACTCGGATCATGATGCTGTGATCGACAAATTTTTGTTTTGAAGAAAGCTCATAAATTGTGCATGTATTTCTTAATTGAACCCTGTTGGGATGCCCTTTGATAGTGATAGTAAATGAAAAGATAAATACCATTACAAGCAATTTTCTTATTCTCTATATTTACATACAGGTTTGGCTGAATTGGCTCACAGGGAGTACCAAAGTGGAGATTATGAACATGCAGAAAAACACTGCATGCAGTTGTGGCGTCAAGAACCAGAAAACACAGGGGTCTTGTTACTACTCAGTTCTATTCACTTTCAGTGTAGAAAACTGGACAGGTAAATCACTATGTACTTCTTCCTATCTTTACAAAGCCACCCTTACCCTTTTTATTATGAATGTACATACCCCACCCTTTAAAACAATTTTATTGTTTAATAACGTTTTTTTATAAGCGTTATCTTGACTTGTTTTATACTCGCCGGCTACATGTAAGGCTAGATTTTTCAGGTAATTTGTGACTGTGTACCTAAATTTGAGCGGGTAATCGGGTAACCAAAAGTGTGCCATATGTGCGAACGGTAATTCAGGTAATAGTATCTCATGACCACCGACCCTAATTTTATTTTATTGGAATTTTCTTATGCAATGCATGTTTTTGTTGTTAACAATCATCATACAGATCAGCACATTTCAGCACCTTGGCTATTAAGCAGAACTCAATGCTTGCAGAGGCATACTCCAATCTAGGCAATGTGTTCAAGGAGCAAGGCCAACTACAGGAAGCCTTGGAGAATTACAGGCATGCAGTGAGGCTCAAACCTGATTTCATTGATGGCTATATAAATCTTGCAGCAGCATTGGTGGCAGCAGGAGACATGGAAGGAGCTGTGCAAGCCTATGTAACTGCCTTACAGTATAACCCAGTAAGTATTATTTCAAAAAGGTTGGTGTGGATATAGGCATGGGCATCGGCAGTCTTTTTCATATCGTATATCGCGGACAAAAAATATCGCGATAATCCCCATCACAATATTTTTCTAAGTGTATTTCACCATTAAAAATGACCGCATGTGAAGCATGATAAATCATGAAATAAATGGTGTTACCTCCCAAGCTTAGGTGTGGATCTGATCTTGTCATAAAAAGTAAAAAATAAAAAGGAGATGACTAACTCTTTTTAATCAGGGTTTATCAAATCAACTCCAACAATATCACAGTTGTTACACACTTAAGCTAAATAATCTCATGTATTAAATAATGCATTGACGAGATAACTTTTCCTACCGCATGCCATTTTCCATGTGTTTCCCTGCTGAATAAAAAGATGATTGTCTAAGTAATTAAAATACTTTTGTTATTGTTACTTTTATTGCAGGAACTTTACTGTGTACGCAGTGATCTGGGTAATCTTTTGAAAGCACTCAGTAGGCTTGATGAAGCGAAGGTAAGACCCCAATCAAAGTCTTTGCTGTTGCTGCTTCTTAACACTCAATTGAATGGATACATTACAAAACTTGCAATACAAAATTCAAATAATCCATTCATATTCAAAAGTTATATTAATCAATGGTTTCTCAAACTGGATGATTTTGTTTTGTAAGATGAAAAAACAACTTTAACCATCTCACTTTCTATGGACATTGTGTTCAGCAATTTCACTGGGTTTCTCGAGGGTGAAAAACCAAAATGATGGCCAAAATGTGTACTCGCGAAGTGTTTTGGGCAGTAAAACAATGACATTTTCAACATTTTTCACTCTTGAGAAAAATTTTGAAGGTTGAAAGTCAAAAGTGAAGGGTATTTCACCCTTTGTATAGGGTGAGTAAAAACACTGTGAGTTAGTGTCCTCCCAAAACATAACTTGATTTTGAAATTTGTAACTAATACCACTCCAAACACACCCAAGGCATAATTTGTAATAAAGTATTATTGTGTTTTTGCAATAGCCCTTATATGATTTCAAGAAAGTCAACTAGAAAGTAAGGAATAAGTCCAGTGCGTTTATTTTTAAAGAGCATGTGTGTTAAAGATTTCAATAGATATGAGGAGGAATGTACATTAGGCATAATTGTTTTCATTCTGGACTGGCAACACAGGTGCATATAATTTATTGTGTGAATTTACCACCAGGTAGACAATTATAACAGAATGTGATTTTTATATTATATTCGCGCACTATTCTTCTAACAAGTTTTCCCACAGTTGACGTTTTGCTGTGTTGAAGACCTATGAATGAACATACAGGATTATGAATTGTTTTATTTGCCAATTAATTTGCTTTAGATAGCGCTATTGCTTTTTCTTAGGGTGTGCTTTGTAGATCCCTGCCATGTAATTGCACACTATTTGACATGTGGTGATACAACATTTGAGCGGAAATTTTCAGATAGTGTTGCAGAATGGCAGTGATGTGGAATGTACACAGCGTGCTTGCGTGCGCTTGCGTTACCCACATTTGTGACCGCATCAAGGAGATTGACTCTCATGCTGAATGTGTTTATGTGATCAAATCAATTTTGGATTTTCTTCACCTTAAAAGCTACGTTTTGATATCAAGCCTTTAATCAAAATAAGATTAGCAGCACATGTAGCATGTGGCGAAGCAATTCCGATTGAACAGTCAATTAAAGCAAATTGCACCCACTCGTATCTTGCATCTTCAGCATCAGATCATCCTCCTTGAACTGCTCACACATGTAGTGATGGACATTTTGGAAGACAACAAGCATCTATTACCAACATATTCCAGTTCAACATATGGTGTCCCTTACCAAAATAATAATAAACTGATGATTATTCTTACTGTTTACGCTTCTAATTGTGAAATGCACTGTGTTGCCAGACTTCAAAATTCATTTAAAATAGAACACTTTTAAAGTGTATGATATTAACACCTTATTGGTCCCTCTCCCATTGAAGTCACTCAACAATCCTTTACCATCCTCATACTGCTGACAGCTTGATTGCTTGGGGTCACACTTCTATACTTGCAGATAACGGGTTACCCACCTAATAGAGTATACATACATACATGTATATTTGACAAATATTTAAGCACACCCATCCCTTGTTGTTATCTTGTTAAGCTAAGCTTAACAGGAGCTTTATATGATGACATGGTTCTGGTTCATCTTACAGTCTATTTCACTTTTCCGAGACACCGACGTCATATTTAAGGCATTTACGCACAACTATAGACTTCACTCCTGGTTTGATATACACTGCATTTTAGGTTGATGTGCCTGTACTCATTCGCTGGCTCGTAGAAGTGAAATGGACTGTAGGGTCAGCCAAATGGTATGTTTTCCCTCATTTCAAAACTTAGGATTGCATACATTTGTTATTTACCATGTTTTGTTTGGCAGATTTCTTTATATTACACATCAACTAATTACATTCTTTTCTTCTATTCTTCATTATCTGATATATTTTTTGAATCTAGGTATAGATTGATCAACGAGAACAATGCCGTCTTGCAGGTTATTAAGATCGTCTTTTAGACCTCGCCAGGACTGGTCATTCTCCTCCAGCAATAACTGTGGTAATTCACTTGTCGAGTTAGCACAAGCAAAGATGGTAGCCGTATTTTAAGTCCCACCAATCTTTAACAAGAATGTGTCTGACCTATGACCTTGTGGAGGTACTTGGTTAATGCCAAATCCAGCTGGTTTGTAGAATCAAATAGAAACTAGTTTTAAGGGACCCTTTGTTCTTGCTCACATGAAACGGCTGAGCAAGATCAGTGTTTTGGAACAAAGCTATTTGAAAGCTATTTAATTTCGTTGTATTCAAAATAATTAATGCTGAATCAAAAAAAAAAAAATCAAACAGAATCAAAAATACAGTCTAACTGAATCAATACAGGTTCTCCTGAATCAAAACAATTTGGTGGAATATGACTTTGTTATTACATTATATATCACAGCTTGATTTGGGATCATGAACAATTTTGATATTTTAGCCCCTTTCAAGTAACTTGGCCTTATAATCTGCAACTGCGTACAGCACAGCGCAAGTAAACAAGGGTGTGTTACTGATAGCGCATGCTGTGACTGCTGCGTTAATGCGCATGCGCTAACCCATTGCAAGCACTGCAAAAGGGTTTTCCTTGTTTACCCTCTAAGTTACAACTGTAATTGACGCAATTAATTTGCAACTGTAATTAACCAACTTAATTTAAATATCAAGAAAACCAGGCTATTTGTATAAGATGGGCCTACCAAAAAAATGAGACTGTTTCTTAGGCAAACAACTTCGACCTTTTTAAAATTAATCAACATTTTAAGATAAATTAAAACTGGCAATTACAATATGCTAGCATAGAGGATAGTCGAGGGAAGCGAGCAAGCGTGATGCGTATATTCATTTTATTCTTCTTTTGCAGTTTTAGGTGTTTTTGCACCTTTTCCTGTTAATGCGCTTATGTTTCAGTCCATTCATCATGTCAGTACAAGAGGTTAGCTTGTGAACAATAAGAATTTACCTCTTGTGGTTTTTTGACCACCTAATGAATGATTTGTTAATGGTGCTGAAATATAAAGATAAGAAACTCTGGTACTAATGATGGATGGAAAGGGACCTGCTGTGTGCGCATGCGTGAGTTTGCAACGCCTCGCTGTCGGCGTAGCGCAGCGCTAGGGTTATTGTCTGAGACATAAATAAATAACAGATTGTGGTTCTGTAGTTGGCTGTATGCAGTGTGTTGCACAATGTCGTTTAAGGACAAACATTCACTACAGATTCATTGTAACAAACAACGCATCTGGTTGTTTAGTTATGGCTCAGATTACGTTTTCCTTGCAAGCGCTGCTGCTGATATATGCTTGCTTGCAAAGTATGTTCCCAATTGTCATGCTACATATTAGTTGTGTATTTGCTTCCTCTTAAAACTTCCATCATCATATTACTTTCAAAAAATGTCTTTTCATGTCTTGGCATAAAATGCTGGAAAATGTTAATTAATGAATACAGAGGAAGTATGTCAACTGATATGTTGCTTAGCTCTTGGTGAACACAGTAACACAACCTTGGTTTTACTTTTAATTATTCTATGAACAGATTTACTAATTGTATTTTTCTTGTTCTTTTCCTCTTTCTGTCTTCCTATCTTATATGTTTATGTCTATTGTATGTGTTGTATCTGCCTCATTTGGCATTTCTTTCCCCGTGCCCATTCCCAAATATTTTGGGTTCCTTCATCCTCATCCAACTTTGGGGAAATAGGCATGTTATTTGAAGGCTATTGAGACTCAACCCAACTTTGCTGTGGCTTGGAGTAATTTAGGATGTGTGTTCAATGCACAAGGAGAGATCTGGCTAGCAATACACCACTTTGAAAAGGTTAGTGGATTGATCAATATTGGAAGTCAATTGCATAACGTATACCACTCGGTAAAATTATAGACTGAAAACTCAACTTCATCTTTCTTCATGGTTTACAGTGGAACTAGTAAAATGGTTAAATCTATCACAGGCAATATATTTCTCAACTTGTTTCATTTTGAGCGAAATCTCCACAATAAAAATCAAGACCTAACACAAGTATATGATTGATTCCTACCATGTCCTGCCACATTTATTTATAAACTAATTATGATTGGCTGATGCAACATAAAGGTAGCTTTATTAAAGCTCATGAATTTAGTAAGAATGCAGCTTTAGGTGAACCATAATTGTTGCTTGCTTCAGTGCATTCTTAACATTTTCCACACAGCAGGCATCTGCAGACGATAGTACCAAAATTTCACAAAAGGATTAAAAATCTATTCAATTTCATCGTATTTGGAATCACCATGAGAAATGCATTAAAATAAGTACAAACATGCGTAGTATTGGTTCAGTAATTCTTGAGATGAGGCTTTGAAAATGGAAACAAATTCTGAAGAAAAAAAATTGTGTTTTGTACATGGTAGTAATGCTAATAGCCGCCGCCTAGATGCTGTAACATCATGGATTCGAGCTTACTTTGAAGTTGTTAGATAAGCATGGACTAGACTCGCAAGGTAGATGAAAAATTAATTAAAATACTTTGGCATTGAAACAGTAATGAAACATGTCATAAAGCATATAAGTAAACTACTTTTTTATTTGAATTTATGCTTTCAGGCTGTGACGTTGGACCCCAACTTCTTGGATGCATACATTAATTTGGGAAATGTTCTGAAGGAAGCCCGGATATTCGACAGGTAAATATAGGCCTACTACTAGTTTATGAAAATATGTAAAGCCTAAATAATAATAGTGCATTATCTTTCATGTTTTGTGATTTAAGCAATAAAAAGCATAGCGATCTCATGCATTTAAAGATTTTAGTGAATAATATTGTCAATTTTATATCCATTTACAGAGCTGTAGCTGCATATCTGAGAGCGCTTCAACTCAGTCCTAATCATGCTGTTGTACATGGGAATCTGGCATGTGTATATTATGAGCAAGGGTAAGTCATGTATATATATCATGTCCTCATGCTTTGCCATTTTACACGTATGCAAACAAATACTCATGTAAATCAAGCTTGGAGTATTTGTGGTAAAAAGTGTGATATCTAAGTAATGATAATTTAGCATCTAGAAACACTGATTTATTTACCGAAAAATATAAGTTGTTACACTATATACATACCCTGGACACAATATGAACAAAATTTGCCGACCCCCTTCTTCCCGGGTCTCCATGGTTTTCTCATGCAAACCCACTTAATAATAAAAATGATTGGCTATGAAATGTTTTAAAATTGAATGTTTTGATTGATTTGGTACTTACGGAAACTTACAAAAAAACTTGGACAATCTTCGCAATTTTAATGATATGCATCAAATATTTATAAGAAAGTTTTGACTAAAATTATAAACTACAACATTATAAGCCTTTCATTGCAATGTAATGTCAGTCAGTGTGATGAAAGCGAAGCATACTGCTGTTGCTCAAGAAATCTTCTTGGGGGCACCTACCTACTCTCAAATCATCAGGCAAGGGACAGCTCAAATGATGATAATAATAGAGAAATGGCAATCTCTATGTTTTGTTTAATATTATAATAATTTGGTCCTGAAGAAGTCGGAGCTAATCCTCACGAACGCTTGACAGTTTTAAACTTGTCTGACAGCAAACCCGTTAAACTCTCAACCTATATCATAATTTACTTTTTTTCACCACCATGCAGGTTAATTGATCTGGCGATAGATACCTACAGGAGAGCCATAGAATTGCAGCCTCATTTCCCAGATGCCTATTGCAATTTAGCAAATGCTCTTAAAGAACAGGGAAAGGTAAATATAGACATCTGCATGCTTTTACAGTTTATTAAAGGTTGTGAGTGTGACAAATGTAAAAAGGTCCATATTACCAGTGTTCAAATTAAGTGGTAATCCAGGCTTCCTGAAACCCAAAATTTATTTGAATCATTTTTAATATTGGCTCTAGGCAGTTAATGCAAGGTTTGCAAAGTTCCAAAATGCTGGCAGATAATTTAAATTGCAATGCATGTTCAGCGTCATAAGTTCTTCAAATGTTGCGAGAATCCATTTAGATTCTCTTAAATGATTTTGTGAGAATCTGTGGATTCTCCTCCATTCAAATAGTGTGTTAACGTGGATTCTCGCAACTTTACCATGCAGGAAACTATTCGAGAATGGATTCTCGGATTCTCCTCGAATTTCTGAACCTGCGGGTTATCCGTTGGATTACCATACTTTTTGAATATTGGTACTATAGTTACTTTGGCGGACCACCAAAAACATTGGCGGATAACCTGATTTCATAATATGGTTATCCACTGAGAAACCTGATATTTACACTGTATATTAGTATCATATTACACTATCAGTATAGTGACTTATTTTGGAGGTTCGTGCATCTTATACATTCAGCAGAAAAACTGAATTTAATTTGTGTACACTATACTCGGTTGTTGCTTTTAAATTGTATGCCCATGAAGAAATCAAAGCAAACAATTTTCTGAATAATGTAGACCCGTGGAATTACCTGATTAGTTTATACCATTGTTTATAAACGGTACGGACAAATGTACCACCAATTGTTTTAGGATTCTGAGACATCATTTTGGGACATTTGCAAATTTCTATGCAAATACCAACGTAATGCTTTATTGATATTGTTTTAATTTCTTTTTTAGGTCCGAGATGCGGAAGAATCCTACAACAAAGCCCTTAATCTGTGTCCCACACATGCAGACTCTCTCAATAACCTTGCTAACATCAAGCGAGAACAGGGCAACACAGAAGAAGCCATAAGGTTATATGCCAAAGCACTTGATGTGTTCCCAGAGTTTGCCGCCGCACATTCAAACCTTGCTAGTGTACTACAGCAACAGGGTAAACTACAAGAAGCGTTGCTTCACTACAAAGAAGCTATAAGAATAGCACCAACATTTGCAGATGCCTACTCTAATATGGGTAACACTTTGAAAGAAATGCAGGACATTCAAGGAGCGCTACAATGCTATCAGAGGGCAATACAAATCAACCCTGCATTTGCTGATGCACACAGTAATTTGGCTTCCATACATAAGGTGAGTAGACAAATCTATGTGGAGCCCTTTTCAGGCTACTTGGATTAACTGCACTCCTGTGAAATATGACCGATGAATTATGATAAGTGTCTGGAAGGTTTGAGTAAGAGTCTTTATTGTAAGGTTTGTTGAATAAGAGTCATTGAATACAAGCTACTTATGTAGGTAAACGTGATAATGGCTCACTAGTGCAGCACAATCAAGTAGTTTTCCAATGACGATCCAGCGTTTTAGCTCAATGTCTTCATTTATTGTGAACACTTAAAAGTCACTACACAGGTAAGTAAATTTTCAGTGCGTACCTCTTTTCTATGTAAACATCATCTGACTGTAATTGTTTCTTTCTATTGACAGGATTCTGGCAACATCCCAGAAGCCATAGCTTCCTACAGAACCGCCTTGAAATTGAAACCAGACTTTCCTGATGCATACTGTAACTTGGCACATTGTCTACAGGTTAGTATGTTCCATATATGGCATATCAATTGATTGTTACCTTGATTTTTTCAAAAATCGAGGTACTGTATCTCTGCCAGTTCTTTCTGCTTCTTTCTGGCAACCTTTCTACAAAATGCTTCTTCTCCTACAGTTTACATGCTACAATCACCAGACTTGGTCAGTAGGACCCCCTACCAGACCTTCATTACAGGACCTCACAGTTTGGGGTCAAAGGTCACAGGGGGGTCACTGGGGGTCAAAACGTGATTTTCACTTAAAACGCATTTCCAATTTAGTGAAATAACCTAGGATCATCAAAATCGGTCAACATATTCCTTATGACCGTACGCATATATAATAGTTCGGTTTATTAAATCAAAAAATATTTGGGGTCACTAGGGGTCAAAATGTTGATTTTCTAACCATATCACTTAAAAGGCTTCTTGTCTCAGAGGAAAAGGCTGATGAATGTCGGAATTGATCAAAAGTTTCCTTGGGTCCATGCACATACAGCGATCTCAGCGATTAAAAGTGACGTGTCATGCGGGGTCACTAGGGGTCATTGAACCTTACAGGGGTAAAAGTTAGGACATGCTCAGATTTGGACCGGGTTTGTTGCATCTTGTTTGGATTGATGAGCCAAGAAAATAAGTCAATCATATTGACCAGGTCAAAGGTCAAGAAGGGGTCAATAGGGGTCATTAAACTTTACAGGGGTAAAAGTTAAGACATAATCCGATTTGGACCGGGTTTGTTGCATCTTGTTTAGATTGATGAGCCAAGAAAATAAGTCAATCATATTGACCAGGTCAAAGGTCAAGAAGGGGTCAATAGGAGTCATTGAACTTTAGAGGGGTAAAAGTTAAGACATGCTCCGATTTGGACCGGGTTTGTTGCATCTTGTTTGGATTGATGAGCCAAGAAAATAAGTTAATCATATTGACCAGGTCAAAGGTCAAAAAGGGGTCAATACGGGTCATTGAACTTTACAGGGGTAAAAGTTAAGACATGCTCCGATTTGGACCAGGTTTCTTGCATCTTGTTTGGTTTGATGAGCCAAGAAAATAAATAAATCATATTGACCAGGTCAAAGGTCACGAAGGGGTCAATAAGGGTCATTGAACTTTACAAGGGGTAAAAGTTAAGACATGATCCGATTTGGACCAGGTTTGTTGCATCTTGTTTGATTTGATAAGATAAGAAAATAAGTCAATTATATTGACCAGGTCGAAGGTCAAGAAAGGGTCAATAGGGGTCATTGAACTTTACATGGGTAAAACTCAAGACATGCTCCGAATTAGACAGGACCTGTTTTATCTTGTTTGGTTCGATAAGGCAAGAAAGAAGCCAATCATCATAACCTGGTCAAAGGTCAAGAAGAGGTCACTAGGGATCATTTTCTCATAAAAATCAAGGTGCCCTGGTCTCAGACCAGAACTAGATCTAGTTCGTATTTTAGATTTAACTGGTTCCCCACATCAATGACTCCATGCACACAACTCATGAGATAGCCCGGGGATCATGGGTGCATGGGACCAGCAAAACTTGCTACGCCCTCTATGTCAGTCTATTTGTACAACTGTTGTACAAATATCAAGAGCATTAATTCATGTGACTCGTACAAATTCTGGGTTCGTCGACATGTAGGGCTTATTTGTACAACAGTTGTACAAATAGACTGAAAAATGGTTTCAAAGAATATAAGTCAACTAGACGTTCAGTCAAGTCGACCGTGAACGGTCTGTTGTTTCCATCTCTAATCGTACGTCGAGTCACTCAAACGACGAGTACGTAACGGTCGATTTGACCGCAAAATATTGCTGTAGTATTTTTAATTAAAATAACACGATAACCTGGCCCCTGTAATATCAGTAGGCCTACTACAATAACACAAAGACAATAACAGGTACCTCCTATTTTATTTTTTGATCATACATTAGCACACCATTGTAAAATCCAAACACATACTAGTAACCTGATGAAAAGAATACCTAGATTGGTCATTTAATATTTCAGTAGAAGATTTAAGAATGTAACAATGTAATTAAACATTTTTTTAGAATCATTCCTTCATCATGTTCATCCAAACTTGATCAACATTTCTTTCTCTCATAAAAAGCAATACAATTAGGGACCGTTCATTACTTCTACCGGAGGGGAGGGGGGTAGCTGGAAGAAGCAACAACCCAAAAAAATGACCACCCCACCCCCTTCCCTAAATACTTAAAAGTTATGACACCCCCCTCTGGAATGTAGAAAAAAAGTTATGACCTGTCAGCCTGGGCATGCTGTAAGCCTGGGCATGCTGTCAGCCTGGGCATGATTTTGGTTTGAAATATTAGAACCAAAAAGTCATGACCCCCCTTCAATTTCCGAGAAAAAAAATTATACGTTATAACCCTCCCCTTTGATTTCTTAAAAAAGGTTATGACCCACACCCCTGTTTTGTGCCGGGCAGGTGAAATTTAGCTTGATTGGAAGCCACCTGCTTATGACCTGTATTTAGTATGAGTACATGTTATTATTTCAGGCTACCCCTCCAAGCAAACTTTTCTGACAATATTCACATTGATATGACTTCTCTTTAGTGTTTGTCTGTATGTGTAATGTCAAGCTACCCTTTCAAGCAAAGCTTTCTGGCAATATTCACATTGATATGGCTTTTCTTCAGTATGAGTCTGTATTCATGTGTAATGTCATGAAGTTACCCTTATGAACAAAATATTTCTGACAATATTCACACTTATATGACCTCTCTTTAGTGAGTGTCTGTATGTGTAATGTCAGCCTACTCTTTTGAGCAAAGCATTCTGACAATATTCACATTGATCATTGATATGGCTTGTCTTCAGTATGAGTCTGTATTCATGTGTAATGTCATGAAGTTACCCTTATGAACAAAATATTTCTGACAATATTCACACTAATATGACCTCTCTTTAGTGAGTGTCTGTATGTGTAATGTCAGCCTACTCAATTTTGAGCAAAGCATTCTGACAATATTCACATTGATAAGGCTTGTCTTCAGTATGAGTCTGAATTGTATGTCAGGCTACCCTTCTGAGCTAAATGCTTCCTTTCACTCAAAATAGGGGAAATGACTGATGACCATCAGAAATGGTCAACGGATTCCTTGGGTCCATGTTCATATAGAAACTTCAGCAATAAAAAATGTGACATTTCATATGGGGTCACAAGGGGTCATTGACCTATACAAAGGTAAAACGTGAGACATGCTCCGATTTGGACCGGACTTGTTTCATCCTGTTTGGTTTGATAAGTCATGAACAAAAATCAATCATGACCTAGGGGTCACAGGTCAGTAGAGGTCATTGAGCTATAATACCATGACATTTAAGACATGCTCTGATTTTAATCAGAGTTGTTGCATCTTATGTTGTTCGATAAGACAGAACAAAAAGTAAAACATGAACTAGGGTCAAAGGGTCATTATCGGTCATTGACCTATTTTACAGAGATAACATGTAAAACATGCTCTAATTTTGATCGGACTTGTTGCATCTCATGTCGCAGGATGAAACAAGAAAAAGAGTCAATCATGACCTTGGAGAAAAATGTCATAAAAGGGTCATTAGGGGTCAATATGTGATTTTCACTTAAAATGCTCTTGCTCCATGCACATATAGAGTCTTCATGGATTACAATTGACATATCATATGGGGTCACTAGGGTTCATTAACACATAAAAAATCAAGGTGCCCTGGTCTTAGACCAGAACTAGATCTAGTTGTTATTATTATTATTAGTAGTAGTAGGGGTAATAGTAGTGTTTCATATAAAAGAGTTAAAACAACCAGCTATGGAGCTATATATGTATGCAACGATGGAAATACCTACATGACTTTCCACCCGGGGTTGACTAGGAACTACACACTTAGTGGACTTACAATATTTCTAACCGTAGACGGTTACCGTCTATGTTCTAACCAACCCACTTTTAAAAAAGGAAATAAATCAGTTGAAAAAGTGGTCCTAGTGGGAATTGAACCATGGACCTCTGCATTGTAAAGCATGTAACTCAACCACTAGACTAGCGAGGGTAGCTGGCTAAGACATGCTTTTAATCGCTCTTATTATTATGGAAAATATTATTAATAGAGCTGCGACACACATGATCATCAACCCCGGGTGGAAAGTCATGTGGGTATTCCCACTACTGCATATATATATGTGCAAAACCATTTTCGTGCATTCCTACTTCAATGAGACTGAGAGGCTAATCCCACTATTAGGGTCAGAAGTTTGTCAACTTGCACAAGATTTTCGCAACTCAGTTTCTCCATGAATTTCAGACCCTGACTTTATATTGCTCTTAGTAAAGCGCACTTGGCTTCAATTATAAACTGCTGTCGTAAACTCATGTCACATATTGGCATAAGATTGAATAGATCTTACAATTGATTTATCTGATCTTATACACGCTATTAAGCACTCACAATGCCAGTGTGATGCTGTTGTAATCCCCCCCCCCCCCCCCCCCCCCCCCCCCCCATATCGCCACTCAGTCAAGACCGAGTCATTGCTGACTATCTCTTGTTGGATTCTTCTATAAATGGCAGGGAGATTGTCTTTATGAAAAAAGTGCACTCCCACATCTTCAGATTATTATCTAATTAATTATTAAACAAACAAGTTTCTGCTAGCATACATGCAGCTACGAGATCCAGTGATTGATGAAGCGCTAGCACAGGGACTTATGCATATTCTCGGGCTCAAGACTTTGACACAGCATACGGAGTGTGTGTGTAAGCATTATTCAGCATACGCAGCTCACACTCGCGATGCTTGGAATTGTTTACGCACTACGCTATATCGTAATTGTTTGTTCAATTATTAATTAGGCTCAAAGTAGAATCAAACAATAACATTTACATATTTTTGTCTGCAGATTGTTTGTGACTGGACCGATTATGAAGACAGAATGAAACGTCTTGTAGCCATAGTAGCAGATCAACTTGATAAGAATCGTTTGCCATCGGTACATCCACATCACAGCATGCTCTACCCACTTTCACACTCCTTCAGAAAAGCTATTGCAGGCAGGCATGGCAACTTATGCCTAGAAAAGGTAAGTTGATCTGTGATTCATCTACAATTCCAAGTTTTTGTTACAATTGACAACTTGCGTCATGAGACGTGTTATTACTTTATCTGACAGGCCGGCATTAAGAAACCATTATTTAACATACATTGTTGTAGATAGGATGGGCCATCGCTAGTTAATACCAGCAATAGTATATGGTTCAATACTGATGTGGCATTCCTTACATGTCACAACTATCATATTGAATCATCATTGTGCTACTTACAAGATATAGCTGAACCATATAATATCACATGTGTGATTAATTTGTTGTATCCACTATAATGGCCCAGCACTAGTCTAAATCTAAGGGCAGTGTTATTGATGACGTGTGATGCCACTATAAATAATGTACTTAAAAAGTTTAATCAGTTCCAAATTGGCGAGAAATATTCAGTTTTTATCTATCCGAGGCGTAAAAGTAATTCAATTGATAAGCGCGATTTTGGCATATGCACGCGTCACGCATACAATGCCACTGTGACATCATGCGCCATGCCAGCGTTTTGCGTGTGACGCTCTTCTGAATTCATTCGGTGCTGTAAACAGGTTTCATCAATTTGGAACAGACTGAACTATAGTAATTATTATATTTGGTTGGCCAACAAATAACCCTCACTTTAGTACGCTTTCAAGGTTTTGTGTAACACAGGCAGGTATTATTGTTAATTCCATTACTAGATCAATGCTCTTCATAAGCCACAATACCAATACCCCAAGGACCTGTCAGCAAGTAATGGTAAACTAAGGATTGGATATGTCAGTTCAGATTTTGGTAATCATCCAACTTCACATCTCATGCAGAGTGTACCAGGAAAACACAATATGGATCAAGTAGAGGTAAGCATGGTTAGCTATTATTAATTCAACTCAATTTAAGATTCCAGAATTCAACTTATCAGAGGCATATTCATACATTTGTATTAGAGAATAAAGGTACTGTTTTTAGACCGTACCTGTGTTATAGATATTGTCTGACATAAATGCGGACGATAGTATTATTTTAAGTACTACCGAACGCATTTATGTCAGACAATATAACATGGGTACGGTCTAAAAACAATACCTTTATTCTAATTCTTAAACAATCATACTTGAGACATTTATCAAAGAAATAGGTACATTTTATTGTCCACATTTGACAACTTTTACCCCTGCTAGGATCCAATAACCCACAAACATTCCATCCAACCCCATGCGATGAGTACACCATGCATAAGCGTTTAAGAATTTTAACAATGTATCTTTAGATATAATTAGGTATTAAATCATGTTTCAGCGTATGTGTATCACCAATCTACAACGGTTGTTTCGTCTGCATGGTTTATTTCACAAGGGCACCGTGAGAAACTGGAATGTCCAATGTCTGTTACACCTACCCTTGTTCTCTTCATAGATCTTCTGCTATGCTCTCAGCCCTGATGATAGCACAACATTCCGCAGCAAGGTCCAGAGGGAAGCAAATCATCTCATCGACCTCTCTGAGATCCCATGTAATGGTAAAGCTGCCGATAGAATCAATGCAGATGGTATCCATATTCTTGTCAACATGAACGGATATACCAAGGGAGCCAGAAATGAAATATTTGCACTCAGACCGGCACCAGTACAGGTGAGTAGCTTGTAGTTTAAAGAAACCACTTGTATAATTGATTGAATTTGTATGGACATTTTCTGAGGCAAACTAGGTAATGAAGTCTTCCCGTGACAACTTCTAATTATTACTATGGACTTACAGGTGCCAATACTTTTTTTTTTATTGAGTGACTGAGTAGCAGCAGCAACCATTCTAATAAGCTGAGAGAACTCACTTAGACCAAAAGAATGGATTTGAGTTAAGTTTTGAAAGTGTAAATGGCTCATGTACTTAATCAATGTGTTTGGTACCAGTAGGTTGTTCATTCCATACTTCACTAGTGATGGAGAAATGTGTTCGCTGTAGATATAGATCACCTTTTTCAAAATGCAATTGTTACCAACAACTTGATCTTAATTTTCAGGCTATGTGGTTGGGCTATCCCGGTTCAAGCGGCGCACCATTTATGGATTACATCGTCACAGATGCTGTCACTTCACCAATGGAACTCACCAGTCAGTACTCTGAAAAACTTGCATACATGAAGGACACTTTCTTCATTGGAGATCATTGGAACATGTTCCCTCACCTCAGTGAGAAAATGATCTTAGAACCCAAGGATGGCAAGAAGAAAGACAATGTTGCTGTAGTGAATGTAGTGAATGTCAACAGCTTCCTGGAAAAGATTCCTTGTGTTGATCAGGTAAAATGTTTGATGGTATGGAGCCACAAGGCCCTATCAGAATAGCTGCCATGTGTTAGGTTGCATATTTACAATGGCGCACCATTTATAGTACCAGAAGTATAATAGTATGGCAGCTATGACTTTTTAGATCACTGTGTATCGTAACAAAGAGACCATATTTGTAATAGCTGCTCTGAGTTATAAAAAAAACTTGTCAGTTTTAAGTACATTAATACTCTTACATCAAATCATGTTACAAAAATAAAAGATTGAAGAGCTTTAATATGTACCCTTCGGCCTTCAGTTAATATTTCAATATTTGCGTACAGTCGAGACAAGATGTGCTATTATATAAATGCTGTATTATCTTTTAAAATTGAATTTTAATTTCTATTTCAGTATCCACATATGATAATTTTTAATTATTAAAAAAAAAGCAGGAAATATAAATGAAATTAAAAGATTGTTAAAATTATTAAAGAAAATAAGAAGATATCAATAATTAATCCTCGAGATTATTTGCCAATTTCATCCATGAAGTGGAATCACATTCCACCACTTGAAGCTCTTTAAATATGAAGCAACTTGACCATTTTATCTCAATGTTTCTCTTTTTTCTACAGTTGGTAGTAAGTGCAGATGAAAATGGTTCCAAGATTTCTATCCCTGTGTTAGATTCAACCACTTCACAAGCTCTCTACAATATAGTAACCCAAGGTCAACTTCAGGTTGTTATAAATGGTGTTACTATCGTTAATGGACTCGCTGTCAACCAGGTGAGTTGGGTTCTTGACTAAATAACTCACCAACAGTTCTCTATACATATAACTCACCAACCGTTCTCTATACATATAACCCATCAACCGTTCTCTTAACACAATAGCTTGAGAAACAAGCTATTAAGACATGTTTCATTTGTACATTGATGCCACTTTTAACTTGATATGTTAATAATGGAAACAAACTTTAGTCTTAGCATAAGAACATGATATCTTAAGATGATCTGCTGATTGGGCTAGAAGATCATGACATAAACAACTCTCAGTTCAACATTGTCTTTATATTTGCTGATATTTGAGCAGTAAGACATCCTCTCTTTAACTCCAAGGAATTTTAATAGGTTTTCATTTTCTTTTGCGTGCATTTTGTTGTTTTGGCATTCCAGGCATCTTATGCTCAAGAACCAACTCGACTGTCCTTTGAGAAAGAAAATTTCACATAAATAATGTCAATAATTCAATAAGATATGACACACATTCAAAATAAAGATCACTATAGTCGGCGTCAGAGAAGTTTGGCACTTTTTTCTGTGACAACTGCGTACAGCGTAAACATGGAAGTGCGTTGTAGTACAGCGTCACAACAGCGTGATTTTTGAGCAGTTCGATGCGTTGCTGTATCTGCAATCCGATTGGCTGCGATCGTATCTATCGGTCGTGAATGTCCCCGCCCACACACTCATTAACTAGATCGCATGCGTCGGCTGTTTTAAAAAGTGCCGAAGTTCTCTGCCGACGACTATAACTCTGACCAAGTTGCGACAATCATGTAAATTGTTTATTTTGAATTTGAATGCCAATGAATAATTGTTTTCGGTTGAACCCAACTACCTTCTATCCTCAGAAACCAAGTAGACGTGCATCCCGGAAAGAAACTGAGCATTTGATGCCATGGGATGCTGCAAACTATGAGGTAAAACAACATATTGGCTCAGATGATGCTTATTTTGGAATCCAATGTTGCTAGACAATTTGCATCGATTTATAGATGGAAAAAGGACCCTACCCAAATATTACACTTAATATTTAAACTTCTGACCACCACCCGCTGGAAGGTGCCTATACAGCATCCTCCAGAGGGCTCCCCATCTCTACCCAGAATGCCAAGCATACTTCCTCTTTCGAAACGGGTCTCGCCATTACAGGTCATGTTTATATTTTCCTCTCCCGAGATTCCTTTTTAGAATGAAATTTAGGCCTGCCACTAAGGCCAGGATTGTCTAATATTCCTACCACGGGTATGTTATTAGCCCTGGAGTCAATTAGGAGCCTGTCCGTGGGATTTCGGGAGATAAAACCGCTGGTTTTAACTCCCGTTTTTCCCGCGATTTTGGCCATGTGCGCTCGCATGTGCGGGGGTAGCAGAATTCGGAGGTTCCGAATTTTGATACTTCCTTCCTTTGACTTCCATCCCCTTGTTACTCGCTCTAGTTGGAATAGTATGAGCATGTTGTTTACTATTTTTGCGAGTAACTTACACATCCCTCCAGGCCTCCTGGCTGTTTTAGTCTTTCAGTTAGGAAGGTGGCCGCCCGTTTCCACCCCAGAAGGGGGTGGTCTTGGCCGGCCTTCATTATTAGATCCCCCGTATCCTAAGGCGTTGGTTTCCAACGGGTGGGATTTTTGGGACGATGTTTGCATCGTGGATCTAATTATTCACTCGGAGTTGCAATATACTTCGAATCTGTCGGGGCAGCGGTGTGTCTTTCTAATAAGAAAAAGACTAGTCGCTTCCATTACCGACATGTGTGGGGGGAGCCTGAGTCTATTCTCAGGTCCAATATTATGTTCCCCTATGAATCCCTCGGGCATTGTTTGTTTATAAAAACAAGTCGAGGCATTCATAGGCGTCCCTACGTCCATTTTGTGTTATATGGGTTACGTCACATTGATGATACGCGGGGGCGTTCATCACGACGCAGGTATAACGTTCATTAGTCGTAGGTTGTACGTCAGTCTGGCGTCAGTTTTGATATTCATCATTAGATATGACGCCGGTCTACGTCAAAGTTTGACGTAGGTAGGCCCCTCACGTTGACAGTGTTGTCGAACGTGGGTTTTTACACGTCAGGGATGACGTAGGTTGGGGGTTATTTCTGACATAGGTTTATGTCAGAGATATCCTTGACGCCTTGTCAGATATATGACGTTGGGCTTCATTATGACGTTCATAGCTCCATACAGGATAGCTTGGTATAGGTTCTGACTTTGACTCTTTCTTCCTTATACAGGTGATATCAGTGAAAGAGTGTAAGTCTTGATAACGGGTGTGGCTTTGGGTCTCCCCTGCTGTCGTTAGTCCCTATATCTATAATTATCAGGTTATTCAAATTCACTCGGGTTTTTTCATAACTATTGGGGGGGAAAGCGTTTCCAGCGTGCAATAGACGTTCCGCCGTGGGAGTGCTCAGGTGGTACCTCAGGGTTCGTCCGCTGCTGGTCCCGGTTTCTCGCTGATTGTCCAGCGAGCTAAGTTGTGCCAGGTGGAAAGAAGGTAAGAAGTCTTAGCCTTTTCTAAATTTAGCGACGTTAATATACATATCTTAATTTAGATTAGTATCGCTCGTCGTTCTGCCGGCTATAGTGTTCCTTCACTATTTATTTGACTTAGATCTCTCCGTATTTCTTGAGTGTAGTCCTACTTTAGGTCTCCTTTGGGTATTATCTAGCAAGACCTATCATATAGGTATCTTATATAGGTCTCCCTTAGGTATTTTGTCTAACACAGCCTCGCCGCTCAGTCGAGGGTACGGCAGTGTTATAGGCCTATCGTATAGGTATCTTATTATATCGTTGTATATATATTTGCGTGTATTATTCATAGCCACCGCTCATAAAAGAGCTACGCTCGTATAGAGCTCTCATATATATACATTATATATTACCGTGTCCGTGTGATTTACCATATCTTGTTGTACTGCTCGGGCCTGTAAGTCCCGCAGTAATCATGGGTAAGAGCCGCCAGTGTTCAATGGCGTCATGTGGCGTACTAAACATGGCATGGGATCCACATCCCTGGTGCTTCCGTCAGTTCTGACGTAAGGTTTATGTCAGAGATAGCCTTGACGCCTTGTCAGGTATATGACGTTGGGCTTCTTTATGACGTTCATAGCTCCATACAGGATAACATGATATAGGTCCTGACTTTGACCCTTTCTTCCTTATACAGGTGATACAGTGAAGGAGTTGTAAGTCTTGATATCGGGTGTGACTTTAGGTCTCCCCTGCTGTCTAAGTCCCTATATTTATATTTATCTGGTTATTCAAATCACTCGGGTTTTTTCATAACAATTGGGGGGGGGAAGCGTTTCCAGCGTACTACCGTGGGTGTTGTTCGTCCGCTGCTGGTCCCGGTTCTCGCTGATTGACCAGCGAACTAAGTTATGCCAGGTGGAAGGTAAGAAGTTCTTGGCCTTTTCTTGATTTAGCGACGTTAAAATACATATCTTAGTTTAGATTAGTATCGTTCGTCGTTATGCCGGCAATAGTGTTTTAACACTATTTATTTGACTTGGGTCTCTGCGTATTTCTTGAGTGTAATCATACTTTTATAGGTCTCCTTTGGGTATTATCTAACACAGCTTCGCCGCTCAGTTAGAGGGTAAGGCTAGTCCCAGTGGGACTTCAGTGTTATAGGCCTATCATATATGTATCTTATATAGGTCTCCCTTAGGTATATCATCTAACACAGCTTCGCCGCCCAGTCAGAGGGTAGGGATAGTCCCAGTGGGACTTCTGTGTTATAGGCCTATCATGTCGGTATCTTATATCGTTGTGTATATATGCGTGTATTATCGAGATATTATCACCGCTCATAAAGAGCTATCATATATATATAATTATTATCGGGTCCGTGTGGTTATTATATCATAAGGCCGTGTTTTCTACCATATTTACTAGTAGCTGTGTCAGCTGCTCGGGCCTGTAAGTCCCGCAGAAAACATGAGTAAGAGCCGCCAGTGTTCTGTGGCGTACTGAACATGGCATGGGATCCACATCCCTGGTGTTTCCGCCACCGCTAGTGCGGTAGAATCAATCCGTACCAGATGTGCAGTGGTTTCTTGACGCAGCACTGGGAGGCGATTGAAGCGGGACGAGCGGCGCTTATTCACCTGCAGGAGAAGACAGGGCTGGGTGTACAGCCACCGTCTAGTGAGGTGAGTGGTATGGTAGGAAAGGGTGCCCGTATAGACTCAACACCACGTGGTGGTGACGACTCCGTACACATCCAGTAATGTGGTTGAAGGCTCGGGTGGCGGTTCTGGCTGTGCTGGAAGACCGCTCCACCTAGGCGGTACGAGACCGGGGAAACCTGGACACGTACCAGTCGGACCTACCACGGTGACGAGCGTAAGCTTGTTGCCAGGCGGGACTGACACCACCCATTCCGATGCTACCAGGCACTTGATGCTGGTACCAGAGGCTGAGGGTGGCGGGGCTCCGGCCCCAGCCAGTAATGTGGCTGAAGGCTCGGGTGGCGGTTCTGGCTGTGCTGGAAGACCGCTCCACCTAGGCGGTACGAGACCGGGGAAACCTGGACACGTACCAGTCGGACCTACCACGGTGACGAGCGCAAGCTTGTGGCCAGGCGGGACTGACACCACCCATTCCGATGCTACCAGGCACTTGATGCTGGTACCAGTGGCTGAGGGTGACGGTCTTGCGCTGCGGACCAACGTTTCGTTGGTTAGCACGCCAGTTAGTTCTGCACTAGCTGGCACGCAGGATTTGCCGGCTATGTCGGCCTGTCTAACACTAGGGTCCACCCTCGCAAGAGGGCGATCCGCTCACGCTACAGCAGTGTCTTTGGGCACGGCTGGGCGGGTTAGCTACACTGCTTCTTCAGCGGCATCTTTGGGTGCCGTTGAGGGGGTAGGTCATGCCACCACAGCGGTACGAACCTGTACCACAGGTGGTGGCGGACATCCCTCTCTCGTAACAGGGGTGTCAGTAGCTAGCGCCGGGCCGTACGGCTCAGCGAGCGGGGTTATACCAGTGTTCAGTGGTAATGTGCAGCAGCCGGTAGTACAGGCTGCGCCGTTACCCATTCACACGGCGTTCATGAACGCCCCTAGACAGGCTCAATTTCAGGCTCCGTTACCATCTCAGAATATGCTTCCGCAAATGAGCGGGTGACCCGGGCAGATGTTCGCTCAGGTTCCCAATCAACAGTGGTCAGGCATGTTTCAGGGCCCCCGGGTAGCGGTAGCTATCCCCTATGGGTTGCCTCAGGGAACTTGCCCGCCTTGGTCGCCCGCGTACACACCGCACCGTGTCTCGCCGCTAGTCTTGCACTAGCTGGTCACGCGGGATTTACCGACTACGTAGGCTTGTCTTACTCAGGGTCCACCCTCTCTAGCTATAGCCCATGTCGGGGTAGCATCAGAGGGGGAATTCGCTCACGCATTAGCAGTGTCTTTGGACGCAGCTACGCGGGCTAGCTACACTGCTTCCTCGGCGGCATCTTTGGGTGCCGTTGGGGGGTAGGTCACGCCGGCACAGCGGTACGAACCTGTACCGCAGGTGACAGCGGACACTCCTCTCTCGTGAAGAGGGGCGGTGGCTAGTGCCATGCCTTATGGCACAGCGAGCGGGACCCTGCCCGAGGGCAGCGGTAATGCTGAGCAGCCTGTGCTGCACGCTTACCCTCTCACGCAGCGTTCATGAACGCCGTGGACAGGCCCAGAATACGTATCGGTTACCGTTACGGCAGTCTATAACACACACGCTAGTTCTACTGTGGAAGAGAGCCCCGATCTCTTCCGACGGGGATGAGCAATAGCTTATCTCCAGGTAGAGCTGGCGACATTGTTCGTAGATCTGGCAACACTGCATCCTACCAGCCGGTGGCTAGTGTGTACGATTGGGCAGTGTGAACGGGCTACGGTCCCTACCATTACATGGTAAAAGTGTTAGGTGCCGGCATTAGCTGTGCTGAAGGCTCGGTTCACCAGTCAACTCTACCTCGGATGCGAGCTTCGGCTCAAATTCTACGGGGATGAACGCAAGTTTATCTTCAGGTGGAACTGGCAACACTCATGCTATTGTTACTGCGCATTAGTTGGTAGTTTCAATGACTAACACTCATTCTATTGTTACTACGCACGAGTTAGTGGTAGTTTCAATGACTGAGGGTGATGGATCTGAACAGCCAGTTACCTTTGTTAACTGGCAGGCTGGCTAGTCCCGTACTAGCTGGCATGGGATCCCCCCGACGATGTCGGTCTGCATTGTGCAGGGTCTACACCACCCAAGTGGCTGTGTTTTCGAACACTGCTACGCGGGCCAGCTACTCCATACTATCATCTCAGCAGCATCTTCGGGTGCCGCTGCAGGGGTAGGTCATGTTCCATCCACCACAGTACACTTATTGCTGTAGGTGGGGGCGGGCATGACTCTCCAGCGGCAGCTGGGGGTAGCTGGGGCTATACCTATCGGTATGGCAGGTAGGACCTTGCTCCTGAACAATGGCGGCGCCGCTTAGCCAGTGGTATAGCCACAGGTGATGACAGCGACGTTTGCTATTGGTCACCCAGCGTTTTCGAACGCTGCTTTGCAGGTACTGACAGTCCCGGGTATTCCAATCAGTCCCCGCGCGTGTTCATGCTCTCTTCACACTTTCCACGCGGCTATTGGTATTATATTCCATAATACAAAACAGTAGTTTCAGGAAAGTGTTGAACAAGGGATTTGAATAGACGCAACACCGGGGCAGAGTATCCACACAGTGTGATGGTGTTTCTGCTAACGGTGTAGGATCTGTGCGACCGGTTAACCTGATACTGACCGGTATGCGCGATCCTCCGATAGTGTTGGCCTGCATTGAGCAGGGTCTATAATGAATCCTCTACGGTAGCCCCTGGTAAGGGGCAGCCACGAGGGTTGGATACTTTCCACCGCGGCAGTGTCTTCTGACATGGCCACAGGAATCAACTACTATCTCTCCTGGCAGCACCGATGAGTGCAGCTTTAGGATTAGGTGACGCTCTCGTCTCAGCGGTACTCACAGTACTATCTTTGACGACGAGTGGACCTTTTTCCTTCGGCAGCTAGGGGAAAGTAGCTGGCGCTGTTTTCATTGAACAGCGAGTAAGACCTAGCTCACGATCACTGGCGGCGCTGTCCAACCTGTGGTGTGGCCACAGATAGTGACGGCGAAGCATGGTGATGTTCCTCCAGCGTTTTTACGTGGAGGGCAGGCGTTGATACTTCGGGTGGGACCTACCCGGTCCCATCGCCCTCATATACCGCAGCCACCGAATGGACACCCTGGTTGAGGGTTTACCACGGGTGGTCCTGGTTCCGGAGCTAACTGACTAGCATCCTAAATGTGCCAGGGGGTCAGGTTCCAACATTAGTAGTAGGATATTTTCCCTGTCTGCCATGACATACCTTTAGTTACAGTTATGTCTACAGATAGGCCCATGGAACCCGTCACAGGTACTCTTACCACGACGGTAGTACATGGGAATTGAGTCCTGCGAACGTGTTGGGTACCGTCCCAGCGGGTCCTGCGATAGATCAGAGTTTCAATCTCACTCCTGAGCAGGTCAGGCGACGTTGATACCGAGACAGTCACACTATGTTGTGACCATACTTCATTATTCTAGGTGAAGTAGGAATATGATGTCGGTGTGTATCCCGGTAATAAAGCTGGGACACTGCCGGACACCAGTATCTCGGTGAATGGACATCGGTAGTGCCACATAGACTTGTACTGTCTGGCGCGAGGGTTCATTCAACTTCGTCTGTCTTAAGGGGCAGGTTCTATCCTATCCTGCCGCAGCGCCTGGTGGCGTAGCGGCAGGGCCAGGAGGCCGACTCCGGGACGGTGTCTTACACACTGTTCCCTGCTAGGTCGGTTTTTGAACTGGTTCGCGACCTAGTCGCGTACCATCCAAGTTTGCCAGAGCGGTTCTTACCGCATAAGCAAGACATATCCGATAGGTATGTGCAAGGGGGGCTTCTCGCCCTCTTAAGTCTCTGGGTCTCTGAGTCTCTGGGTCTCTGGGTCTCTGGTTTCTTTTCTTTTCTGTTTTTGTCAAGACGGCTTTTGGGTAAGCCGGGTATTTAAGCTTCTGACCTCCGGTATTGTTGTTTATTGGAGATTTACCCTCGCTCCTCCGCCTGTACTCGGTGCCAGTCTGGATGGAATCCAATGATGCAAATTGTCTAGCAACATTGGATTCCAAAATAAGCATCATCTGAACCAATATGTATAAAACTTAATGTTTTACATATTGGCGATGATGTTAATTGCTTATTTTGTCCAATGTTGCTTCCCGGGCCCAGCCCACCCCACAGCGAGGGTGCATTCTCGTTATGGCGAGATATGGGTTCGAAAGAGGAAGTATGCTTGGCATTCTGGGTAGAGATGGGGAGCCCTCTGGAGGATGCTGTATAGGCACCTTCCAGCGGGTGGTGGTCAGAAGTTTAAATATTAAGTGTAATATTTGGGTAGGGTCCTTTTTCCATCTATAAATCGATGCAAATTGTCTAGCAACATTGGACAAAATAAGCAATTAACATCATCGCCAATATGTAAAACATTAAGTTTTATACAAACTTGTCCATATTACACAAAGGTGTGGACCCATACCACCATCATCCACCATTAATCTGTTTAAAAGTGCCAGTTATAACTGCCTGGTAAATTACTGTAAAAGCCAATATTTTCGCGTAAAGATATTTTCGCGCATTTTGGTATCATAGACATTTCGCGAATTGTTTTTTTCGCGGGCGACTTTCAGGATGCATTGCATGAATGTTGAAAACAATATTTTCGCGTGTTGTAATTTTTGCGAAAAAAGATATTGCGCGAAAAGCGCGAAAATAAAACCACCGCGAATATTTCAGCTTTTACAGTAAATTGGATTGGATATGAATTGAATTGGATTTGTTTTTACATTTCCTATAGATGCAGCCCAAGGCAGCAACTGGAGAAGAAATACCAACCTATCCTCTGATAACTACTCGATCCATGTATGGTCTTCCTGATGATGCCATTGTGTATTGTAACTTCAATCAACTCTACAAAATTGATCCAGCAACTCTACAGATGTGGGTTTCGGTAAGTTTCTGAGCTATTCATGTTGCTGCAATATATGCCTCGTAGTACATTTAAGGGGTTCTATAACCATGACAGGTAAGAAGCTTTTCCAGACCAGAATCACATGCCCAGATTGTTTCGTCTTCAAATAGTTACGATGTGACTTTGAACATAGAAACACTGGGATATCCTCCCTAATTGACGTAGAGATTTTTATGAAAACAAGCGTGAAAACTTTTATCTAATGCTTTACAAATTAGGAATTCCAATATCTTCTAGACAAATTATGTCAAAACATGGACTTGCAGGAGTGGTCTGTACCATTCTGTGTTTATTTACCCTCTAGAATATTACAAGCAAGCTGTGTGAATGGGATAGGAATTTGGAGGTAAAGCAAATGTTCATTGTAAAATGAGTCCTCATTAAATCGTCCTCATTATTATGCACCCACAGATAATTCAGCGAGTACCCAACAGCGTGTTATGGCTTCTAAGATTCCCAGCTACTGGTGAAGCTCACTTAGCTGCAACTGCTGCTCAAATGGGTATGCCATCCGGACGTCTTATCTTTTCAGCAGTAGCATCCAAGGAAGAGCATGTAAGACGAGGACAACTTGCTGATGTTTGCTTAGATACGCCGCTATGTAATGGACACACAACAGGAATGGATGTACTCTGGGCAGGAACTCCAATGGTTACATTGCCAGGTTAGTTGATTTAACTATAAATTAGACATTTCACTTGGAAGAATCATGCATGGTGTAATGTAATGTCAAATTGATCCCTGCTAGCCAGTGTCATGCAATTTGTTGCAATGATAATTTGATCCTAATCGATTAATTGTAAAATTGAATGGCACGTGCACAAAGGCACTCATTTAGTTACAAGAGATACTTGTACTTGTTTTGGGAAAACATAATAGTTTGTGTCAGTAAGCATTTATCTTTAAAAATTGCCAAATGGCATATTCAATTTTGTTGACCCAAACTTTCCATCCCAAAGAATTTTGTAAGTAGGCATTATTTGTGTGTTTTTTTTGATAGGCAGTAAATGTTCATACTTTGAGAAAGTTAAGAATTGCATAGGCCCTTTGATATAATCTTAAACTTACACATAATGTTTTCAATTTTACAGGTGAAACCTTGGCATCTCGAGTCGCAGCATCACAACTAGAAACACTTGGTTGTCCAGAGTTGGTAGCAAACTCAAGGCAGGCATATGAAGACATATCTGTCAGACTTGGAAATGATACAAGCTAGTAAGTTGAAATTGTAACGCAATACAACCAAATACAGGCACTCAACGTGTCAGATTGTGGGTTTCACAAAGAAAACATTGTGAGGTTTTGACAATTATGATAAAACTTATGTGCTGGACAAATTTTACAAGCCTGAAATGTGATACGTGACGTTTCATTGTTTGTTCTATAGGTTGGGGCGGACCTACGTCACGCCGGTGAAAACAAATCAAACGCCGGTGAAAACAAAAACAAAAACAACTTGCGCAGATCAATCAATTAAGGCAACCGCACATTGCGTCTACTGCGGATCAAGTGCGTAACGCTCAGCGTTGAGTGCGTGCATGGAATGTTTTGTTTCTGAAACACTGGTTGCCAAGCAAATTTGCTAAAATAACTCAAAGTTCCCGTATGTCCGCCCCTTCCTATACATATGAATTAATTTTCTGACTTTACACCATTCCATCATTGTTTGTGTCTGAAGGACTTAATGCAAGTCAACATAAATTCCTTGCATATTTTCGTTGACGTTACCTATATTTTGTGTGTTCTCATAAAGTGGTGCTGTTGTACTTAGCTCACTGAGCTCATTACCGTAATCAGAAAATCTGACCTGTTAAATACGTATGCGCAGTATAGGAGTTTCCTATCCCAAATAGGCCAAAATGAATAGTATCCTTGCCTGAACCCTATAAACGTTAAGGAATTGTTGTAATAAGGAACTAAAACCAATTTGCTTAAGATTTAAAAACTACTCATTTAAAGAAAGAAAGTACCAAGAGTTAGTAAAACTAACCTATTATTGAGATTCAAATTTGAAAACCAAACAGAACAGCAGTGATATCCAAACTAACACCTATTTTTTTGTTTCTTTTCCATTTCAGTTTGAAAAATATAAGAGCACAGGTATGGCGCAGACGAACCGAAAGTCCTCTCTTCAATGTGAAGACATATGCTACCAATCTTGAAAGACTATTCTGGGAGATGTGGAGAAAATGTGAGAGAGGAGAGAGCACTGATCATATCGTAAACTTGAGCAGTTATAAGGCTTCATCACATGTTATCACAAATGGATTCCAACAAGACATTTCAAACAACTAATGCCGGACCATTAGTTTCTAGAACTGAACTTACTTGCAGAATTTTATAATAACATTGTATTTATTTTCAAAATGAGCATTTGTTTGCTGCATTACGTTTTTAATACATCATGATTTCCATGATCAATTCCCAAGATTTTCAGGAAATTGCATGTAATTGCAGTGCAACCAATTTGTATCAGTGCAGTTCATCAAATTTTAATATAGTCCTATACATAGACCCCGGAGGATCCCGCAATTTTTTAAGGCAAAGACCGAGAGGTGAGTTTACTAAAACCGTGATTTCGCTATTTGCAACCAAAAACCGATAAATCCCGCGAAAATAAACCAAATGCAAGAAACCGCGAACAAAACTGACTGAAAAATCGCCCTCCCCCCCAAATATCACTCTTTAAAAAGTAAATAGCTTAATTTATAGTCTATTTTTCTTCTCTGCATGAAAATATATTAATTTTGAATGTTATCCTTGGTAGAGAGGTTTCATAATTTGCATTATATTCAAATTAATGTCTGCCATTTTGACATTTTCAATACCGAAGAAATATTTGTATATCCCCAGTCGATCTTGAATATTACTGTATGGTACAGTGATGACAAAATGTAGAGGGCGGCAGAGTCTTAGTCTATTCTTTATTTCATCAAACGGCGGCAGCAGCATTATGCATTACGTCATCCATGTGATCTCGAGTCAAATTGGTGGTACCAATTTTACACCAGGACGTAACATAGGGATAATAACATATGGAACCAAAAATTGTTTACATCGATAAAAGGTATTTCCCCGACCAAGTTCACATTGGTACGATAGATTTAACATGACATTTCAAGATTTTCTTGGACTGATTATGGTCGATTTTTGTGTAGAAATTCTGAATTTTGTTTTGTTTGAGGAAAAAACCAACAATTCCGCGAAATCTCGGCATACTTTTAGAAACCCGAGGGAAATGGTAAAACCCGAGAATCACAGCGAGAAAGCCGCGAACATGGGATCCTCCAAGGCCTACCTATACACCCAGGATTTTTTCCTGTAATGTATTGCGTTACTAAACAAATCACAGCTCACAGGATGAATGGATCTACACAGCAAAAGGTGTATCAATTCAATAACAGGTGTATGATTGTACTATAGTCGTCGTCAAAATACTTCTGCACTTTTTAAAACCGCCAACGCACGCGACCTAGTTAACGAGCGCGTGGGCGGGGACATTCATGACCCCATGGATACGATCGGATTACAGGGGCCGCGGCGCGTCTAATTGCTCAAAGATAACGCTGTTGTGACGCTGTTCTACAACGCACTTCCGTGTTTACGCTGTACGCAGTTGTCACAGAAAAAAGTGCAGAAGTATTCTGACGACGACTATAGATAGAGGGATTTTTCTTTATTTTAAAATTTAACATACCATGAAATGATGTATATTTTGTTTTAAACTGTTGCTGTATGTTCATGGTGCGAATTCGCCTGTATCGCGGTGCAAATTGCTCCACAATTTGAGGCAACTGCTATATAAATTTCAGCTTGAATAGCAATTTTTACAGTGTTAATTAATACGAACATCAGCCTTACGATGAATTGGAACAATTATTGCTATGCAAATTTTTCAAATGAATTCGCACCCTGTGTATGTTTGTGTTGTCCATATTGTTCTATGCTTTACAGCATTTTCAAAAAACAATCAAACTAAAGGATTCTTTTAAGTCTACATATAATTTGAGAGAAATCTGTATTTTCAGAACCACTGAACCATAGATAGGCATATCAAGGGCTCATAAACACAAGGCCTCATCTCCATTTTTTCAAAAATAAGATTTTGGTTTCAACATTTTCAAAAATAAATTCTCTTTCCAGTAACACCAGCCTTATCTCCATAACACAACCCCTTTCAAAGTAATAGGCAGTATCACAAGGCCTCATCTCCATCTCCCCAATGTGTTTAAAATCTTCAATAGTCTTTTTCTCAAAATGGAGATAAGGCCCTCGATATTTGTACTTGATTCATTTTTGTACCTTTTTCTTTACCTGCACCAACTTTTTTAATTTTGAAATTTTAGGTCACAATCACTTAATTACCATATTATAAGCTTTTAGGTCTCACTTACGTCCACATATGAAAATAGATGAAGTTTCCTGGCTCATGTTTTGAGAATAAATCCCTGTGAATCTGTGTCAAGTTTTAAATACCAGGGTGTTATTATATGAGAGACTTCCTAATACTGACTTGGAAATGGGTTGCTTTTCTGAGATAAATTGTATGAAGTGTGTAAATAGATCAGAAAGTGTGTAAATAGTTAACTATGAGATCAATGTGTTGGAAAATAACCTGAAATTACACTCTATGAAAGTATATGGTGAAAGAATGTACATATGTTGTAAGATAAGAGTGTTAAAAATGTAAATGATCATGGAATAATAATTATTTGCTTTAAATAAATTATGTAAGATTTACTCTGTGCTGCATCAAGTTGGTGGGGGTTGTCAGATCTTATTCTCAGCATATAGACACAACCTTTCTGCACCAAGACGAACATTCCGGTTCTACCTATGAGTAAAGCTATCACAAATAGTCTAGTGCAAACACTTGTATGAGTGATACAAGTTTATTCCGTAATACACATAGACTATAGATGAGGTGACCTATGATGTCATGTATTTACAAATGGGACACCCTCTGTTGTTTCCCTCCAGGCAGAATATACAGTAAAGTTAATGAAGACAACATGAAATTTCTTTCTAATGAATTGTAAAACTCATTTAGTTTTAGTTTTTTGTGTGAAATGCGATAGCTTATAGCATTCCTAAGCAAGTTTAAAGACAGTTTTGATAACAATTTGCTGTGACACCACAATCTAGTTAGAAAACCTGATCTGGCCTATGTAAACTATAGGAACTCTTGCCCGGTGTGTTTTGTCTCAAACCAACAGAGGGCGTCCTAAATGTCAACAAATGTCACCTCATCTATAGGCTCTTTTGTATAAAGATGGCTACCTCGGCACTGTCGGCCAAGCGGGTCGCGTGGTTATGATCAAAAGGATCTGGGTTCGAATTTCCGTATCGTCAGCTTATGTAAAACCTTTGCTTTCAATTCATTTTTCTCAAAATAGGTACACATTTTCAGTCAGAATACTTAGCTCACTGGGCTAATTTGTGATATCTTAGTCATAGGTAGCACCAACATTCTTGGATCGCATGGGCAGAAGAAACCTTGCAGTGGAGATATGCATGAGATATGATGCGATTACTAGCACAATGTGTGTATGTCGCCCACCAGTTTGTGGTGACACAAAGTACACAAATATTTCTGGTTTTCTACAAACATGATCCACATCGTGAATATAATTGAAGAATATGTTGTATATAATGTGTATACTATACATGTATGTGAACTTGCTGCATTGGTGTTAGAGATCATTTATTCATTCAATTATGAGGTGCATTTGGTAATACTTCTCATTACAGTAATTCTTCAGTGGGGCTTTTAACATATCAATCATATCTTGTGAACCTTACTATCAGTGTTCATCGCGCAATTACAAATATTTATCATAAACTTACTACAACAAATACACCATGTGGTAACCTGGGCAAAACTATATTGAGTAAATGTAGCAGATATAGATGCACCTTCAGTGGTATTATGTTGCAAACTTGGATATAAAATGCTTAAAACATGAATTGGCTTCTCTGTCTTTTATTGTGTGTTGGAATGACTCGTAATATCATCAGTTCTTTCTAAACCTCATCTCTTATTTTTAGGAAAATATATTTTTATATTTATCAGGTGTTGCAAACTTGGATATACAGTAGAGCCTTGTGCCGATTACGTACATAGCTCTTTCAATGACATGTTTTACGTCATTTGTTATTCAAATGCATGCAATTAAGAAAGCGGCGACCACGAGCGACTTCCCAAAAATTCATACGTTCAAATCGCTGCATTTGACTTCAATCCAACTCATGTGCGTTCGATCTGACAAGTAGCTGTGAGCCATTTGTTTCATAGTCCACTCGAACGACTCCATATCGCCACGACTAGTCAATACAAGTGACTAGATTTCTGTACAAATTTGTCACTTACTATTCTAACGATGATGTGACCTGTGACATAATGCCTGGCGGTATGTGTGCGCACCTACAGGGAATGTGCTTCGTAAATTAAATTCACACTTGATTGATCATTAATTAATTACATTGAAGAATAGTGTAGTCATGGTCTGCATCCACATTTTTTCTTGAGCTCCCATTCATGAAAATACAGCCGAAATAGGCAAATCCCAGGCAAATCGGGCTATTTTTGCTGATGGAATGATATTGTGTATGTCAAGGTATGTTTATACAGTAGGCGTAAGCAAGTTTGTTGCGATGTTGATGTCTGTGATGTGCTAGAAATACAAATTTACGGCGTTTTGTGAGGTAGTTTGGTCGTCTGTTCCCCAGAACACCATAGGCCCCGCCCACAGCGTTGACGCATTTGCTGATTTGGTCCGTCGAGCGTTGACCAACGCTAGCGTTCGGCGTAGATTCCCGATGAGCGGCAGAGCGTTGGTACATTTTGTTACAATCGTAGCCTGACAACGCTTGCGCTCAGCGTTGGTGGAGTTGGGGAGGCCTTAAGTATTTTGCTTTTGAATTATGTATGCAGTAGTCATGGACTTGTACCTCTAGCATGTCTTTAGACCAGGCGCTAATCAATTTGTAAACACTACTGTTATAAACAACAGTCACATCATCTATATGAAGGCACATTTTTCATGTTCCAAATGTTCAGTTAAATTTCCCCACTGAGTGTTATGATAGAGGCAAACATTTGGTAAGGGCATGTACAAGTCCCAAGTATACCAATGAAATTTATTATGCTGTTAATATGGCTAAGTACTGTGTTAGATGTGTGGTAGAGCATAACATTGGATTCAGTGAGATTATTTGACTGAGATACCATGACGCTACAAAAAATTCACTAAAATGTTCCAATTGTAACATGTTTAAAATCTTGGGTGGTTACCAACTTTTGAGTTAATTCAGCACCTAGCATCTAAGCAAACATCTCTCAACCCCTAGATTTGGCAGGGTGATGAGACAAAATAGACATGATCTGCTTCAAACCAGCCAGTAGGGAGGTCACGCTGCATGTCATATTTTGTTATACGCAAGAAAACAATGGAGTCATAGTGACTGCAATATTTGCTAGAAATAACTTCGGGAAATGGTCTATTTGGGCATCTCAAAAACTAAGAAACGTGTTAAAAATCATGTAGAATTTTAGAGGAGGGTCAATAACATCTGCAGAACAGTAAAATGTATAGTTTTAAACACGTTTGGTGACCAAATTTATGTCGTACAATGCCGGAAAATTCACGTTTTGAAAATCCGTGGTCTTCAAAATTACAGGAATCCTAACTCATTCTAAACCTCACCAAATCATGAAATGAACCCTCGTCTACAAAAAAGTCCGTGTACGTATTGCTCTATCTGCTTGGAGATAGCGAAGACCACGGAAACCTCATAGCTTTATACCACGGAATGAAATCTGTCATTGACATTACATGACGAAAATCGTACAGATTTGCACTGCAGACCTCTGTGTAGGAAGTGTTGACAATAGCATGACAATAGCAAGGTCGTTTGACTATTGTGTTTGTGCATGTTTGTGACGACTGACCCCGTTTAACAATCTCCATAGCTTTCATATAGGGCTTGGGTGACCTAACTATTGACTGAAACCCCCGTGATGTCAATTAAAGGTGTATGATCCGATCATGATATTTTTTCACATGATATTTTGATATCAGAAGGATCCCATATTTTTCTCATTAGTCTGTAAAATCTTAGGGGCCAGAAACGTTCCATTAAGAAATCTAGCCTAAAATGTTGTGATATTGCCAAAGGTGGTTAACCACCAGCCAGTTTGTGTACTACTCAATGGCAAAATTCTTGTGACCATGTGCTTCTAAAATTAGAACCATTGGAGTTATGCTACTCAAACTTTGGAATGTGACAATTTTCAGGATGACCTTTCATGTAAAATAGAAAACATCAAGTTGAAAATCGGGCTAGCAATCAGAACATCTACCTTTAACATACAAGTTTTGTATTAACCCTAACCGGTATGGCTATGTGTTTGTGCGTATCGGGGGGAGGGGGAAAAAGTACTATTTTTTTGACCAAAAAATCACCCAGCACCCCCAAGATTTGATCGCGGGACCATCCGCACCCCAGTCTGTCCCTCTACCAACTGAGCTAAACTCCCAGCGTATGCGGGCAGCAACTTCCTGCCCACATATGCCTGAGGTAGGTGACGTCATCGAGGCAATGCAGCACCACGTGCGTGGCAGTGAGATTTAGTGAGATTCAGTTGGGTTAGGGTTAAAGGCATATTATGCTATCTTTTCCAGGGGACGCCCTCTATCCTTAAGATTTTTTTTAAAGCAGAATTTCTTGCAGATTTACATTTCTGATCATAAATAGTATATATCTTCTGCGATACGATTCCTAAATACTTGGATAGCCAGGACAGTTTATTTTCAACGACTCGCGAGTCCGAAAATCCTGTTCAAATCAGTCCTTGTTACAAATCAGTGCATGTTATAAATCAACATCATTGGTATTATTATTTATTATTAATACAAGGGAATACAATATAGTCGGGAATACTTTGATGAAAATTAAAAATCAATACCGTATGTTGACAAATTCCCAAAATTGAAAGCAGATTTCCATATGATTTAGTAAACATGGTCAAGATGTGTGATGTTTTTTACAGAGAAAATGGTCAAGATAGATTTATGAGTCCAGGAAAATCTTTCCTGATAAGTCGTCAGATCTTTAGAGATAATCACCATTAAGAATGCATTTTATTTTATTTATTTATTTATTTAATAAATTATCAAAATGATGCACTGCCCATATCAAAAGTGCTCAATTCCTAAGAAGAGCGTAATATGATGAAAAACAAGCAGTAAATTAAGAATTATTTATACATAGTAACTGGCAGTTTCATGCACACCAACCACACAGGGTGGTGGCAATCTTCAGACTGAAGTACATCTAATTATAAAAATAGTCAACAGTAATAATATGGTAATACAGCATATCCAAGTTATTGACATACATAAGTGGAATATCAATAATCCATAATAGGTGTGAAAGTCATTCTCCAGATAGGATAATCCTATTTATTTATTTATTTATTTATTTGGGCCTTACGACCCTGGATAACCCAAGAAAGCCTCGTTGAAGCTTATTTCCATTGGGGTCCGTTAGATGTGTGAACAGCTACAGACCGGGATGATCCCCTACTCTTTGCGAAAGAGTCTGCAACCTTTTAACGTGCTCGGGTATTGCTCTTCCGATGCACGGGACCACCATTTTTATGTGACTTCCGAACCACTGATTTTTGCTGCCATTAGGAAATCGATTGTTATATCCCCTAACAGCTCCCCAATCTCGCTTGGGTCGACGAAGCAATTGAGACTAAGTACCTTGCCCAAGGATACAAACAAGTTGGCTGTAGCGGGGCTAGAACTCACGACCTTTGCATCGTGAGACCGGCATTTTGCAAGAGATCTGATGGAGCGATATCCATGGCTCGAATGCCTCGATTCAATGATTGGTCTTTCTATTTATCTTTCAAGAACATGTTCCAAGTTGACATAAAAAAGAAATTTAGGTTTATTTTTAGTTCGCCATGTTTTAAGAATCAATGACACTTGTTGGTTCAACTTTACCAATAACAATTACTGACCCGATTTATGGCTCAATTAAAAAACAAGTTTGTCCAGAAGACCGTGCACCAACTAAACACTTCAAAAGAAGTAAGTTCCCCTTTAGGGGTTCCCTTATATTTCCAAAACAATACATTGGAATGAAATGGGGTTTTCAGTCAAATGATTATGGGCTTCATACCAATACTTGACCAAAATGTCAAATCAACAGGTTCTGTCATGCTCGAGTGAGCACGTTTTGAATGACGGAATGTTCCATTTCAAAAGTTGCTAAAATTCTGGTACAACAAGAATTGGACTTCCATATCGAGTAGCGCGCCTCATCAACACTATGAGAAATCGATGTCGTCAATTGATACACCAACGTGGTGGATACACACACTACTAAACATTATTTTAACAACTTTTGAAATGGGACATTCTGTCATTCAATACACGCTCACTCAAGCATGACAGAACCTGTTGATTTGAAATGTTGGTCAAGTATTGGTATGAACCTCATAACAATTTGACAGAAAACCCATTTCAACCCAATGTATATTTTTAAAAATATAAGGGACACCCTAAAGGGGAACTACTTCTTTTGAAGTGTTTAGTATGCTTCTTCACATTTTAATTTCGCATTGTGAAATTAAAATCGGCTTCATTTTCTTGCTTCAAAGCCGGAATTTTGCATAGCTTTTTATCATGTTTCTTCTGAGACAAACTAGTGTTTTTTGGCTTTAGTGATTCTTAATTTATCTTTGAGGTACATGTACCAAGTTGACATAAAAAGTGAACTGTGGTGAAATTTCATTTAGGTTTAGGTCGCCATGTTTAAAGAATCAATGACACTTAATTGTTGGTTCAACTCTAACAATAACAATCGGACTTCTTGTGGCGACTCATTCCAACACTACCTCAAGTCTGAGTTGGAGTACATGTATCACTGTTATACTAAGAAAGAAGAAAAAGTTCCTCATGTTATCCAGATTTTGAACTTAATGTTTAAAATATATTTTAATTATAAACACTGGCGAACTTAAATCAATTAAGTGCTTGTGATAAAACTCAATAAAATCAAGAACATGACACAATCAAACAGAAAATCAGTTAATACTCTTTTTTTAATTATTTTATAACAAAACTTGTTGTAATAGAACAATTATAATCATCACTACATTTAAATTACACGTACATTTGAGCTATGGAAACGTTTGATGAGAAATGTTGCTGTAAATATAAACCATAATCTTGTATTTCAATTTTTGATTTCTGGGGCACATTATACCTAGATACCACATGATTCTAACTGTAAAAGTAAAGATCTTTATGCACACACCTCTCAGTGGAGTGTGAATGTGAGCCTTAGCCACCGTTCAGCAATTGTTGTATCAAACAAACCAAAGTCCATATAAGTTTAGAGCCTCAAAATTATGTACAAAACCTTGATCAATTCTGAAGAGACCAGTGTGCAACTATGTTTTGGTTCAGAATTCAATGGGAAGATATGCACATAACAGCTTTCACAAGACAACTCTTCTTCCTATTTCAAAAGTTTATAATTCGATTTCTAGTAATGATGAGGGGGGGATTGAAAAAATTGCAAAAGAGTGTGAAAACTGCAAATCAAGCTATGTTTACTAATAAAATATATAAAAACAGTAATTCCAGCAAACCTTGCTCCAAAGATCTTTATCCATATTATTACTGTAATTGTTAACATTTCTTTCCAAAGTTTTTGACTTACAAAAGTGTAACAGTTGCTTAACCCTTTCCACGCGGCAGACGAGTTCCAAAATGTTTATGTCATAAGTATTGAATTTCATCACCACATTTGGAATCATCATGAGAAATGCATACAAACATGCCTAGTATTGGTTCAGTAAATCCTTGAGATAGACTTTGACAGGGGCGGACTGGGACCTGAAAGCGGCCGTGGCAAAATTATTAAAGCGGCCCTTTTTGACCATGTCAGGCAGAAGTATGTCGTCCAGGTAGTTAGTAAATTTTCGTAAAAGGTTGCCCCAATTTTTTTCCCAGTCAGTCACCTCGTGAATTCCACGTAAGTGGGGCGGGGGGGGGGGGGGGGGGGGGGGTAGGGTCAAAAATTTCGCACGGTCACCAAATTTCGCACAGTCCCAAATTTTCACACGGTCACAAAATTTCGCACAGTCACAAAATTTCGCACAGTCACAAATTTTCGCACGGCCACAAAATTTGAGTAACCGGCCCTGAGAGTCCTAAAACCAAGCGGCCCATGTGGCGATCGCCACAACGCCACAGTGGCCAGTCCGCCCATGGACTTTGAAATTTGGGAAAGGTTTCTGAAAATCTGTTTTGTATATGGTAAAACTAATAGCTGCGTGGAAAGTGTTAAGACCATTTAGGATGAACATAATTTGGACCCACAACTACTATAGATGAGGTGACCGTTGTTTACATCAGTAGTGTTTACAAATTGATTAGCGCCTGGTCTAAAGACATGCTAGAGGTACTAGTCCATGACTACTGCATACATCATACTATTTGAAAGCAAAACACACATCACTGAGCGCCAATTTTAAAAGCACATGCCCTTATGGTGCGTACGCATACTGCCGGGCAACCAGATTTAGTACCTGGTCTCTCATTGTGCTTAGGGATGCAGACCATGACTACTGCACTATTACTCCGTAAGCATGGTAAATAATGATCAATCAAGTGTGAATTAAAGCACATTCCCTGTAGGTGCGCACGCATACTGCCGGGCACTACGTCACCGGTCACACCATCTATAGTTTAGTCAATTCCGAATTGGCATGCCTCCTTACATCAACAAATAAAGACAATGTAGAGCAAGGGCGCTCTGGGCTCACTTTTAAAATATGCATGGTATGTGGGTATGGCAAAATTGGATTGGGTGCGTCTGCCTGGCCTTCCTTTCCCCGCGAACAGTTGAAAACTGCATATTTCTCCCCAATTGGGAAATGAATAAACTTTAGCTATAGTATCCTCTCCTTCCTCAATCCATTGTTGTTCCAAAAAAAACTTGATTCATAGTTTCCTGTCACCCGCCCTCACTATGATTTTTGGCCGTGTTTTTGCATTGCAAAATCTAAAAATAATTCATTATTTGGGATAATTCTGCTCAAATATTGGGCTTTTTTATCTTTCTTAATTGATTTTGGAAGTTTTGCCTGTCTGAACGAGTCACAAAATGAGTCTACAATTATAATTAGAGATATCCATGATTTATTCAGAAATGTGATTACTTTATTCAAAAGAGTTGGTGTCAGTCTTTTAATCTAATGCACGAAAGGCAAGCGAGTTGCTGCCAGAAAGCTACCCATCGAGGTTAAGCTTATTTACTGTTTAATCTAAAAAAACACAAGATTTATTATTTAGCCTTTTCTCACCAAAAGTGTCTTTCAATACTGCAGACACGATTATTTGTATGTGCTTGATTTTGTAGTCATAATAGGAATATATAACAGTTTACATAATAAATATAAACTGGTTATGAAATGAATTATAGCAATATGATCATAGTGTATAGCTTGTGAAATGGACACATCTGACTTATTGTTCAGTGATGTCTTTCTTGGAGATTTCTCCTTCAATTTTGATACAAACTGGGATCTGTACATTTTTTACAATTGTATTACATGTATGAACTTACACATTGTACGAATTCAGAAAAACCAGCCCTCTTTGTACAACAAAACATTGATTGAAATATTCTGTTCTATATGGCTAAGACAAGAAATTCACACTAATATAGTTGAGGGCATATAGGGGTTTTCCGGTCCCGGCTGACACAGGGAGTTATATACCAAAATCTTCTCTGAATTCGGTAGAATTACAACCTAATAAGTGGACATACTTGCCAACTTGGGTGGTTAATTGACCTTTGACCTTGGTTTAGGGTAGAAGGTCGCGTGTGTTTCAAATCATGTGTGCTCCCCAGCTATAAACAGTCACAATAAAAATATGCTGGGCATAAGGCTGCTTTTGTGAGTAGCAACAGCAAATATGATTATTATTATAATGTTCATCTTGAATTTTGAAATCAATTATATATTTTTTAAATTCTTCAACACTACTGCGTATCCCTTTAAGTAATCATATTTGTACCATCTTAAATATTGGACGGCCAAAAGAGGCTAAACCAAGCATGTGCAACCTTTTCTACCACGCGGGCCGCATTGTGATTTTGAGATCCATTCACGGGCCGCAGTGAATGTCAAACATTCCAAAACACATCCGGATACCCGCTTCTCTTCGCCATTTGAACCAGGGATTTTAACACGCAATCACAAGTTTGTTTTGATGAAAGAAATGCGCGCACAGCGCGCGAAAATTTTCGACTTTACACTTATTTTTGCTATGATTGAGGTACATTTCTGCTTTAAACAAGTTTCTACCAAAAGAAAATCCATTTGGGGTACACACTGCGCGAAACAATTAGATCTGTGCACTTTTGACCATCATAATTCCATGATTCCTCTTGTCTAATTAACCGACAGTGCTAATCTCAACCGACACGATAGTCAATATTGGGGGGAAATTGGCCCCCTCGCCCCCCTCTGGCTAAATCAATTCGCCATTAGTGTAACCTAGGGAGTTCCGGTTAAAACGGGCCGCATCAATGGGAATTTTGGGATTGCTTCGCGGGCCGCAGATTAGAGGCCGGCGGGCCGCAGGTTGCACACGCTTGGGCTAAACAATCAGTTCCAACTTTCTCAGTATAGGGCACCAATGATGGTCAAAAAAATCAATTAAAAAACAAAATCAAAAGCACTGTTTAAATTACAGAAATAACTAAAAATGTGTGCGATGACAACATTCAAGGAGGTAACATTTCGAAGGGTTCAGAACCACAAGGCCTCATCTCCATTTTTTCAAAAATGAGATTTTGGTATCAATATTTTCATACAGAAATTCTCTTTCCAGTAACACACAGCATATCTCCATAACACAGCTCCTTTCAAAGTTATAGCCAGTATCACAAGGCCTCATCTTCATCTCCCCAATGTGTATAAAATCTTCAATAGTCTTTTTCTCAAAATGGTCAAAATGGCGATAAGGCCTTGTGTTTTTGAGCCCTTGATTTAAAAGACAAAAAGGAACTACATGTAGATGTAAAAACATGAACATGACCCAGTTTTGTATTTGTTTTATGTAATCAATATATATATATAAATCATCAATAATTCATAAATATCGACAATATTTCCATGACAAAATTGTCAAGCACTAATTTGATGAAAACAGGTTGTAGCGACTATGTCCACTGTTGCTAGAACCATATACTAGGGTCAATAACTCGGTATTGTGTTGGTGCAGGTAAGCGTTAAATGTGCATACATCGGTGTGCACTCAAGCTGATCTCGTAGCAACCAGTGTAATTGCCCTAGCTCAGCGCCCCATATTCTGGTCCGGTAAAGCGAGCAAAACAGTGCACGCTGTGTACGTAATGATGGTTAGACTATCTTTTGAATAAAGGGCTCTATACCGAATTGGCAGAGCATAATAAAAAGGAAAGACCTTCCGGAAAAGGAGTCGTTACTATGAATTTCATAAGACGGCCAATAGGATGGTGGAAAATAGGTTGGATCGCAAACCCCAGGCCTAGAAATTCGCGCTGCAGTGCGAGAGTCCATTTAGATTCTCGCGGAATAATTTCGCGAGAATCTTGGATTCTCGCAAATTTTTCAATTTTGATTCTCGTGATAAGATTTGCGAGAATCTAAAATGAAGTTTCTTTATCATGATGGTTTTCCTATCTAGGATGGTTTGAATAAGGCTATAAGCTTGCACAACTTCCAAATTCGGCATGTTTGTTGACTAAGGGTCAAATACCAGTCATCTAAGGTCCTGTTTTGGACTTGGAAAAAAGAAGAAAAAAAGTTTTTTTTTTGTTTTTGTTGTTGCGAGAATCCACCTGGATTCACGCGGAAGTGATTTTACATGAATCGATTCGCGGATTCGCGCCGAAATTCTACCCCTGAACCCCTTGTATTGTATGAATGTATACAACCAATTATTCCACCAATTTCCAGAATCAGTCTAAGCGCAGGTTGTGAGTTCGAGCCCCGCTACGGCCAACATGTTTGTATCCTTGGGCAAGTAGGGCTGTCATCGACATGGACGATGTCGACATTATGTCGATATTGGCTATTATGTCGACATCAACTTTGGATGTCGATATAATTGACATTAAATCGTCCGTTATGATTTGAGAAAAAGATAATCGGCAAGGTGATTTTTATAAATGACAATCGGCAAGAGTTGTAGCCTAGCCTCGTTATTTGAAGTTATATTGACCGCAAGTTTGACATTGTTTCAAAATGATTTTGTAATAAAAGAATGTAGAAAATCGGCGAATTAATGATCGTGGCATATACTAAAGGATTTTTAACTTGTGTACATTGACTTAGCGATATTCTCGATCTGCGGTAACATTCTATACTATCGCGGACATTAATTTGCGGGGACAATCGGCTTGGTATTTGGATCATAATATGTCGACATCATGTCGATATCGATATTCTCAAATAGCAACATGTCGACATGAAAAAAAGATTTCGATAACAGCACTATGGGCAAGGTACTTAGTCTCAATTGCCTCGTGGTTCAGAAGTCACGTATAAATGGTGGTCTCGTGCATCGGAAGAGCAAAATCCGAGCACGTTAAAGGTCACAGACTACTTCGTAAAGAGTAGGGGATCATCCCGGTCTGTGGCTGTACACACATCAGTCCTAGGTCACAGGACAGGGGTTGCACAGTTAACACGTCCTGTGTATTTAAGCCCCCAACTCTCTTGGTCCCTTATTGGGACGTTGAGTGGTATCAAGAAGAAGAAGAAGAAAGTGCTCAACTATTGATAAAAGGTCAGGAGCATATTTATCAACATTGATTTATGAATGTCAACAATATTTCAAGGTTAGACTATCTTTTTAATAAAGTGCTCAATGCTGAAACGGCAGAGCGTAATATATATATATAATGGTAAATTGCATTGATATTAATGTAAGGCGAACTGCAAAATCAATAAGCTGAGCTATAGAGTAATATGGCTTTCATGCTAGATTTTGAAATAAAGACAGATGTTACCATTTACGTCTAGTAAAAAGTCACTTTACACTAGAGTTCAGAGTATTAATTGCGCAGTTCTGCCTCGCATGAGCCGGACAGTAGGTTTACTTGTTCAGCAACACATTTTAATCCATGGACTTTCCAACAAAATTGTATGCCTTTCTTGCTGCTGCTGCCAACTACATTCCATATTCAAACTGTAGTATTGATAATGCAACCTTCATCGTTTACAAATTCTTGAAACTAGCTTTATTCACCAATTTGCCCACAACAACATTATTTGTGCTATACTGAAATGGATCTCCCCATGAAAGCTGTCATTTTATGTTTATTATTTTCAAGACTGTCGTTAGAAGTCACATTTTGAAATAGTAATGTGACTATGGAAGTGCACAAGGTAGGAAAGGTACAATTTGTAGAATATTAAAAATGTGTGAATAGTACTTTTTAATGAATGGATGGATATCCGATGGTAGGTTGAAGTCATTTGGTACAAACAAACCAATCGAATGACATGGAAAGATGCGTAAGTATTATAATATAGATTATGAGAATGTGAGGCTGGTACTATACATCCACCAGCCAATGAGCAGATTCGACATATCTCACCTTAGTAACAGTTCAAAGTATGTTTCACAAATGACAGACACAGTCATGATTCCAGATTTGCAAGGCAGGCAGGCATAAACATTGCTGAAACTTACAATAGTTGGAATAAATTAAATTCTTTTCTGCATAAGAAACAGTGGGCAACGACCACGCCCCCCCCCCCAAAAAAGAAAAAAAGAAAAAGAAAAAAGAAGACGGAGTAATTCTGTTATACCCTTCACAGAGGTGTTCATAGTGCATTATCTTTAAGAACGATGCATACTACCGATGTTGGTGAATTATGCTAAGAAGACTAATAATTTGAATGTATTATAACATAACTTTCCTTTATAAATGAACAAGTTTTGACATGTCAGATGTTGTATGTTTCAGGTCAACTATCTCTCCATGGAAACCTTTGCCATAATGCATTGCTTAACCCCCTGGGGTCTACCTGTCTATCTTACAGTGGTTCTGATTGGTTTATTACAAGATATACTCATTTGAATAACCAATTACGATACAGCTTTTAAACTATTTCACCCCGATCTTTATCAGGGATACAATTATTTAAACAATGTCCCTCATTGGTGCAATAAATGATGTATCCATCTTTTTAACCAATCAGCCAGTAGTTCTCAGGGGCTTAACCCTTACCTTCCTCATACTACAAATCACTACACTACTAGGTGCTGGTATCACGCGGCTTCCATCTTGTGGCGCAATTAGGAGAGCTATCACATGGTAAAGAAAAATGTTATGTTATGAGCTGATCCTGTGGCGCGGTCAAGTAGATGCGGGATTCCACACGGGCACAGCCAGATTTCAACAACAAAAATTAACCAGTTTTTCTCCCCTGATAGTTTTATTTCCAAAAGCACGCCCGGTGAGTTAAGGTTAATGTCCATCATGCTCGCATGATCCTGAATTTGAGCAATTGAAAGGCTTGAATTCTTCAGGTGATCTTACACTCATCTGTATGGTTAAGACTGTGTGTATAAACCAGGATGTACTTTTGCTAAAAAAAGAAAAAATGAAAAGTACATCCCACTTCTGTTAAAAGTCTTGGGTACACACCATTCACAGATTACCCGTTGTGTAGATCATACAGGGTACAACTACAGAGTTAATAAACCATTCATAGACACTGTTACCTATGTTTGTATTCACAAAGCTACCTCAGAAATGTTGAGCACCATAAGAAGGAACTTTGATGTGTGGATAATTCCTATATTAGTTTTAATAAACCATCCATGTCAGTGAAACCAATCCTACACATCTTATATTATATAAGGTTAGAGTTTCAGGATTAGTGAACTTGAGATATCCCATCCTGTGAACTTTACACTTAGTATCAGATCATAGTTTCAAGATTGGTGATCTTGAGACAAGACATCATATCCTTCTGTGTTCCCATTTTGTGGTACCTGGTGGCTTTGCGGTGAGGTCATACATAACACGGGATACCCCTGGTATGGATTGCGACAAGACATCCTGTCCTTATGTTGTTCCCATTCCGTGGTACCTGGTGGCTTCGCGGCGAGGTCATACATAACATGGGATACCCCTGGTACGGATTGCGACAAGACATCCTGTCCTTCTGTTATTCCTGTTTCGTGGTACCTGGTGGCTTTGTGGCGAGGTCATACATAACATGGGATACCCCAGGTACGGATCCTGTCCATTTGTTATTCCCATTCCGTGGTACCTGGTGGCTTTGCGGTGAGGTCATTCATAACACGGGATACCCAGGTACAGATTGCGACAAGACATCCTGTCCTTCTGTTATTCCTGTTTCGTGGTACCTGGTGGCTTTGTGGCGAGGTCATACATAACATGGGATACCCCAGGTACAGATCCTGTCCATTTGTTATTCCCATTCCGTGGTACCTGGTGGCTTTGCGGTGAGGTCATACATAACACGGGACACACCTGGTACGGATTGCACTCCTTCAACAATGTCTGTAATTACCTGGTATAAAGAAAAGAAAAAGAATCAAATGAAAGCACAGCAAGCAATAATTGACTGTCTTATACTTATATCAGCATTATTGTGTGCTGTAAAAGCTATTATAAAATAATTCCAGGTGCAAATCATGTACTATGATAAAACTGAACAAATTTATTCCTACAGGGTGAGTCAGAAAGAAGGGCACTTTTTTCACAAAAGCGTCACAAAAGATGTAGGCATGCATATTCCAAATCAATGGTAGCGCTTTCAAGACCTACAATTTGGCTTTCATTCGAAAGAAGAATTGTAAAAATTGATCACTTCGTTATCATGTTACACTAATTTGAGTAAAGCCCCAAAATCTGAAGCAAATCTATGGAATGGTCGAATTATCAAGCCATTCCTAAAAGTATTCTAATGGGGTTTTGGAGGTCTTGTGAGGGAAATGTTTCAATTATCGCCACATGGCGATATCGCGATGTGTGATTATCATATTATTGCGATTGGCAAAAGACTGGCGATACCCAAGCCTACAATCAAGGAAAATAATAGTTGGCACACTTGACGCAACTCATTACAACTATCCCTGTGCTCGCAATTGAGATCACACTTGGGACATAGCACTGTTTAATAGAAAGCAAAAGTCTCCCCCTTTCTTATATCCTTCCCCACCCCCCATCAATCAATGTTGGGGGAACTGCCAAGGCTTCTGATAATATGACTCGGATCAACATTGCCTCCGGGGAGAGGGGCGGGTTTTTTCCGTAATTAGGACAAAGTGTGCCAACCCTTTTTTCCTTGATTGTAGCTATAGCAAGATCTAATACCATGTTTGTCAGTGTTTGTGTTTCAAGAATGTACGGACTTTGATCACATTTATAAATTTTACAACACTATTTGATGGTAGTCCAACATACCTCTTCCTTTATATGCTTTCCTGGTTCTGCTGGTATTCCTGTCATGAAGTCATTTGTGATGAATGTACGTATCACAATGCTTCGCTGACAAGATGGCTCATGCTTGAATGAGTCACGATCAAAATGAAGTGGTACAAGAATAATTGGCATCTGACTTATCTTGTTGTAATAACCTGTATGGACAAGAATAATGTATAATATGTTGATCATGAGTCAGTGTTGTTTGCAAATTTATGCCCAATTAAAAATAATAAACAATTCACACAGATTGATATTGCAAACTTTCAAACCAATGATTTAACCCAAAATTCTCCAGCATATTTTGATAAATTTTCTTGAAACCAATACACAAAATAAGTTTTAATGAAAGGTAGCATGTACGAATATCAATTCAACAAGGCACACAATCCCAACCAACCCTCAATTTACAAGACACCCTAAAAGCTTTTGGATTTGGTTAAGACGACGAGATATCAAATGTGTGCTTTTCCAGGGCAACTAATCGTGCACTTGTACATAAAAGTATCAAGAGTTTCCATGGGTATGCCTTTAATTGGTGCGACACACTATACATCCATATAGACTCATGACCCCGGGTGGGATTCTTGACAAGCAAATCGTCGTTGTTTTGTCAAAAACTTGTATCTCCAACTGGCTCTTTTTGCATTGTATAAAGCAGGCTTTCTCAACTAGATTTACTGATGCGCCACATTTTATTAACCAACTTGTTGAAGCTCCACTTAGTCATATTTTTTTTAGAATTTACAATGGCAAAATTCCCTTTATAACATAGATTTCAAAATATTTTATCATATATATGTAGGCAGTATAATAACTAATATAATTCTTTTGAGGACACATGCGCGCGTAGCGCGAGCAAAATTGCTGTATTTATACATCTGACCGTCATAGGCCTATGAAATCTGGCTATATCATGATATTATTATTATTCTTTTAAACATATTTTAACCACTCTCGCGCCACTTAGGATGCCTTGATGCGCCACAAGTGGCGCGCGCGCCACCATTTGAGAATGCCTGGTAATGCCTAGTAATACTTCCAATGTATAACATTGGGGCAGCCTGCTATGGAGCAATATGCATAACTGTTGGTCAGAACAGCAATATTTGATACTTGACATGCTAAAGTGTGTCAAGATATCACTTCCTCAAGCAAAATAAACTTTACAATACAAACTGGCGACAAAAAAAACCCCTGTTCTATGGGCCCGACCAACACATCTTTTCCCTTCATTTTTTTAATTTGTACAAAATCACATTTTTTAAGATTTGTGAAAAAGTTTGTTTTAAAAATAAACAAAATTATAAATGTCAAAAAATGTTAATTCACCCAAATGTTCATGTAAATGTAGAAGAAACAAAACCACCCGACTGACCGACCCTACCTGAGAGGTCCGTTTCTTTCCATCACCAATCACAGAATAGAATGTTGGACCAAAAAGAAAAGATACCTACCACTTTTCATGAGAACTGATCTGGCTTTGAAATCTGCCTGTCTGAGTGTACCCAATACACCAGGTGTGAGAAATGTAGGAGTTACATCATTGATGATATCACTGATTGGATCACCAAATATGAATACAATCCTGTCAACAAATTGAAAAATGGAGCATTATTCAAATTTTATATATTAAGTTTTCAAACTTGTATGTTAAAATGGATTGTGACCATTTATAAAAACAGCAAGAGTGTATGCAATACCGGGTGGTTCAAAAAATAGTTGACCCAAGTTCAAGGTAACTTTTCAACCACATTTATAATTTCAGGAATTTGTGTCTACTTAGTCTTGATCAGCAGTAAGTTTTAAAATTATCCTCAAAAAAGGTACGTTTAACTTGTTTGGTTTTTCAGATATGGTTCATTACAGAAAGCATGCACAAAACTGTCTTGTCCAAATTTAGATGATGAGAAAAAAAGCAAATAATGCATTTTTACAAAAACGGATTTATTGCATTACATTTATGAATGAGGTTTAAGACTTTGATCAGTTGATTAATCGGTCAAGTTCTGCTAAATACTTATTCGTAACATTGAATTTAGGACCTAGGAATTTCCCTACAGAAATGTCCTCGGTCCCCAAGTGAAATGTTATGAATTACAACAGTAACTGAGTTGCAGTCAATAACCTCTAAAAGTTTATATCTGCCTAATGTGCTGTGTTTGACTGCTGCATGATAATGGTGATGACACTTGGGTTATGACAACAATAAGGCACAGAATGGTCATGAATTATTGAACTTTGAAATTAATTCTGATATGAACACACTTACTCACACTTGACTTCTTATAGCTGCCCCTATATCACAATTTCTGCACACTTATTGTTTTTATTACCATGATATTCTAATTACATGCTGCTGAGGCATACACTTTTCATTGAATAACATACTGTAAAAGCTGAAATTTTCGCGGTGGTTTTATTTTCGCGCTATTCACGGAAAATATTTTTCAGCGAAAATTATAACACGCGAAAATATTGTTTTCAACATTCATACAGTGCATCAAGAAGGTCGTCCGCGAAAAAAAAACAATTCGCGAAATGTCTATGATATCAAAATGCGTGAAAATATCTGTACGCGAAAATATTGGCTTTTACAGTATCAGGTTTATAAATAGAGAAAGCTACCTTCACATTTCCTCCTGTCTTCAAAAATTAAGTCACAAATAGATTTACAAAAAACAAGGCATATGGGGTCTGGTTAGGGTTGGTCAAGTTACTCAAAATATAGAGTTTTCAAACTAAGCTGACAAAAAAACCATCAAGTTCTACAGATATTTGGACGTCTAAGGTGAGGTCGGTCAGTCGGGCGTTGTTTGGGGGTTGGGGGTAGGCGGTCTAAATGGTTATGAAAATGTTGGTGAAATTTCAATAATTTCAAAAAATTCAAAAAATTCAAAATTTGTTGTTAAAGAATTTTCCTCTTTTTATTGTTAGCTGTAAATCTCTGAAATATGCTTCAGGATAGATGACATAATAACCAACATGATGAAATCAAATTCCTCATTATTTATCTTTTTCTTACCTGTTAATATTATGACAAATCTTGGGGATAATCTTAGCTAACTGAATGAGGTTTTCCCAGTTTGGTTCACCCTCACACGTGAGAGCTGCTACGTAACTGTATGTTCTTCCATCACCCTAAATCAATGATAACAAAAATAAGATCAATTGCATGGCTGATATAATACAGTTGTAATGTTTCAATACCATATTGCACTTTCAATAGCAGTTGCGGCAATTGTTAATTGCTTCAGGAGTATTAGACACAGTGGCGGCACTAGGGGGAGGGGCATGGGAAAATACGCCCCCCCCCCAGTCACAACATTTCCCCCCCCCCACCCCCATCACCTCAAGCCCCACCCCATTTTGGGCCCCAAGACAATCGAATATGTTGAGTTTTAATGTCAAAATTGGTCTAAAATGTCTAATTCAGAACAAATTAAGCTAATTTCAGGTAGTTTTTACATTAAAATCCAAAATTTCCCCACCTGAAAAAAATATTGTTGCTCCCCCCCGATTTCTTTTCCCCCCTGTTACCCCCCCCCCACAAATGTTGATACTGGTGCAGCCACTGATTAGACACAAATCACTGCCAGCTACTTTATGCTCATGAATTGGACTGAAGACAACTGCAAGTGACAATTCAGGTAGATTGGGGTAAACTAACCTAAAGCAACCTCTCCCAACTTTCTGCACGTCGCTGCTGACAATGCTTTTGTTTGAACAACAAATTATCAGAAACTACTAGACTCATTTGGCTATCCTAGTATGCAATGCCCACAAGACAAAACTTATATATCTGATGGAAGAAACATTCTGCTTCAGAAGATTTTGTCATTTAGTGTCAAAATCATATTATTTCATTAAATAGAAAATCATTGTTTTCGTCTATTATGTATATACTTCGGTATAGCTATTTTGCTGCTTTCTTTTCCAACTCACCTGTACACCAACTGTTTTAATAGGTAGTAGTGTCGCTGACAGATCCCCTGTAACAGTAATTGCAACTCACCTGTACGCCAACTGTTTTAATAGGTAGTAGTGTCGCTGACAGATCCCCTGTAACAGTAATTGCAACTCACCTGTACACCAACTGTTTTAATAGGTAGTAGTGTCGCTGACAGATCCCCTGTAACAGTAATTGCAACTCACCTGTACGCCAACTGTTTTAATAGGTAGTAGTGTCGCTGACAGATCCCCTGTAACAGTAATTGCAACTCACCTGTACACCAACTGTTTTAATGGGTAGTAGTGGCGCTGACAGATCCCCTGTAACAGTAATTGCAACTCACCTGTACACCAACTGTTTTAATAGGTAGTAGTGTCGCTGACAGATCCCCTGTAACAGTAATTGCAACTCACCTGTACACCAACTGTTTTAATAGGTAGTAGTGTCGCTGACAGATCCCCTGCAGGCTTCTCGTTAGGTAAAAATATTATGGGGTCCACTGGACCCCATAATCTACCAATTCTCAAAATTATGGGGTCCGAGCAGAAATTATGGGGTCCAAGTCAAAAATGTAATTTGCGAATTGTGACTTCGGAATCGGATATGGAGTGGTTTAACGGGGACTACAGCGCTGAAATGTCCAAAAATTGTCTTCTCTATTTATTTTGTTGTTTGTAAAGAGAAAGATAAGTAAATAAATGACTTTCAAATATTTGTAAGCTTTACACGTGCAAAGTTATCTTGACTCACGATTATAAATTATTGGGTCCAGATGGACGCAATAAAGAGTCCAGTTTAAAATGTACTGCGTTTTTAGCAAAAATATTGCGTCCCCAGACGCGAAAACGCAATGTAACGAGAAGCCTGATCCCCTGTAACAGTAATTGCAACTCACCTGTACGCCAACTGTTTTAATAGGTAGTAGTGTCGCTGACAGATCCCCTGTAACAGTAATTGCAACTCACCTGTACGCCAACTGTTTTAATAGGTAGTAGTGTCGCTGACAGTTCCCCTGAAACAGTAATTGCAACTCACCTGTACGCCAACTGTTTTAATAGGTAGTAGAGTCGCTGACAGATCCCCTGTAACAGTAATTGCAACTCACCTGTACGCCAACTGTTTTAATAGGTAGTAGAGTCGCTGACAGATCCCCTGTAACAGTAATTGCAACTCACCTGTACGCCAACTGTTTTAATAGGTAGTAGAGTCGCTGACAGATCCCCTGTAACAGTAATTGCAACTCACCTGTACGCCAACTGTTTTAATAGGTAGTAGAGTCGCTGACAGATCCCCTGTAACAGTAATTGCCGTGAGAATGTCTTTTTCATCTTCGGTGGTGGAACTCTTTATTCTGCCCATAAGAGCATGCGGCTGTTAAATAAAATAAAATTATAGTATTTTTTTAAATTGCAACACCAATTACATGCAAAATATAAATTCTAAAGTGAGTTGCACAACAGGCTCCTTAGATCAATGAATAGAGGTGATAGAGTGTAGCAACCACTGCCCACAAGACTTAGCAGAGTTGCTTCCTGCCACATGTTCAACGTCGTGCTACCTGTTCGAGTGTATCAATGCCAGTTTATGTTCTTTCACTGCCGACTGCCAGCACTCGCTGCTTGGAAGCTTCCTTTTTACAGCCGTTCCCTTAAAAGTTATAGTCTTCCAGAAGATGTTGTTGGCAACATCTCAGAGGCAGAGGAACCCAGTTTTGAGGTCGGGTCAGTATTTGTAATTGCTGAAAAATATCACTGCCAGACCGTGGCTGTCGTGGTTCATGTCAAGACCAAATTGGTAAATGTCAATTTACTAAATAATAGTTTAAAAACTATTTATTTAAATTCAAGCAGAAAATAGTAATATTTTGACAATTTGGGTCAACTGTTAATCTTTTTAAAAAATGGGACCTTCATTTTTGAGATTGTACCACAGCAATTTAGTTTTTTGGCTTTTTTTAATGCAATAAGGCTGTGGTTGGAACGATTGTTTCATGTCGACATGTTGATATCAATTTTATCTCGACGTCGACCTATGTCGACACAGCGACATAAGCATGGGCATATCTGTACAATGTGTGGTAAGCTTAAATCTAAAAAAGGCCTGCAAATTCACAATTAACCCACAATAATATCATTTTGAAGCAGTGGTACACTTTAAAGTATTAATATTGACAAACTAGCAACTCAGTGAACATATGAAACATAAAAATGGACATTCCAGTGCCTATACTTTGACCCAGATTCGCCGTGTTTTGGCCTACAATCCAAAACTGTTGGACTTTGAACTTCTATTGGGGTCATCATAGGGGTAATTACTTTTCTGTATGTCCAATAAATGGGGTTTGTTTATGTACAAAGTTATAATGGTGTCAAAATGTAAACTTGTTTACTTTCAAAATCAGGCTCTTGGGTATTTTGAAGGTCTTGAGGGAGAAAAAGTTCTGTCGGATATATTGAATATTACAGAGTGGTCAAAAAAAAGATTTACACTTTTTAAGATGCATATTTCTCGAAATGGACGAGACATCTAATAATTGTTTGAATATTATCTTAAACGCCATTATCTTAGTGATTTATGGTCAAACGGCGTTGAAAATGAAGCATAAATAAAGAAATGGTGACGGTTTAAAGAATAATGGTAAAAAACAGTTTGTCCATGTGTTACGCCATTCTATGGGATATTGTCAACTCAATAGTACTGCGTTCACAATTTCCTGCAATAGTATGTAGGCTAGGGTGCATCTTCTCCCCTTATTTCAATGGATTTGTCTGTCCCTAGTCTTAAAATGTTCCTATTGTCACAAAACTAACATGTGCCAAGTTTGAATTAATTTGGAAGTTGTCATGGGGGGCCACCGAGAACCTAAAGTTACAGTATGTGTTCTATGTAGGAAAGTTCGTTGACCCCTGTACAATTCCAATTAGAAGCCGATCGAACAATTTGAAGTAGCTGCCATATCAAAACCGTTTGGACTTAGAAGCTCAAGTCTTGTGAGCTAATAGAACTGATAATCATCTTCAAATCTGCAACAACAAATAATCGCTAACAATGAGCATGTGTGGTTTACTGGCACAAACGCCCTCGCGATCCATAATTTCACGTATTTGGCATTTTGTGGTCATTTTTACCCCAAATTTGGCATTTTGTGGTCATTTTTACCCCTAATTTTACAAATGTTGATGTCCTGATTGTGTTAACAGTATAACAACTTTAAATCAATGTATATTATCCACTTTCAGTGTGAAATAAGAGTATTATAGCATAAGACAGACATTTCTCCCCAGAATATGGGCTGGGGGCGCTTTTGACAATAAAACACACATGCTCATTTCATTGGCGGTTAATTTTTATCGCAGATCCGAAGATGATTATCAGTTCTATTAGCTCACAAGAGTTGAGCTTCTAAGTCCAAACGGTTTTGATATGGCAGCTACTTCAAATTGTTCGATCGGCTTCTAATTGGAATTGTACAGGGGTCAAGGAACTTTCCTACATAGAACACATACTGTAACTTTAGGTTCTCGGTGGCCCCCCATGACAACTTCCAAATTAATTCAAACTTGGCACATGTTAGTTTTGTGACAATAGGAACATTTAAGACTAGGGACAGACAAATCCATTGACATATTAAAAATAAAGGGGGAGAAGATGCACCCTAATGTAGGCCCTAATTATACCTGTAAACAAAGGGGAGGTACTCAGCCATGAAGCAAGCGATTGTTACAAAAGTGGAGTCATTTTAGAGAGGAGAAAATTAGCTAATCCACGAATGCATAAAAGGATACAAACAGGTCTCAAATTAATGAGAAATAGGTGGCTCAAAAAACTTTCTAAACTTTTTTTGAGGAGTTTATATGGAAACATCCATGACTGCCATAGACTTACCTGTGGACAAACTTGTATTTGACAAGTTTTCTTTAAATTGACGCTATTTCTTAATTTGAGCTTTAATTTCAACGCCATTTTCACCATACCAACAAGATATTTTAGTTTAGGAATATCTTAAAATAATTTAAACATGTTTCCCCAATTTTGATAAATTTGCCTCTAAAAAGTGTAAACCTTTTTTAGGGCCACTCTGTATAGCGACATTTGGGGATATGCTTTGTGTCGACATACCGTCATATCGACCACAGCCCTATAATATAATCCTATTACTTGGCTTCAATTTCCCTTACTGTGATGTACTTCTGTGCAGTGACATCAGAGCATATTCCAGTCATCAAAGCTAATTCTAGATTATATGATTCTAATGTGCTGGTGAAGGCTGCTTCACCAGTACATATGTGATGAAAACAAATCCCAGCAATCTTGCGTTAATTTTGCCTCAATAAAAGGAATATGCTTTTAAGGCTGTAGTCGACACACCGTATGTCGATATTTATATCGACACAAAGCATGTGCCGACATGTCGCTATAATTTTCAATATATTGACAGAATTCTTTTCACCTCAAGACCTCCAAAATACCTAAGAGCCTGATTTTGAAAGTAAACAACTTTATATTTTGACACTATTATAACTCACTTATTGGACATACTGAAAAGTAATTACTTATGATGACCCCAATAGAAGTTCAAAGTCCAACAGATTGGGATATATTGCAGGCCAAAAGATGCGAATCCAGGTCAAAGTATAGGCACTGGAATGTCCATAATTTTTGATGTTTCATATGTTCACTGAGTTGCTAGTTTGTCAATATTAATACTTTAAAGTGTACCACTGCTTCAAAATGATATTATTGTGGGTTAATTGTGAATTTTCAGGCCTCTGAAATTTAGATTTAAGCTTACCCACACATCGGACAGATATGCCCTTGCTTATATCGACATTGCAATAAAAATTAATATCAACATGTCGACATACCACAGCCTTATATGCTTTGCATAACTCACTAAGTAGATAAACATATATAGAAAGATTTGTTGTCCCTTCTTGATAAATTACCCATGTCAAGGAGTATGACCCCCTTGGCAATCTAGAAAGACTTACCTTGGTAGCTGCTCTAGCAAAATCAACTAATATTCTTAAGATGACATTAGTTTCTGCAAAGTCTCTACCAATGAATGGTTCCTCAGCACAAATCACCCTGATGGCTAAACCAGGACCTGTGTTAATTAAAGAATAAAACATGACTAAATACTAAGTATGACTATAAAGACCTCTTAGTTGAAGATACAACATCATGACACAATAGTCCATTGAGCATGAATGGCATTAGAACTGACAATTAGACCTGACACTCATATTCAATGGTTAAGATTCTTGCAAGACAAGACAAATTGATGTATTATTGTGCATATGGCGTTATCTATTACTGATATATGCACTGAAGTCACATTTGTAGTGGAATGGAGTATAGTATGATTATACAAATCATACTTCAGGCTGATTCTCATTGTAAGGCAGAATTCACACAACCACAAAATTTAAACTAGCAAAACAGGTGTAGGCATGTCCATGCTCAGGATAGAAACACAAGAACCTTTCTAGTCAGAAACAAGACCTTATGGGCCCCTATCATGATCATCACCAACTACTATTTTGCTGGCTGTTGCTGTGTTGACTTTCGTCTTACTCAGCATTATAAGTATGGCTTTGCAATCTATTTTACCGCATGTTTCTACTTCATTTTTTGTAAGTTTTGATATGCATGTCCAGAAAGGGCACATTTAGCAATGGGCATTGAATCAGAGTGCATTCTGGGTAGTTTGTTGGCAAAAGAGACCGCAAACCAGAATCCAGGACATGAAATGAAATTACAAATATGCCGGATTCATAGTCCCATAAATATAGATCTAGAGATGAAAAAAGAATTTCTACACTTATTGATTTTTCCCTTTATGAGCAAAGTTTTCATTTCATCATTAACGGCAAAGAGTAATTTGTGTTTCAGCGTCATGTGATGATGTAAGGCCAAGCTATTTATAAGTAAATCATTCTCAATCACCAGAGTGCCCTTATTTGTCTATTCTTCATAAAAGTAGCCCCTGTCTGAGCATTTAGATAAAACTAGTGGTGCACCCTTCTACTTTGCACACTCTACCTACCTGGAAAGGGATGTCTCTGTACAACATCCATAGGAAGACCAAGGTCAGTACCCAGAATTCTTACCTGGAAAGGGATGCCTCTGCACAACATCCATAGGAAGACCAAGGTCAGTACCCAGAATTCTTACTTCATCCTTGTGGAAATCTTTCAATGGTTCTATGACTCGACCTTGATCTCTCAGTTGGCGGACAAGTTCTGTATCATTGTGGTGCGTTTTTATTGCCTCAGCATTGCTGCTTGCGAGTTTGGAAGCACTCTCTATTAAATCGGGTCGTAACGTGCCTGAGAAGAGAAACATTTCACATTATAAAGGATAACTATCGTCCTATAACAACAAATCCTAATAAATTAAATCTGAGGTATTTGTAGTAGTTGAAAAAGATTACAAATCTATTATTATTTCTATCAGGTTTCCCGACGGTACAGTAAAACTGTGTATTCAATATTGTTCAACCTAAGTACCCGGATGCGAATGGTCAATCAGCTTACGCAGAAGATGTGCGCGATAGTTAATTTGTATCAGCAAGAAGATATGCGTGATAGTCAGCGTTCATGATAACCGGTGTCGCATCGCGAAATGCTCCACACTTTTGAAGTATTGCTATTCAATTGCACATATGTGTAGCTAAAAGTGCGATTCAAGAAGATTCCCGACTTGATATTTGATCACGTTCCATCAAAGCCAAACCTATTACTAGAAAAAAAAGTGCTATACAAAATTTGTGAATTGCTACACAAAACTAATAGTGCATCGCACTTTTTGCTACACAAAAAAAAATGCTGGAAATTGAACGCTGGTGATAGTTCATTTGTATGCGCAGATGATGCGCAAGAGTACATTTTTTGTGATCAGCAGGACCCGTCACTCGTGCTAAGATTCATGTCAAATAGGGCAACAGTAATTCTTTTCTCCCAAAAGTCTGTTAAGATAAATAATAATAATAATATACACAAGAATATAATTGCACTCAATATACAAAATATATATCTTTGTCTTCAAATGTTGTTAACTAGTCATCTTTTTGCCTTTTTCAACTACTTGTCTTTGACTTACAATATATGCTTATATCATACTCAAAGACATTCAATATAATTATTTATTGCCCCAATTCTCTAAATTGTTGATGACAACAATGATGCAATGAATCTCAGCTACAATTCATGGCAAATAGTGATAGGTTTCACTCCATTATTAAATTTATAGTAACTATAGTCAGATTCAGAATACCTTAGACCACAAGGTAAACATGACACATGTGTGGTGTTCAACATGTGCTGTGCCGCTGTGTGTTTAACTTGCATTATCAGTCAGTATTATATTAGATGGATACGCACGCGTTCGTTCTGAAACGATCCAAGCATTGTAATTCCAACTATAAAAGGAAAACCATCATTCCTTTAACACAAAGTACCCTCTGACCTGGCTTGGCATGGTCCGAGCCTACGGCCCAAATACATTTGTTGTGTTTCCCTCAGCGACTGAAAGCTCAAAAGCTCAAATATGAGTTGGGTTTTTTAAGATTTAAATTTTACCAAAATTGTAAAAATATTACTATTTTCTGCTTGAGTTCAAGTTAACTTGAATAAATTGTTTTTAAACTATTATCACACTAGAAACATTAGTCAAATTGACATTTACCAATTTTGTCTTGACATGGATCACAGTCTGTCAGTAAAATTTGTCAGGGAAAAAAAATTGACCGACTAATCGACCAACTTCAAGATTTTTAGCACTTGAGGTCAACACAACAAAAAGATTTGCCTAATGCTGGCATCAAGTTCCAGCAAGGATGGCACATGCTCATGCAGTACTCTGTAAACACTAGGATACAATTGTAAACAGAATGGTGGCTTTCACTTCATCATTAACCAATCATATTTAAAGGGGCACTGAGAGATACGTATAGGAGACTAGGAGTGCGCCCTAAATGTTCCTGAAAATCAGGGTTTTGCACCTCCGTCATACTTGGGCATATACTCTGAAACCGTAAAACTTCACGATTTGGTCATTTCAATGTAGATCACATCGAAATTATCAGCACTACTTGCCACATAAATTGCTTCAACCAAATTTCTATCTAGCACTATTATTCAACCCTTTTCCCATAAATTATTATACTTCAGGATTCCTACGTACCTTATCTATTGAAACAATTTTTTTTCTTCCAAATTTCATTTTTCTCAGCAATCTCTCAGTACCACTTTAAATATCCTTATAGAACCCAGGAAATCTAAAAGGATGACTCAAAATTCATAAAACTGTTATTTGTCTGAACGTACATGTCACATTTCAACAAATATGCCATACGTACATGTACCCATGCCCTTTGACCTACCTTGTGCCAATATAGTATCCTCCGGTTTTAAATTCAACTCCATACAAACGTCGTCTGCAACTCTCATGAACATATCACCGATGACTTTGCGTTTCTCTTCCGGGTTGGTGATCATGTTGAGTGTCTTGGTGACTCGTTTGGGTGATGTTGCGTCTTTTCTATTCACCGGGATGGAGGTAGTACCATTGTAAAATTGTTGGGCTGCTGTGATAACTGAGAACAAAAACAAGAATACAACTTTCAAATTGTCATTCTAATTCGTCTGGGAAATGGCAAAATGGAACAATCATCAAAAGTATTTTGAGAAGTAGTTAAACCATTTTAAATAAGTCCATTCAAATGACAAATTAGGCCCCCCCCCCCAAAAAAAAAAGGTTTGTCTCAAATGACCCGAGCGCATTCCCGAAACCGTCCGCGTTAGCTTTGTTTTTTAGTGGTTTTATTATTTTTTTAATTATTTTTTTTAATCTATTTTTTTTTCATTTTTCAATTTTCTCCAAAAATCTTGCAAAATCCAACTTTTTGGCCAAACAAATGACGATCAGGTCTAAATTGAAAAAAATCAATAAAAAAAAATCTGCAGAACGCATTAGATTTTCAGTCTCTCTCATGTCATTTGAGACAAACTTTTTTTTTTTTGCCTTATCGGTGCATTTCTTACCTTTGAGATGTAGTCCAAGTCGAGCTAATGATTCCTCTACTTTCTCACTTTCATCTTTTCTCATAAAACCATTGTCTACATGAACTGCTACGACCTGGTCATGCTTCAGTGCCTATTATAGATACATAATTGATAGTGCAGGATTAGTTATCAAGAAAAACTAAAGGAATAAACAGTTTCAATGAAAGAATATATCATAGTTGAACTTGATTTTTGCAAAAAAACTTTGATGACCTTACCACCTCCTTTGTAAAGGAAAAAAATTGACTGAAATCAGAGAAAATATCTGAAATCATGCAATTGTCTGTAAACTAAAATACCTGATTGATATACAAGCAAAATTCACTGCATACAGGTAGATGAACCCAGTACAATTCTTATCATATATTTAACCAGATTTTGAAACACTCTCCAAGTATAACAGTGCATGAATATCATCCAATAACCTTACCTTCCCCATTAAGGCAGCACAAACGGTTGAGTCTACACCTCCACTAACAAGAACCTGAGAATAAATATGATTTAAAATGTCACATGCATATCCAAAAGTATTCCTTATGATAACTACCTCAACTGCTTAAACTATGTAAACCTTTGGCACTGAAAGTAGTTTTGCTAAATAATTAAACCTATTGCAACAATATTTTTAAGAACAATTAACAGCAAGTCAGAATAAAAACTGGGCTTAGTAAATCATGACACTATACATCAACAAACAGTTGGAGCTCCCTTTGTAGTATTGATGAGGGTCCACCATGAAAGAGCCGACAGCTGAGATTCCTTAGACATATTCTCTGTCACCCTGATAGGAGATAATGAAGGCACGCTTCAAGAATGACAGTCAATCTTGCTAAAGACTGCAGTGCATGGGGAAATCATGTGGTCGCCTGCTCAGCAGCCAAAGGATGATGATGATATGATGATAAGAGACCGCAACTCTGCCTGGAGGTTCCATTTTACAAATAAACCCAATTGCATACACAAATAATATTACTGTCTCGATTTTCTTGCTACATAAAAGTCAAATGTTTCTATGTACTCACCAGTACTTTATTATCCTTAACTTTGCTTTTGATTTCAGCGATACAGTCCTCTTCCCGACTATTCATAGTGTAATCACCCTTCAGCTTACACACTTCAAACAGGAAATTTTTCATCATGGTTTTCCCATTTTCCGTCAAATCTACTTCCGGATGGAACTGAACGCCGTAAAGTTTTTTGCTCTCATTTGCAATAGCTGTGGAAAATTACAAAACGACGAATAAGTATTTCTTTTCTTTTAACAATTTATTAATAATTACAATCCATGCAAACAATGTTTTTAAAATAATTGAGCTAATACTAAAGGGTCTGAGTAAGGATATCCTGCATGAATGGGAATTATATCATTCGTTCTCAGTGCTGGTCATTCCCTTAATATTCAGACAGTTCTAGTAGATTCAGACTGTGGCCAGTGTACCATTTCAGTCTAGGTAATCAGTGTTCCAAATTAGTGGTTGTTCGGGCGTCCTGACAACCAAAATGTTAACATGGTTGTCCGCTGGACAACCTGATTTTGTCCCCTTATTTCTAACACTGTAGGTAATATCTTTCCATAGGGGACGCAGTGATTTCATATCTTAGTCTGATCATGACACATGTCTTGAATCACATCGTAGGTAGTTCATATCCAGAATAGTGACAAAAATTTCATGTGCCGTTGTCCAAATTGATTTTCTTACTAATTTGATCCTCATCTAAAAAGAAGGATTAGAACTCTAAGAAGAAATGATGATCAACATGTGTCACTTGTTAAGATGGCACGTTTGTATAGCGCGCTATTTGCTGGGTAGTTTAAATTCATGCTTGGATGCATGATATTTGGGATGTGTTGCTTCAACACTCTTTAGTCCATTATATTGCGGCGAAACCAACCGATAGTATCTAAACGATGCCGATATCGTTGTGATTAGTCCATTATGGTTCCTCTAATGTTAAATGGAATAGGTCCAAATTGTTATTTATGAATGTGCTATAGTAAGTCGCTTATTAAGTTGATACATGAGTCCTTTGTAGCCCAAATAGTAATCAATAAACCAACTCATTGATGCAAAGAGTAAAAGCAAGATATACCAACAGGGTGTGGGGAAACAGGTAATAACGAAGGAGAATAACGCGATAAAACAGATAAATAACAAAAACCAATAACACACGGAAATGCACTGGGACAAGCAATAACAATTGCTGTGCAATAAGACAACAAAGATATAACGTCTACAAAGTGTACATGGTTCCTGTGCACTGAACGTCAATAGCACTAGTTTAATAGCTTCAAACAGCTTAGCTAAATACTCCCGACATCATAGTTGATGTCAATAGTACTCAGGAGTTTAAACACACTATCAAGCACATATCCTCATCATGGACACACTTATTTATTTATTTTATACATGCAGGAGGGCAGAAAAACATAAGTTTTTGACAGAACAGCGATGATATACAGCTTAAATACCTGCAATAATAGTTCCTGAAGTTGCTGCCACCTTGAACCCTTCTCCAACAGATTCTAAGCTATCTCCATGTGTTAACAGGACCTGTTGCTCTTTACTTAAACCCCTGTAGTGGAAAATTATAACAATACATTATCAACATTATATAAGACAAGTTCCACAAAACCAGGATAAAGGTAGAAAGATCATTTTGGATTTTATTCCAGATTTTAATTACTGATTTTGCATACTTATGATACATATGGTATACTGAACGCAGGGGCATGTGTGGCGCAGTGGGTAGAGCACTGGACCCTTGATCTAAAGGTTGTGGGTTCGAGTCTCGCTGTGGTCAACATGTTGTGCTCTTGAGTAAGGCACTTAACCGCAATTACTCCTCTCTACCCAGGTGTATTTAAATGGGTACCGGCATTCGTCAGTGCTGGGAAGGTAATAGACTCGCGGTGGAGGAGGTGTAGCGAGCCCCACACAGCAATATTATAAAAAGGAGTGAGTCTAGCCCTATCGCTTTGAAAGAGAGATGGGCACTCCTCCTGGAATTACAGGATCGACCGCCTTTACCTTACTGAACGCAATACTATTCGCTCTTTGCACGGATCCGCCTCAAACTGGAATCAGATTAGATGAAGTGTTGCATCATTTCACAATGTCTCACTGCATGACCAGTCATATAGTGCCGATAGAGTCAAACTAGTTACCTAATGATATGGAATAGTCCCATTCAATGCGGTACGAATCCAAGGCTCTCCTCGCAAATGGCGGACAGTGCAGAGGCAAATGATACATAGTCTGTGTGTATTCAAATTTATTAAACAAGTGTGACCATTCCCTTATAATTACTTCCTTCTCTTCTTGTTATTTTACTCTGCATCACTAACTTCCATCATAACAACTATCCTGATTTTGCCTAACAATAGATGTGCATTCTTTGTTATCGAATACTCTATTGTGAATGTTTACCCTTCCAATACACATCATTAACATGTCAAGGCTGGACTAACTTGAGAAACACAAGCAGTGTTGCTTAAAGATGTATCCATGACACAAATAAATGTGGACTACAACTACTAAGCTTGTTCTGTTAAAGTTCATTCAATTTACTTGTTCAATTTACATCAAAACATACATAAAGACTGAAAACTGTTATTTCTCATAAATCAAAAATTTAAATTTAAAATCCTTATGTTCTGGATTTATTTGGGAAAATCCTAGACGATTGCTACGTAATCACTAATATCTTCGTAATTACTGAACCATATCAAATGTGGTTTTCTATCAATTATATCAAACTAATTTGACTTGACTTTGAAATGTTCCATTCTGACACATATATAAAAGGTTACAATCCCTTAAAGTCAGTGTATTTCTATTTTATTTTTTAGTTATATAATTTCTTTCTTTTTTTGGGGGGGGGGGGGGGACACCCTGTACAAGATTTCTGTAGGTACCATAATAATCACAATTGCAAACTAATGACCTGATAACTTGTAACTTGGATTTTGTTGACAAGTCCCAGTTTGGAATAGCTAACAAAAACATGCAGCTGACAACAACCCTTGTCGCCTGCTCATGTATACGCATGCATGTGTGAACTACTATGTGTCCAACAAAAATTACAAAGTGACTTTAGGTGATTGTAATTTTCTAAATAAGTGTCAGAATGGAATATTTCAAACGAAAAATAAGTCAAATTCGTTTGCTATAATTTTATTTGGTTCAGTAAATACAGATAAATGATCGATTATGTAACAGTAGTCCAAGAACATTTCACTTACTTGAAGAGAGGAATATTTTCTTTGATTGTGATCATAAACTGCCCATCTTCTCTAACATCTTTCTTCTCTACTTTACCACCACTTTCTTTATTCATCATCTGTGTAAAAAGAAGAAAATATAGCAATTAAACTATCAGGAGAAAAACAGTTCAAATATTTGGGGAAAGATAACTGTTTGCCCGCACCGGGATCGAAGCCGCCGGCGTGGCAGGCTGGCGCCTAACTGATCGCGTTAACGGGGAGCTCGAAAAAGTTAACTTTTTAGAAACCATTTGACAGCTCGCCGGATAGAATTGTGAAGCATGCACAGCAGCTATTTGCTGTGGCCTTTTGTGGGCTAGTAAAGTTAGGGTTAAGAGTACAGGCTTACTTTAAATAAGGTCATTCTATTTCCCCTTAAATCAATTTTAACCCTCTCCCTGTTTTCTTTTTTAAAAAATGGGGAGAGGGGACAAGATGAACCAACAAATTGCTGATCCCCCAGTAGGAATTGATCCGGGGACCCTCCGCACATCAACCTGCCGGACAGCATAGGCGAGCCACGACTATCAGCTTCACGTTCGTGCAGTATACCACGCTCACTATATAGGCTTGGTTGATTGCGTCATGGAAAACTGTCCACACATGCGCTGACATGGTATTTTGTGGTATTTGGTAGGGTTAGGGAAAGGTAGTACAAAGAAATAACACTCAGCTGCGCCAGGGATTGAATTTGGGACTTCTGTCTTGAAAAATCAATGTTTTTGTCACCAGTTTTTGTTGCGCTCAAGTGAAAGACCTTCTTAACTGTATTCCATAACATGGATAATACATGCATACCACATGTAAAGATATCAGCATTATAAAAGGGGCCAGCCAATCCCTTTGAGTAAGAAATCGCCATAATGGGATGCCTCTTTTCTGTATCCTGTAACATAATCCTAATACCGGTATGCCAAATGTTAGGATACCAATTTAAGGTTGGTGACTGCGTACGGACTATTCTAAGGTTCTTGTTTGAAATCGCTGACTTTGTTTTGGTACCAAGGGATTGCCCCGAGGGGGCGGCACGCCCCCGAGGGGAAATCCCGAGGTACCAAAACAAAGTCAGCGATTTCAAACAAGAACCTTAGAATAGTCCGTACAAAGTCACCAATCTTATTCATAACTGTCATTTAATGTTGATTAGCATCCAAATTGTAATATTAAGTTATTCTAAACATGCTAAAGGTCTATATTTTGACTTTGGAGTTCGTATTTTTGTGTCATTTCCCCCTGAGGTAAATAAACACCACCCCATTGAATAATGGAGCAATCTAGGGCAATCTAGGGGATTCCCCACTACGTCATTGTTTTTCTCTGGACTGTTTTTCTTTGACCAATAGCGGAGAAGCTGTTATAAAGAACAATTATGAGATAGACCAATCACAGTTCGGCAAATATTATGCATGTTCAGGGCCACAAATTAATTTAGTTTTTGATTTGCAAACAAGCACGGAAAATAAATAAACAAACAACAGAAGTTTCTTCATTCCCGATCCTGTAAAGAATTCAGAAGCAGGAAAGATCAATTTTGCCGATTGGAAATAATATTATATGAAATATGACTTCATACCCTGGACGAATATTCGTCTCAGATCTACCGTACGAATAAGTTTTTGAAGCAATTTTTGTAAGCTTATTCATCATTGAAAAAGTCAATGCAAATGATCATGATCGGGATCATGATGTCTCATCATAATCATGGATCCATGGATCAAAGTCGAATCACTTCAACAACCTTCTTATGTTTATGATCAATTGATGGGGAAATATAATCAAAATCGCAGCTAAATCGTGTTGTACGATTCCATTCTTTGTCTGCTTGTTTAGAGACGACGTTATTCGGTGAGTAATGATTGATGGCTAGACCTACATCGTGAGTCTTTTTGACAAACAAAAGTATGTTGTCTTGCCCTAATTATTATTATAGTTGCAGTGTCAGTGTGGTAGTGTTTGTCAAGCTTTGACAAAAATTAAATGGGTTGTCATGTGTCGTAGACGGGATGGCTATCATAGGCCTAGCTAGGAGTAGGCTCGTACGTAGGCCTATAACTAGTTAATTTAGCCTAACATTTTTTAATCTTGTCAGTTTCGGTTTTACAACAAAAATGGATGACGCCCGACTTCGATTTTGACATACGTTTCTTGAATTGAAACATTTATAAAGTCACCTTTGATGAGACAGATTCCTGTTCTGTACTAGGCTGTTTATCATTCATCATGGGGTTTTATTTGCGTCCCCAGTCAAATTTTATACTAGTTTGTTAGCCCTGTAATCAGATTTATTTCACTGATGCTTGATACGGCCGTGTTTGCCGGTGAGACTGAGACAGACACGCAACGTCAGAGCGATGTTTAGCTTACAATCGCTATGACATACATTGTACGTCCTCGCTCGTCACTTGTGTCATTTGGGGTCCATGATGAAGCTTACAAAATTTCACCGAGTCTGCGCTCGCTGCTGAGGGACGTCCAGTTACCAGTCAGTATCTGTAGGGCAGGCTAGCCGCCGCGCTGGTGGTACAAATTACACACGCCAGTTATTCAAATCATGCAGACCAAATTTGCCGTTCATCATTGACATTTTACAACGATATAAAAATGGTGTTTTGTTGTGTTTTCAAAGTAGTAAAATATTGTTGAAAGTACAGCCGCGAGTAGTCGTGTCGCGTGTATCCATGTTCAGGGCCCCACTCGCAAACATCTGCCTCTTGTTACCATGCACAACGTCACACAAAACGCCCCGCCCCCAGGTCATTGATGCGCGTACAAGTACATTTTGGAGGTCTTGGCAATATATCAATAACCTGCGCTGTGCGTTCGCGTTTCCATGTAACGATCAATTTGAGTGGAAGCGCGGTGGTACGCACATTTTCAAAAGTTATGAATATCATACAGGGGCACCCCTAGGAGTAAGGGATCCCAATGGGATTCTTTCTTCTAAGTATTCCATACACACATTCCACACACAAATATACCAGCACATACATGGGTATAGACCATTTCAAATCCGAAAATATATATGATCGGTTCCGAATGTTTCCGATTAGCCGAGTGATTTGACGCTCGGTTACATGAATCCATGTGCCGGAGAAAAACAAACGTGATTTTCACCCGTCTGCCCGTGTGGTAGATTGCGCTGGTGTTGGTGATAGATTGTATCCCTCACAAAGTTGATGTTGCGGCATTTCAGTAACAAAAACTGTGAGATGAAAGAGATTTGGGGTAATATTTTTACTTTCCACGGTCTGCTCGATACATTTGGAATTTGCCGGTCATTGCAATTGTTGATAAAAAGACAAAATAGTCTCGTTCTACATTTTACCTCGCATGGGTGTACGCGTGTATGCAAACATAGAAAAATCACTAGGCGGACAACCAATGCTATGAATGCAATCAACTGTTGCGAAGAACGTACAACGCACCTACTCCACGTGACCTGTTTTTCCGAAGATTTCCGATCTCAATTTGAAATGGTCTATCATCCCTATGATAAAGTGAAAACTTTCTTAATCTTACCCGCGCATGTGTTTCATAACATCCTAATAAGGGCATTACATAGGGAGCAGTGGAGCACCCCTCCCTGAGAAGTGAGGGGCCCTTATTAGTTATTAGAGTTACTTACCTGCATTCCATAACATATTCCTAATACAGGCATTCCACATGTAAAGATACCAGCATCATACAGGGGGCACTCCTCCCTGAGAAGTGAGGGGCCCTTATTAGTTAATAGAGTTACTTACCTGCATTCCATAACATATTCCTAATACAGGCATTCCACATGTAAAGATACCAGCATCATACAGGGGGCACTCCTCCCTGAGAAGTGAGGGGCCCTTATTAGTTAATAGAGTTACTTACCTGTATTCCATAACATATTCCTAATACAGGCATTCCACATGTAAAGATACCAGCATCATACAGGGGGCACTCCTCCCTGAGAAGTGAGGGGCCCTTATTAGTTAATAGAGTTACTTACCTGTATTCCATAACATATTCCTAATCCAGGCATTCCACATGTAAAGATGCCAGCATCATACAGGGGGCACTCCTCCCTGAGAAGTGAAGGGCACTTATTAGTTAATAGAGTTACTTACCTGCATTCCATAACATATTCCTAATACAGGCATTCCACAAGTAAAGATACCAGCATCATACTGGGGGCACTCCTCCCTGAGAAGTGAAGGGCCCTTATTAGTTAATAGAGTTACTTACTTGCATTCCATAACATATTCCTAATACAGGCATTCCACATGTAAAGATACCAGCATCATACAGGGGGCACTCCTCCCTGAGAAGTGAGGGGCCCTTATTAGTTAATAGAGTTACTTACCTGCATTCCATAACATATTCCTAATACTAGGTATAGCACCCAAAAAATTCAAATGCACTGAAAGTGTACAAAATTAGTCTCATGTTGTAGATAATTGCAAAAGTAGAAATTTGGCAAAAAAATCATGCAAAAAGGTTGTACGGTTCTCAAGATGTTGTCCATTGATTATTGGAAAATATGACCGGAAATCTGCCAAAAAGTGCCATTTATGGTCAAAACTGACATTTTAGCAAGTGTACACCCTTCTAATTATAAAACTATGTACATACAGTAGCTACAAAACACAGATGCAAGGTACTGGCCATAGGTTTATCCATTTCTATTAAAATCAGACATGATATTTATTTCATATTTGTACAGCAGACTCCAGAATATGCCATTTTATTCAAAATTCATAATCGCAACTCTGAAAATCGTCAAAAAATGACTAAGTCCAGCTAATTAATATGCGTAACGTGAATATCTGAAGTTCTACAAGCAGTAGAGAGATGAGCTTTGGTATACTGTTTACCTTTGACAAGACGTATATTAAAATGTAAAATTTAGTTAATTATCTCATTAATTATGCAAATGAGCTCATTACGTATTCAAAATTTGCATATATGCAAATTATGTCAGTTTGACTCGCATTTTGTTTACATAAGTTTATTCCTGAACATATTCTCTAGCCATTTCCAGTATGTTGCTATCGATCAGTGCAATTGCTGTGGAGAGGTCTGCAGTAAGCTACCATAATAAGCTTATTCTGTGTTTTGGGGTCTTTTTCTGGTGTGATGCATTCAATGGATTTACAAACTAAGCATATCAGCCAAAAGTAGAGAGTTTTTACTAGCATCTGGTACCTTCTACCTTTCAAATTGGGCCTTCAAATTTTCAAATCGGGCAATTATATCAAAATTTAGAGCAAATTCCCAAACATTATGTAACTAGCCACAACTCAGCCGAATAACATTCGATTGATATGTATGACCCAGGGTCATGTACAGAGAGGTCATAGCTACCATATATAGCAAGCTCAGTGCCAAATAAGGAGTGCATCATAACAGAATGGTCAATTATTGGTATGGGTGTTTTTCAATGCTGAGCTGCATTGCTTAGTGTGGGCTGTCAATGGGACCCAAGTGTGTGACTTTCAGGCAAGGCATAAAAAGTACTTGCAAAGATTTTTTTTTTTTTAAATACTTCCAGGTGTAGAATAATCACCAAACTTCAGATTCAGATAGAGAAGAGATCAATCTAATTAATGGTGAAGAGTGTACATTTATAAATTATTAAGTTTTTTCAAACCAGTCCATTAAGTTTTGCCTGAAAACAAGTAAATTCACCTGAGTGTGCACACACTCTGTGTGGCAGACCCTAGTGTAGCGAATGTGCTATACCTACTAATACAGGCATTCCACATGTAAAGATACCAGCATCATACAGGGGGCACTCCTCCCTGAGAAGTGAGGGGCCCTTATTAGTTAATAGAGTTACTTACCTGCATTCCATAACATATTCCTAATACAGGCATTCCACATGTAAAGATACCAGCATCATACAGGGGGGCACTCCTCCCTGAGAAGTGAGGGGCCCTTATTAGTTAATAGAGTTACTTACCTGTATTCCATAACATATTCCTAATACAGGCATTCCACATGTAAAGATGCCAGCATCATACAGGGGGGCACTCCTCCCTGAGAAGTGAGGGGCCCTTATTAGTTAATAGAGTTACTTACCTGCATTCCATAACATATTCCTAATACAGGCATTTCACATGTAAAGATACCAGCATCATACAGGGGGGCACTCCTCCCTGAGAAGTGAAGGGCACTTATTAGTTAATAGAGTTACTTACCTGCATTCCATAACATATACCTAATACAGGCATTCCACATGTAAAGATACCAGCATCATACAGGGGGCACTCCTCCCTGAGAAGTGAGGGGCCCTTATTAGTTAATATAGTTACTTACCTGCATTCCATAACATATTCCTAATACAGGCATTCCACATGTAAAGATACCAGCATCATACAGGGGGGCACTCCTCCCTGAGAAGTGAGGGGCCCTTATTAGTTAATAGAGTTACTTACCTGCATTCCATAACATATTCCTAATACAGGCATTCCACATGTAAAGATGCCAGCATCATACAGGGGGGCACTCCTCCCTGAGAAGTGAGGGGCCCTTATTAGTTAATATATAGTTACTTACCTGCATTCCATAACATATTCCTAATACAGGCATTCCACATGTAAAGATACCAGCATCATACAGGGGGCACTCCTCCCTGAGAAGTGAGGGGCCCTTATTAGTTAATATAGTTACTTACCTGCATTCCATAACATATTCCTAATACAGGCATTCCACATGTAAAGATACCAGCATCATACAGGGGGCACTCCTCCCTGAGAAGTGAGGGGCCCTTATTAGTTAATAGAGTTACTTACCTGCATTCCATAACATATTCCTAATACAGGCATTCCACATGTAAAGATACCAGCATCATACAGGGGGCACTCCTCCCTGAGAAGTGAGGGGCCCTTATTAGTTAATATAGTTACTTACCTGCATTCCATAACATATTCCTAATACAGGCATTCCACATGTAAAGATACCAGCATCATACAGGGGGCACTCCTCCCTGAGAAGTGAGGGGCCCTTATTAGTTAATATAGTTACTTACCTGCATTCCATAACATATTCCTAATACAGGAATTCCACATGTAAAGATACCAGCATCATACAGGGGGCACTCCTCCCTGAGAAATGAGGGGCCCTTATTAGTTAATATAGTTACTTACCTGCATTCCATAACATATTCCTAATACAGGCATTCCACATGTAAAGATACCAGCATCATACAGGGGGGCAACTCCTCCCTGAGAAGTGAGGGGCCCTTATTAGTTAATATAGTTACTTACCTGCATTCCATAACATATTCCTAATACAGGCATTCCACATGTAAAGATGCCAGCATCATACAGGGGGCACTCCTCCCTGAGAAGTGAGGGGCCCTTATTAGATAACCCTAACGCTACTACGTCTCACAGTCACCTCACAGCCAGCACCACGTGGCTTGCGCGCGCACAAGTTCTATCTCCTGTAGCACTAAACTACGGGTATATATGGTCTCCGATTTCTTAGCCTGTGAAGCCCTCCCCCCGTGGCTGAGTGTTAGTATATCTCGCCTGTCACGCGGCCGACCCGGGTTCAACTCCCGGCGCCGGCGGACATAATTTTTCCCATTTTTTATTTAACCCCCTCCCCCTGTTCTTCGTTCCATCCCTACTGCCACGTTCTAGGGTTAGGGTTAATACGACACCACACAGTGCATTTCTATAACCCTAACGCTACTACGTCTCACAGTCACCTCACAGCCAGCACCACGTGGCTTGCGCGCGCACAAGTTCTATCTCCTGTAGCACTAAACTACGGGTATATATGGTCTCCGATTTCTTAGCCTGTGAAGCCCTCCCCCCGTGGCTGAGTGTTAGTATATCTCGCCTGTCACGCGGCCGACCCGGGTTCAACTCCCGGCGCCGGCGGACATAATTTTTCCCATTTTTTATTTAACCCCCTCCCCCTGTTCTTCGTTCCATCCCCACTGCCACGTTCTAGGGTTAGGGTTAATATAGTTACTTACCTGCATTCCATAACATATTCCTAATACAGGCATTCCACATGTAAAGATACCAGCATCATACAGGGGGCACTCCTCCCTGAGAAGTGAGGGGCCCTTATTAGTTAATAGAGTTACTTACCTGTATTCCATAACATATTCCTAATACAGGCATTCCACATGTAAAGATACCAGCATCATACAGGGGGCACTCCTCCCTGAGAAGAGAGGGGCCTTATTAGTTAATATAGTTACTTACCTGCATTCCATAACATATTCCTAATACAGGCATTCCACATGTAAAGATACCAGCATCATACAGGGGGCACTCCTCCCTGAGAAGTGAGGGGCCTTATTAGTTAATAGAGTTACTTACCTGCATTCCATAACATATACCTAATACAGGCATTCCACATGTAAAGATACCAGCATCATACAGGGGGCACTCCTCCCTGAGAAGTGAGGGGCCCTTATTAGTTAATATAGTTACTTACCTGCATTCCATAACATATTCCTAATACAGGCATTCCACATGTAAAGATACCAGCATCATACAGGAGGGCACTCCTCCCTGAGAAGTGAGGGGCCCTTATTAGTTAATATAGTTACTTACCTGCATTCCATAACATATTCCTAATACAGGCATTCCACATGTAAAGATGCCAGCATCATACAGGGGGGCACTCCTCCCTGAGAAGTGAGGGGCCCTTATTAGTTAATATAGTTACTTACCTGCATTCCATAACATATTCCTAATACAGGCATTCCACATGTAAAGATACCAGCATCATACAGGGGGGCACTCCTCCCTGAGAAGTGAGGGGCCCTTATTAGTTAATATAGTTACTTACCTGCATTCCATAACATATTCCTAATACAGGCATTCCACATGTAAAGATACCAGCATCATACAGGGGGCACTCCTCCCTGAGAAGTGAGGGGCCTTATTAGTTAATATAGTTACTTACCTGCATTCCATAACATATTCCTAATACAGGCATTCCACATGTAAAGATACCAGCATCATACAGGGGGCACTCCTCCCTGAGAAGTGAGGGGCCCTTATTAGTTAATAGAGTTACTTACCTGCATTCCATAACATATTCCTAATACAGGCATTCCACATGTAAAGATACCAGCATCATACAGGGGGCACTCCTCCCTGAGAAGTGAGGGGCCCTTATTAGTTAATATAGTTACTTACCTGCATTCCATAACATATTCCTAATACAGGCATTCCACATGTAAAGATACCAGCATCATACAGGGGGCACTCCTCCCTGAGAAGTGAGGGGCCCTTATTAGTTAATATAGTTACTTACCTGCATTCCATAACATATTCCTAATACAGGCATTCCACATGTAAAGATACCAGCATCATACAGGGGGCACTCCTCCCTGAGAAGTGAGGGGCCTTATTAGTTAATAGAGTTACTTACCTGCATTCCATAACATATTCCTAATACAGGCATTCCACATGTAAAGATACCAGCATCATACAGGGGGCACTCCTCCCTGAGAAGTGAGGGGCCCTTATTAGTTAATATAGTTACTTACCTGCATTCCATAACATATTCCTAATACAGGCATTCCACATGTAAAGATACCAGCATCATACAGGGGGCACTCCTCTCTGAGAAGTGAGGGGCCCTTATTAGTTAATATAGTTACTTACCTGCATTCCATAACATATTCCTAATACAGGCATTCCACATGTAAAGATACCAGCATCATACAGGGGGCACTCCTCCCTGAGAAGTGAGGGGCCCTTATTAGTTAATATAGTTACTTACCTGCATTCCATAACATATTCCTAATACAGGCATTCCACATGTAAAGATACCAGCATCATACAGGGGGCACTCCTCTCTGAGAAGTGAGGGGCCCTTATTAGTTAATATATAGTTACTTACCTGCATTCCATAACATATTCCTAATACAGGCATTCCACATGTAAAGATACCAGCATCATACAGGGGGCACTCCTCCCTGAGAAGTGAGGGGCCCTTATTAGTTAATATAGTTACTTACCTGCATTCCATAACATATTCCTAATACAGGCATTCCACATGTAAAGATACCAGCATCATACAGGGGGGCACTCCTCCCTGAGAAGTGAAGGGCCCTTATTAGTTAATAGAGTTACTTACTTGCATTCCATAACATATTCCTAATACAGGCATTCCACATGTAAAGATACCAGCATCATACAGGGGGGCACTCCTCCCTGAGAAGTGAGGGGCCTTATTAGTTAATATAGTTACTTACCTGCATTCCATAACATATTCCTAATACAGGCATTCCACATGTAAAGATACCAGCATCATACAGGGGGCACTCCTCCCTGAGAAGTGAGGGGCCCTTATTAGTTAATATAGTTACTTACCTGCATTCCATAACATATTCCTAATACAGGCATTCCACATGTAAAGATACCAGCATCATACAGGGGGCACTCCTCCCTGAGAAGTGAGGGGCCCTTATTAGTTAATATAGTTACTTACCTGCATTCCATAACATATTCCTAATACAGGCATTCCACATGTAAAGATACCAGCATCATACAGGGGGCACTCCTCCCTGAGAAATGAGGGGCCCTTATTAGTTAATATAGTTACTTACCTGCATTCCATAACATATTCCTAATACAGGCATTCCACATGTAAAGATACCAGCATCATACAGGGGGGCGTCGTCATCGTTTACGCTGCTAGGTCCTCCTGATATGATGATGGCTCTGTCAACAAGAGTAAAACAACATATATTTACAATACAGTAGCCTCCCTTACACTGTGAGTTTGAAAAACTTTGCCCACCAGTTGGGCGGGTACTTTAGAAACTTCACCCACCAAACACATAAGTCACCCGCTATGGGCAGGTGCTATTTCCAGGCCTGGATGTCATATCCAACTCAGGCAGGGACGGATTTGCCAGTTATTTGGCTGATAACACTCTTTGTATTTGGAGTATATTAAAGTTTTAAAGTTGAACTGATTAAAAAATAAAATCTCAAAATAGTAATTTATTGTGGAATACCATTCCAACCCAGTGTCAGTTAGGCAAACTTTGCAAGGCTAAATAACATTATCATTGGATTGGGCTTCATGGCTAGTCAGAGGGTCTATGAGTTTATAACAAATGATGCACTTTAATTAGAACAGCCTTTAATAACAATCATACAATTCCACAAAATTGTAGCTTAACCCTAACTCTACTACACCATATGGCAACTGTGCGAAATAAATGTTTTTAATTATAACCTGGCATGCAGGTTTTTGGGCTACAAAACGGACCCAGGCTATATTAAAACGAGGCGAATATACTCGCCGAGTGTCGACTGACAGCTGTGGTGTAGTGGCTAGGATCTGGGCCCTGGTGCTGGAGGTCCGTGGTTCAAATCCGGTGGGGGGGGGGGTCGGGTGACCTTTCTGGTGAATGTTGGGGGTCGGAAAAGAAATCTGTTGCCGTGTGGTGATCAAGAGTTAGGGTTAGATTAGTGATATCATCCTGGTAGTACACCAAATAAAAATAAGCCTGGTATCATAACAGTGTTTCAAGTTCTACAAGGATCTATTCTTGCAAATATTCCTACTAGTAGAGTTGGAATCCTAGTTTAGAAAAAAATGCAACACACTTATGAAATGGAAGAGAATCCATAGATTCTCGCAGTCGCACAATTATGTACATGAATAAATGGATTCTTGCAATCTGTGATGAATTCTAACCTTGTACAACCAAAACTCAGGGGTACAATAAATATCAGAAAGAACAGTCAGATGATTTACTCACTTGAATCCTTTCTCTTTCAATATATATGCCGGTGTATCCAGTGGTAATATCTCTGTGTCTACACATAGCTCCCGCACCTTCCTATCTATTACTTTGCCATACTGTGCACCAGCGTCCAGAATTACAATTTTCTCACATGAGGCTTTCTTGTGGGTGTTTGTTTCTTTCTTTTTCGCATCACCCTCATCTGCAGCACCCCCATTGTTGGTAACCTCACCGTTCATTGTGCAACCAATTTTGGAATGACAGGCTGGGACAGACTTATCTGAAGAAGAAAAAATTGAATCAAAAGAAATTTGTAAGTATCTGACAAAATCATCCAGCTAGAAAATATTGTATGATTTTGTATGATGTCGTGGTCTAAACCAGTGTACCTACACTGAATGATTTTGTATGATGCAGTGGTCAGTCAGGCATAAAACAGTGAGTGATTTTGTAAGTGGTCAACAAATTTATATTATTGTAGGGTTTTGAATGGATAGTCAATGGATACAAAGTTGTTGAATAAATTTGTATGGTGAAGCATTTCTTTATTGGTTTATTGTGTAGGATTTTTGTACGGTCTCTAGTGGTTCATATATAAAATAAATAAATGTATAATACACTGAGCCAAAAAAGATTTTTTTTAACAGATCACCAAATAAAATGTTGTGCATGAAAATGTCCTAAATTTGGATACAATATTACTGCAATGTATTGCTTCAAATGGCAGTCAATAACCAATTGTTTCCTTCAATGACACAAGAGAAATGTGCACTGACTCAGACAACGTCTTGCATCACAGGTCACAGCAAACAATTTCAGCAAAAAAACTCACTCACTCACTCCGTCGATTTCTGTCGGGCATTAACGATGGCTCTCCAGATACGCCTATCTAACTTAATGCTACATACCCCTGGTTCAAATGCACATCTTACAACACATGAAATGTGAAAATCAGCACTTGAAGATTATACCCTATGAATACAGAAGTTGCAATCAAAAAGCAAACACGGTTATGGGACAAAGGAGACATAACCTTTGCCCTGATAATAGGAAATAAAAAATAATCATTTTCATTAGATACATGTACATTAACTGGTGCCTGGAGTGGCCTGGTAGTGACCCTGTACAAGAAGGCAGTGTCCACAATATCTTCCATGCAGGTCTTTATCTCAGCAACATAAAGTTAAAAACATTTCAGAGAGTCAAAACAAACAATGAAGTCATTAATAACGGGTATGTCCACCTCCAGCTTGCAGGCAGGCTGTGCACTCCTTCTCATGCTTCCAATCAAGTTCCTGGTGGTAGCCTGGGATGAGCTTGGATGATGTGTATCAAGAAGAGACAATCCACCTGTCAATAGACAAACACTTATTGCAGCACTACAGGAAGAATGGAACAATGTTCCCCAGGCTACCATCAGTACGTATAAATTCATCAAAAAATCATGCAGCAAGCATGATCTGAAACTATGACCCTCTATAGCCCACTCCTACTGGTATGTTAAACTATAATTAGGCAATTACGAAAATAGCGCCCCTCTTTTGGTAGAATTATAAAATTCCCCATTCAATTATACAGGGCTTTTAGTCAAACTTTGGGATGGACTTACTCATTTAAAGGCTCACCTACATACAAACGTGGGAGAAGTTGAATTTGTCTTTAGGTACAAAAATGTATGTATTTGGCATCTTTTGGTAATAAATTTGGGTTCCTCCACGACGGAGAGTACAAGAGTGAAAGATACCTAGAGGAACGTCCTATGGCCTAAAAAGGGAAATTTGAAGATTATTTAACTTGATCCACCAGAAATGTCAGCAATACTGGCCCTATATCCTTAATTGCAGCATAGCGAAATTTGAATCCTAGCGAAATGTTCACTTGTTGCTTTACAGTATTCTTGGTGGTCTACAAAAAATGTATAGAACCCTGCTGCCATCACCATACACAAGCATGATGACAACAACAAACCACAGGCTATAGTCTGTGAACAAACATACAAAAAACAAAGACTCATTTCAAACAGCCCTCAATTGTTGTTATAAAAGTACAGTGAAGAGCAATTCACAAAATATTCACCAGCAGAAGAACAATAAGGTATTGCCAAAGTATAATTTAGTTCGGGCCACAAGTGTTTGAAATGTTAGTAACTCTCCAATTTATGCAGTATACTCTAGGTAGTAGGCAGTATGCAAATCTTCTTCTACTTCTACTTCTATTTGTATACTGGCTGGACTCTATGACTATGAGAGTATGACGCCAGGCTTGTGCGGGGGTGTGGTGGGGATTATTGTCCAATTAGTTGCTTAAATGATTCCAGTGATGGTGCCTGGACTATTGTGTCATCTAAGGCATTTCACTCAGGAAAAGTTCTTGGAAAGTAAGAGTATTTGTGCACATTTATTCGGGCACTTGGTTGGATGAAGCTTTTGTTGTTTGTATGACGAGATCGCTGTGTTGTCGGTGTCAGGTAGCGGTCACTGGAGATGTCGACCAAGTTGTTGTTGATCTTGTACATCAATATGAGGCAAGCTTTTTTTGTCTCTCTTCAAGTGACGACCAGCTTAGCTCCTCAAGTAGCTTTGTAACTGTGCCTGTGGTTCGGGTGTAGTCAGATTTAATAAATCTAACTGCTCCTCTCTGGACCATTTCAAGATTTTTTTGTGTGTCCCTTTTGGTGGGGGTCCCATGCCACAGAGGTGTACTCTACCAGAGGCCTGACAAGACATATGTACGCAGTTTCTTTAAGGTTTTCAGGGCACTGGTACAGATTTCTCCGTACGACTCCAAGTATGCGACTGGCTTTGGATTTAGCATGGCCAACATGGGTGTTCCATCCCAGGTCATCTTGGAGATGGATGCCTAGATAAGGATGAGAGTTGACGAAGGCAAGTTTCTGGTTGCATAACTTCTAATATTTGCTAGGGTTGAATTGCATCTGCCATTTATTCTGCCAGGCTGTCAGCTTGTCGAGATCATCTTGGAGGGCTCTGGAGTCAGATGGTGAACAGACGGTCCTGTACAACAAGCAATCATCTGCGAAAAGTCTCGACGTTGATGTTAGCTGGTCTGGTAGATCGTTGATGTACAGTAGGAATAAAAGAGGTCCTAAGACCGATCCCTGGACACGGTACTCCCAGGGACTGAGTTTTGAAATTAGCAGGAGAGCAGTAAAGAACTCCCCTGGAGCCTTTAAGGGGAGCAGTAGGAGAGCAAACAAAAAAGATCTTCCCAGGTAATCAAGGAGAGCATTTTTGTTCGGATCCATACAATTGAATTACACTCACCGGAAAACAAGTAAATTTGGGAAACGGTTTCTGGGAAAATTTGACATTTGGAGATCGCACCAAACTTCACTAATGTACGTGATCCCATCATGATTATTGATATTTTTTGCAAAACCAATGTCTTTAAAATTCCAACTCCTAAGAGTGGTGAATTTCCACCATCAACAAAAACATTTTACAACCGCATATGGTTTGTTGGTTCTTTGTCAAATCGACCGGTCAATTGATACTGATAAAAAGAATTCTGGGTATTATTCTGCATCAATTGTACGGTGTTTACATGTCAGTCGCTGGCGTGTTTTTTAATGATGAGAGTTGCCGTTGAATGGCTCAGGTAGCCCACAAAGCTTACACGACGATCTAAAAATGCTTTTCTAGCTATGCGATCTATTTTACAATGCAGGGCTTAACATTTTTGCGAGAATTTTGGGCGAATTTTCCCGTTTCATTTTTATAGAAAAGCTGTCAAAGAGAGCACTCTTGCATGATCTGTCGATCGTGTTGAGGGATCAGATTAATAAGCTTTGGACAATCACAAGGCGCGTGATATATCGCGCGGTCACAGACAGTTTAAGGCGCGCAGTAGCGCGCGATCGCTCTCGCACGCCTTAAAACTCAGTCCCTGTACTCCAGAGTTGACAGCTACAATTGGTGATGTCTGGCTTTCAAGTACAACCCTCTGTATTCTTCACATCAGAAAAGAGGAGACCCAGTTGGTGAGTTGGTTGTTCACATAAAAAAGGAAACCTATACATTTACCTTGATTGTAAATTTGCATCATCGGGACTCAGATCGAGGCTGTGATTATGCGCAGTCGGTTCAACAGACTAATGAATAATGCAGTACGAAATTCACGCTAACAGCGCTTGCATATCTGACCGTGCAGTCTGTGTGTGTAAACAATGGCGACTTTACACACACTGCAATATAAGATCGCGCGTGCTCACTACACTGCTGCACACACAAAGTCTACGTTACAGCTAGTCGCAGTAACATGTGTCTCAGGACTTATAGTACTGAGTCACAGAACGTTACTATGATGTGACTTCGGTATTTAAGCTTTGACGAGCCCAAAATCTACAAAGTACAATTTCTGCGACTCCTAGCATCTTCCAAAATTATTTGTACTCACCCACAATGACATGACTGTATAACATGACATGACTGTATAACATGACATGACTGCTAAGAATCATAGAATTTGTTTGAACTTATTGATTACAACACTATTACACTTACATCTGATAAAAATAGTAATTTAAATCCACTTTTCAGACACTTAGCTTCTCCCTCGTAAATGCTGAAATCTTGCGCATGCGTCTTTCAAATTAAACAATCATGACGTATGGGGTGTGCGAAATTCGGAAAGCATGACAAGCGATTTGTTTGCACGTCGAGAAATTGATTTTGCACCCAAGTTAATCAATATTGATGAGATTATAAGATAATCTTATCTTTATTCATCGGAAATAGTAGACTCTCTCCCGTTGAATAGTATTATTAGTGATTTTAACCATTGTATTGAATTATGAATATTTACTTCATGTAAAATACGGACTGCCTCAATCAATGCATTAAACATACACGATGTGCCCAATACCGCCTGTAGGTGTTTGTTTGTAAATACGCCCTCACATGGACGACCCCTGACCTTGTAATTTAATCCTTCCGGTTTGGCTATGGACTTAGTTTAATTCTCCGAAATTGGCATGTGGCAAATTCTCCGAAATACAACGTTTTTGAATGATTATCTTCATTTTAAATGGTATGTACATCAAGCTATGAGTCTAAAGCATTGATATCACCTTGAACACCGTTTGGGAAATAAATACACCGTTGCAAAAATCTCATTGCTTATTTCCGTGTATCACTTACTGGTAACGTTCTAGGACTTGAGAATCAGTAGTTGATAATGTCCAGGTGTTAATGATAGATGAGATTCGCAGGTCCTATGTTACTAGGACTACGTTACAGCGGCAGTTCTTATTTTCATTTTTTTACCACGAGTACGAGTAAAAAGCAATGCATATCCCAAACCCCCCGAAAACAACAAATTTGTCCCTGATGTTACACACATGACTTTAATCAGAACACTCGATAGATCGTCATATCAAATGACCAGCTCATAAAAAAAATGTTAAGTATGATTTTTCAGCCAAATTTCATGACTAGGCCTAGTCCATGCAGTACCCATATCCATGATATGGGTACATGTTAAAGCAACTCTGTAAAGTGGAACCAGAACTGTGACTTGAACCATGACCCTCTAAAAGTGAGCTATCATGTGACTACTAGTAATTTACATAAATAATTAATGTCTAAATTCTGTTTTTACGGACATGTTTAACTTAAAATTTAGTGTTCACCTGGCTCTTGACCAATATGTATCTATTATTTGGATGAAATTTAATCCGGTAGCCTTGCACAGAAAAATAAAAACCTAATTGAGTAATTGACCTTGTGTTGTTGTTTTGTTCAAAATGGCCGACAAAAGGTGATTTTGTGTTTTATACCCCTGTTTTACTTGCTAGTCCTATATAAAAAAATTCCAATGCGACTTTTCTGAACAATTTTGCTAGCTCTTAATTTCATAGCAATGCCATGACTAAATAGTGAACATTCAAGGACAACTTTGATTCTCCTACCAAAAAGGTGAGTGGGACATAAAAACGGAGGATTTTCAGGTGACTAAAATTTGTCTAAAATGGTTCCCTTCAACATTATGCATTGAGCCGATACCCAAATCACAGATTTGGTATCTATCGAGACTAGACTAGGCCTAGTTATAAAAGAAGAATCGCTAACGATTTGTTACAGTTTGGTTACAAAATCAGCAGAACCCCCCCCCCCCCCCTCCCAAAACTGACCGAATATTCCATTTCACCAGACTTTCGCTAGTATGGTGGGCGGCCATCTTTGCTTTCATTCATGATAAATAAAATACAACACGCATGCTCAAAACTACCGAGAATAAACGAAGTTTTCTGATGGTACTTCACCAGAATTTGGCCCAGTCGCAAGCGATATCGAAGCATGCCCGAACAATGACGTTATGTAATAAATGAGGCCACATTGAGACCACTGCGCCGGCGCACCCCCAGCGAAGCGTTATTATATGGCATGCAATGCATCGTTCGTTTCTGTGTTGTTGATTGATGCCGTAGAATCTGAGCTTGTTTATTATGAGACGATGGCGAGGTACGGTGTCAAAGGCTTTTGTGAAGTCTAGTATGATGATGTCGACAGACACCGACACCGTATTATAATAAAATAAGCCTAAAAAGTAAAAGCCTCAACAAGGTCAAGGTCAGGATCCCCACCTAGTCCTAGTAACATAGGACCTGCGAATCTCATCTATCATTAACATCTGGACATTATCAACTACTGATTCTTAAGTCCTAGAACGTTCCCAATAAGTGATACACGGAAATAAGCAATGAGATTTTTGCAACGGTGTAAAAACCAAAGTATTTGATTCACAAACGATTTTCGAAGTGATATCAATTGTATAGACTCATACCTTGATGTACATACCATTTAAAATGAAGATAATTGTTCAAAAACGTTGCATTTGGAGAATTTTCCACACGCCAATTTCCTCCGTGTTGAAACTAAGTCCAAACAAAACCGGAAGAATGAAATGACAAGGTCAGAGGTCGTACACGTGAGGGCGTATTTGTAAACAAACTCCCACCAGGCAGTATTGGGCTCATACAGGGTGTTTATTGCATTGATTGAGGTATCCGTATTTAACATGTGCTAACTATTCATGATATAATACAATTGAATGTCTCCTTGCAATGAATAAATATGAGATTATCTGGTTACCTCATCAATATAGATTAAGTTGGGTGAAAAATCAATTTTTTTTACGTGCAACAAAATCGCCTGTCACGCTATAATAATTTCGCCCAGGCCTAACGTCATCGTTTGTTTACTTGGAAATACGCATGCGCAGATTTTAGTATCTTCGAAAGTGAACTTAGCCGACCCGAATCGGCATAAAAGTGGATTTAAATTACTATTTTTATCAGATGTAAGTGTAGTATCGTTGTAATCAATAAGTTCAAACAAATTCTGTGATTCTTAGCTAAACAGCCATGTCATTGTGGGTGAGTAAGAATGGTTTTGGAAAATGCTAGGAGTTGCAGAAGTTTTACTTTGTAAATTTTGGGCTCGTTAAAGCTTAAATACCGAAGTCACATCATAGTAACGTTCTGTGACTCAGTACTATAAGTCCTGAGACACATGTTACTGCGACTAGATCCCCACCAGGATGGGATGAGGTCCGAGGATGCTGCTTTGCCTTTCGGCTTTCTTTGACTTGAGCACGCGTTTAAGATTTTGAACTGATTTTAGCCATTTCTGTTTTATGTTTCTTGAGTCGTGTGCTAAACAATCTCTCCGACTCCGATCTCTTGCCAAAATTGCTGAAAACACAGCTGTTAATTAAAAGTGTACCACCCAAAAATGGTGCAGAATTTTGCAACCTATCTATATTTGGCAAATGAATGATGACAACAATCTACATACATGGAATTCGGTCTAGTTTTTATATTTGCAAACCACTTACGAATTCACATTCAATCTTACCTGAAAACAAAACAATTCAGGATAACCTGTAGACACTTGACTAGTCAGGGGTGATCGTTTCGCCTTGCTTAACGACTGTTTTAGCTACATGAATTTACCACCGCGGGAAAACTTCAGAAGAAGAAATATATTTCATCAGGTCAGAAATATATCAACAGCGCATGTGCGGTGACATTACCCATTACTTGTCTCTTCTACCAGGCTTATTTTAATAAAAAAGGTGTATGAACCTTCTGAACCTTCTGAAGATTTAGTCAGCAGGGCAGGATTAAATCCGCAAATCGCTAACTTGTGTGTGCGCGGCATGCTAGTTTGTGTTTTGGAGTAGTCTATGCTTGAAGGTGTCGTATGATGGGGCTGTGCCGGTCGTCGCGTCTGTCAAGTCGTTCCAGCAGGGATACTATTAACTTTGGGATAGGAAAGTAGTATACTAACGTACGTAGCGAAAACGGACCCTTTTGCATATTTGAATAAATTATAGTAATCGTCCGGAATGCGTCCGTGAACGGCGTTTAACGCGTTTAACAATGTTTAACCAGGTTTAACGGCAGGTTAAACGGCATGTTAGTCAGCATAGGTTTGGGGGCGCTGTAGACGACGGTGGCCACGCGAAATCTAAATTTTTAATTCGTAGTGACTAACACGTAATCGCGAATTTTAAACTATCATTTTGACAAATACATCATAATTAAAAGGATTTTTATCGTTAACCGGGCGATGACTGTTAAAAATAATTCAAAATGGTGCACTCCCGTTGCCAAATTGGGTCGTCTGAGAGACGCGTGGCCAGCGTTGCGTCGTCTGCTACAATCATCACGCCTGACGGTATAATAGCGCCCCCAATTCTATGCTGACTAAGTTCAATTTAAAAGTGGACCCGATCGGCAAGCTCAGTGACATACCCCTGGTTCCAGGCTTTGATTGTCCTGGGGAAGAAGGAGTATTTGTAGACGTCCTTTTTGCGTACGGTATTTCTGCTTTGCCTTGCTGCCTGGTTTTTACTCCAGCCGGCGATGAAATTTTGATAACGGCTTCCTTGTTTATCCCAACAAGCTCATTCTGGATTTTGTACATCATTCCCAATCTGCTTTGTTACCTTGATTTTTTCAAAAATCGAGGTACTCTATCTCTGCCGTTTCTTTCATCATCTGCTTCTTCTGGCAATATTTCTACAAAATGCTTCTTCTCCTACAGTTTACATGCTACAATCACCATATTTGGTCAGTAGGACCCCCTACCAGACCTTCATTACAGGACTTCACAGTTTGGGGTCAAAGGTCACAGGGGGGTCACTAGGGGTCACAGCGTGATTTTCACTTAAAACGCATTTCCAATTTAGTGAAATGACCTAGGATCGTCAAAATCGGTCAACATATTCCTTATGACCGTACGCATATATAATAGTTCGGTTTTTACAATCAACAAATATTTGGGGTCACTAGGGGTCAAAATGTTGGTTTTCTAACCATATCACTTAAAATGCTTCTAGTCTCAGAGGAAATGGCTCATGAATGTCAGAATTAGTCAAAAGATTCCTTGGGTCCATGCACATACAGCGATCTCAGCGATTAAAATTGACGTGTCATGCGGGGTCACTAGAGGTCATTGACCTATACAGTGGTAAAACTTGATATATGCTCCGATTGGGACCGAGTTTGTTGCATCTTGTTTAGATTGATGAGCCAAGAAAATAAGTCAATCATGTTGACCAGGTCAAAGGTCAAGAAGAGGTCAATACGGGTCATTGAACATTACAGGGGTAAAAGTTAAGACATGATCCGATTTGGACCGGGTTTGTTGCATCTTGTTTGGTTTGATGAGCCAAGAAAATAAGTCAATTATATTGACCAGGTCAAAGGTCAAAAAGGGGTCAATAGGGGCCATTGAACTTTACAGGAGTAAAAATTAATACATGATCCGATTTGGACCGGGTTTGTTGTATTTGTTGCATCTTGTTTGGTTTGATGAGCCAAGAAAATAAGTCAATCATATTGACCAGGTCAAAGGTCCAGAAGGGGTCAATAGGGGTCATTGAACTTTACAGAGGTAAAAGTGAAGACATGATCCGATTTGGACCGGATTTGTTGCATCTTGTTTGGATTGATAAACCAAGAAAATAAGTCAATTATTTTAATCAGGTCAAAGGTCAAGAAGGGGTCACTAGGAGTCAAAACATTGATTTTCAATCCGTTCACCTAAAATGCTTCTCGTTTCAGAGGAAATGACTGATGTGCATTAAAATTGGTCAAAATATTCCTTAGGTCCATGCCCATACCAGTATTTCAGCGATTAAAATTGACATGTTGTATGGGGTCACTAGGGGTCATTGACCTATACAATTAAAATTTAAAATCCGATTTGCAAGACATGCTCCGAATTAGATCGGACCTGTTTTATCTTGTTTGGTTCAATCAGGCAAGAATAAAAGTCAATCATCATAACCAGGTCAATGGTCAAGAAGAGCTCACTAGGGATCATTTTCTCATTAAAATCAAGGTGCCCTGAGGGGCCTGTTTCACTAAGGGCTGCGATGCGTCGTACGAACAGTTCAACTGTTCTTTGGCACCACGAACTATTCTTTGACCACGAACTGTTCGTGGCTCTGTTACACAAAGACCAAAAGTCGCTGCGAACTGTTCGTAGACACAAAGAACTCGTCGTAGACCCACGAAGTCCAAAGAACACCCTTGGGGTGTTCTTTGGGTCTATTTTGGGAGTTTTTAAAGGTAATTTGCATAATGAATTGAAATAAATTGACCCCAGTATTATTTTCCCGCCATTAGCTATCATTCTCTCCAACATGGCGTTTCACATTTTAGGTTTAGCTCAGGAAAGACAAGTAGGTAGAGCATTAGCTCGAGAAAGAGTTTTTAGAGATAGAAGCAATCCGCTGGATACGTGCAATGACGCGGAGATGTATAGCATCTATCGGTTTACTCGACAGGGTGTGATGCACCTAATAGATGTTTTTGGAGCAGAGTTGGAGCCATCTACATTACGAAGTCATGCTATTGCTGCTCCAATCCAGATCTTCACTACTTTGCATTATTTTGGTCAACATGCAAATGTAATTGCAACTGGGAAGGATACGTGTATTACTGGTGCATCGGTTTCAAGAATTTTGCATCGCGTTACGAACGCCATCATCAGACGTAAAGATGACTATATTAAATTTTCATCGTCTGCCAGAAAACTTGCAAAAATCCAGAAAGGTTTCCATGACATTGCTGGCTTCCCCGGGGTCGCTAGTGTGGTCGACTGCACTCATGTTGATCTAAAAGGTATGTGCCTAGGCTATTTTGATATAAAATTAGTGTTCGTAAATCTGATGCTCTGGGTTTAGGGTTTAATAAGTTTCCCTTATTTAATACTAGGCTTTGATGTGTGATATTGAAGAGTGTTAAGCCTAGATGATGAATGGGGTTTAAATAAAGTGTAAATTGACTATTGTTTGATAAGAGCCGTAGGCGAACTTGTATTGTCACTGTACCAATTGAATGTGTAATTTGAGTTTAACAAATATCACACATCAGAATTATTATTGTCTGTGTATTTATTAATTAACAACAAAAACGTATTTTATGCAAGTATGTTAATAATAATAATAAACCATGCTTATTAAGCGCACTCCGTCGCAAGACCCCAGTGCGCTGAACAAAAACAAAAACAAAAGAAGAAAAGTACAAAATATGAACAAAGATACAAAACATTATAAAGTCATTTGCTGAAAGAGGTGAGTCTTGAGCGAGCTCTTGAATTGCTGCAGTGATGTGGCATTTCTAACATGAGATGGGAGCCGGTTCCAAAGTTCAGGAGATGCATGAGAGAATGATCTTTGGCCATAGGTGACAGTGTTAGTTTTCCTCCGTTGTAAGATGACAGATGCATTTGACCTAAGAGTGCGTGTGGGTTCCTTGATGGAAATAAGGTCGCATAAGTACTTTGGAGCCTGGTTATTTAGTGCTTTGTATGTCAAAAGCATAAGTTTAAAAACAATACGGCTCTCCACAGACAACCAGTGAAGATCTTTTAACACTGGGCTTATATGTACACGCTTCTTTGTCAAGGTTACCAACCGGGCAGCGGCATTTTGGATGCGCTGTAATTTGCTTAATTGAGAAGCTGGAAGTCCATATAATATACTGTTATTTGAGTCCAGACGAGAAGAGACAAATGCATGAACGAGTTTCTCAGTGCTATTACAGTCCAGATATCTGCGGATACGGCCAATTTTTCTGATAGCGTGTGAAGCGAGACGGCTGATGTTATTTACATGAGGGACTAAAGTGAGATGCTGATCAATGATGACACCAAGATCTTTTGCTTTAGTGACAGTATCAACGACAGAGTCACCAACGTTTATGGAGGGGGTGGGAACATTTTCAGAGTAGCGGGATGATAAATGAACAACCTCTGTTTTACTATCATTCAAGGCAAGCTTGTTCTTCAGTGTCCAGTTTTTAATCTCTTTGATGCAGTTCTCGAGTTCAGTTAGAGAAGGAGAGGTATCATCATTTGGATTCACACTGATGTACAATTGGGAATCATCAGCGTAGTACATACCACTAACTCCAGGGAAGCGTTTCACAATGTCTTCAATTGGTGACGAATATAGGGTAAAAATCTGCGGACCGGCAACTGAACCCTGAGGGACACCGCTGAGTAATTGATGAGGATCTGATTTAGAGTCAGCAATCTTAATCACTTGTTGTCGACCGCGAATGTACGAATCGAACCACCCGAGTGCATTGCCTGTTAAACCATATCTAATCTTCAGCCGCTGGATGAGGATGTCGTGGTCGATGGTATCAAAAGCGGCACTTAAGTCCAGGAGGACAAGTATCGCATCCTTTTTTGTATCAAGAGTCAACAGAAGATCGTTCGAAACACGGAGAAGTGCCGTTTCACAGCTGTGGTTTTTACGATACGCACTCTGAAATTGAGGGTACAGATCATCTTGTCTTTGTGTCAATACCAACACAAAACTGTATTATTTTTAAAAGCTAATAAACGGTACAACAACATCCTATGCCCACTGAAACGATCCACAACGGTCCCCAACGCTTCTATTAAATAGCGCCATCTATAATAGCGTTGGTACATTTTGGATGCGGGACTTGTGATCAGATAATTATGCATATTCATTACGAAAGGTGATGAATAATGTAAATCGTAAGTCGGACTTTTAACCAATGAGGTGACATCAACTTTCTTGTCTGGGGTGGGGTCATTAATTAGGTGGTTTTTTTATCTATACTTAAAGATGCGAGTCTGAAAATTCCGCGGTATGGACAATAAGTTGTGTTGAGATGCATTTAGGTTTAGCTTCTGTGTATCACCGTTGAAATATGGTTGTGTTGTTAAGCAATTTGATTTCAACATCTTTTCAACTACATTATGTGCTTTGTTGAAGTAACGTTGAATATTGACGTTGATTCAACGTTGTTGAATGGACTTGTAAAAATCATGTTTCCAAAAACCAGTCTGGAGCTAATTTGCATATTTTACTTGGCCTTATATTAGCCCAGTAAATTGAGCAAATCGCTCATTAGTATAATTGCGACGGTACAAAAATTAGTACTGGTGATCGTTTGTACCATTTCAATTATGCTAATGAGTTAATTTGCACCTTTTATTAATTTAAATTTGCACCTTTTATTAATTTAAACTTATTATCTTATTTGAATTAAGTCGATGTGTTAATTTAACACTATGGAATGTATATTGATATACACTTGTATATGTATATTTTCGCGTAGAAAGTAGTGAAATTGCCAATTGCCATGATTTCTAAACATACTATCGATCCCATGAGCCAAAAATGTTCCCCCTCTGACGCCGTACGGTCTTGAGGGCGAGAGATATTTTCCAAATCTTACTTTGTTGTTGAATTAAAATAAATAATTCTTTCTTGAATTTCAAAATACAGGATCAAAGTATGGAGAAAACGAAGAAAAAAACCCCGAAAAACTATTGATTCATTAAGCTCAATATTTCCCCCCTCTGACGCCGAACGATCTTTAGGGCGAGAAATATTTCTAAATCTTACATTGTTGTTGAATTAAAATAAAGAATTCTTTCTTGAATTTCAAAATACAGGATCAAAGTATGGAGAAAACGAATTTGCGTACGTTGACCGCAGAAGTAACCACTCCATCAATGTCCAGCTCATGTGCGACCACAAATATCGCCTGACTAATGTATCCGCTAGGTGGCCGGGCTCAACCCACGATTCCCGGATATTGAAGAATAGCCTAATTGGGCAGCAATTTGCAAGAGGGGAACGAGATGGCATGATCCTGGGTGACTCTGGCTATCCTCTTCGGAAGTGGTTGCTAACACCATTCCTCAATCCCAGCACCCCTGGTGAAATAGCATACAACAAGTAAGTAGTAATTAAACCATTTTCCAAGCAATGATTTCCCCCGCAAGGATGGTATCGTTATAATATTAATTTGTTATCATGGTTAGTGCCCGTCCTGATTGTCTAGAGGCGATCTAAAGCGGGTTGACATGTAGGGGAGATGCGGGAGAGTTGAGCCATTTTTTATATTTTGTGTCACCATATGCGGAAGAAAAGTACAAACCTGTAAAAAATTAGTGTAAGATAAACTTTAGAGTGTTGTTTTCGTTATGAAACAATAACAGTTAGGATAGCAGTTAAGGCTTATTGATACGAAAGGTTTGAAAAAAATTGGTAAAGTGGCTCAACTCTCCCTACAATATGGGAGAGTTGAGCCACCATTACAGGAGAGTTGAGCCAGCATGATAAGTAAATGGCTGGTGAAAAAAACAAAATCATATTTTTTCAACTTTTGATTTATTAATCCTTAAAGTAAATATGGTGCTCAATTGTTATTATCATGGCACAAAATAACATTTTCTCTCATTTATTATACATTTTTTACCTTAAGTCCAAAAATAAAAATGTTACTGCATGTTTTCCCTATGCTCAACTCTCCCCATCCATGACCAATGGCTCAACTCTCCTCATGGTGACCATTTTGTAAATAACCCAATCCTGTCTGGTGTAGAACTTTTGGTAGTTTACAATAGTTCTCTAAAATAATGGTCATATATACCCCCTTCAATAAACAAATTACCGCTATTATATTCTAAGTCTTGCTATGGGAAAAAAGACAAAACATTTATTTTTCTATTTTTCACTCAAAAGTGAAAAAAAAGAAGATTTTGTTTAGGTATCTTTGATACTGAGCACACATGACAGTAGAGTTTTACACTAAGAATGTCGTATTGATGCTATATAACAATATATGCCAATATAAATTTTAGTAAGTTACTACTTTTCGAGTTATAGGGGGTGGTTCAACTCTCCCGGTGGCTCAACTCTCCCGCATCTCCCCTATAGATAGATGCCAATTTGACTTTTGTGGACAAAATGTTGGCACATTCAGATTTTCTGAAATCCTGTACCAATATAATAATAAATATTTACATGTTTGCACAGGAGCCAATATGGTTCACTCCCTTCAATAAACCTCTTCATAAAACTTATGCCGCCGCATGCTTATGGTGTAGGCTACAATGACACATTCCACACCGTGATGTTAAAAGCATTTCTTTTCTTCAAATTTTGCTACAGTCACTATTTAATCTACAGGCCAGCTAAACCATTGAACATGTTGAATGTATGGGGGCAGTGTGAATAAACTTGAATACAATGTTTAATAGAAGAATTGTTGCTTCTCCCTTTCGTTTTACAACCAATCATCATCATGGCAACTTCGCCTTCAGAACTCTATGATAACACCATAATTAAACGAATTAAGCCATCGAAATGACTAGAAATAATGCTGTGACATATTAAACCAACTACAAGATAATGTCTCCCAAGGCCTGATTTGTACACCGCTCCGTGTATTAACACGGCAGGTATAAAAGACAGAATGCTAAAACAATAGAAATGACACTGCCAGAAAGCTGTTTCTGTCGTTTTAGCATTCTGTCTTTTATACACATGGTGTATCGCCCAGTTATCAAATAAATTGATAGGCAATATACATTTCTTCGCTATTCTTTCAAAACCTTTGTATGTTTTTTCTGGCCCTTCACTCATGTAAAGCAAAACTGCAAATGGTTATGCATAGGAAGAGTTGCTTTATACATGTTCCGGGGCAAGAAAACGATACAAGATTTTGATAGATGTGATTTTGTCTAAATAGTTGGGTATGCACAGGGGTTCCCATTCCCTTTTACTTTTAGGGTCCTTAAACACATTTTCGATGTTAACACTAAAAGTAAAGAAAAAAACCCCGAAGCTCTAAAATGTTTAGAGCAGACCGCCTAAAGGTCATACATAGGAAGTATTACTTTTATACATGCTGAAGGGCTGGATGGAGATACAAGGTTTTGAAAGAATAGCGACGATTTGTCATTTGTCATGTTTGTTATCTTCATATTTTGCAGAGCACATCAAGGTACCAGGGTGCGTATAGAGCAAGTCAATGGTCAGCTCAAGAACAAATTTCCTATCCTGATGCGAGGCGTGAGGGTGGCACCAGACTTTGCCTGTGATATCGTGGTGGCCTGTTGTGTGCTCTTCCGCATTGCACAGCAACTGAAAGAACCCCATCTTGATCGCTGGGAAAGAGTACAACCAGACCAACATGCACCCACAGCAGATGCTGCTATCGATGGATCAGCCAGGCGAGCACAGATAGTAAATGAATTTTTCAGCTAGTGACACTAAAAGGCCTAATGGTAAAGATGCAGTCACCAGAAGGAGTGACACCGATTGACAATTCTCATCTTTATTTGCTCTAACTGATCATTTTGCAAAAGTTGCTGAGTCCTTTGCGATCGGATGGCTTATGAAAGATATTGATCCCAACATTGATGACAACCAATTCGGTAATCGAAAAGGCCGTTCAACCACTCACTATCTGGTCAAGCTGCTTGACAAAATATATAAGCACGCAGATAAGTCAAAAAGTCTCACACGCCTAGTCATTACTGACTTCAGCAAAGCTTTCGATCGAGTTGACCACAATGTTGCGATCCCCAAATTGTTGAACATGGGTGCTAGGCCTTCTATCATACCATGGATTTGCAACTTTCTGTCTCAAAGATTACAATGTGTCAGATATCGCGATAAGCTGTCCGATTGGGAGCAATTAAAAGGTGGGGTTCCACAAGGCACACTTACAGGGCCAGCTACTTTTTTAGCAGTGGTAAATGATGCTGCCATCAACATTGATGATGACAAACTTTCCTTAAAGTATGTGGATGATCTTACTATTATTGAGAATACATATGTAAATAAATGCAGCACAATTCAAAGCGACATAGACAAGTTCAGTCAATGGGCTGCTGATAGCAATATGTTGTTAAATCCATCTAAATGCATGTCTATGGATATCAATTTTACAAAGAACCCCAAGGAGCCTGTCCCAATTCAATTATGTGGCAAGGATTTACAATGTACCGATGTGGTTAAGATCCTTGGTATCAAAATATCTAGTGACTTAAAATGGGATATCCAGGTCAGCGATATGATCAAGCGTGCTAGTGGCCGATTGTTTATGCTCACTACTCTCAAGCGTTTCGGGCTGTCCACCGAGGATCTTATCACCATCTATATTGGTTATGTGCGTCCTCTCCTTGAATATGCCGTGCCGGCTTGGCATCCTGGTCTCACTGAGCGGCAGCATGTAATGCTTGAACGTATCCAAAAAAGAGCGTGTAAAATTATTTTAGGCTATAAATATGATTCGTACCAAAATGCTATTTTATCATGTAATATTCAACAACTCAGACCTAGGCGGGATCATATTTGTTTTATTTTTTGCCAAGAATCTTATGCGTTCAAGTACTTTTAATATGTTGTTACCCAGCCAAAGAGAGGTCGTAACTGGTCGTATGTTGCGCAATGGCAATCACCTCACAATTCCTAAAGTGAGTACCAAAAGACATGCCAACAGTCCAATCCCATACCTTGTCAAGCTGTGGAATAATAACTTGACCAATGACCACTAATTAATCATGTAAATGTACCATGTTTTATGTGCAATATCTTTTGGGGGAGGGGTGTGTATGTGGTGTATGTGGGGGAGTGTGAGGGGGGGGGGGGGGGGGGGGGGGTGCGGGTGGGGTATGTATGGTGTCAGTCAGGTGGTCACGTAAATGTACCATGTTTTATGTGCAATATCTTTTGGGGGAGGGAGGGGCAGTGTATGTGGTGTGTGTGGGGGTGTGTGTGGGGTGCGGGTGGGGGTATGTATTGTGTGAGTTTGGTGGTCACGTACATTGTACCGTGTGTTATGTGCAATTTCTTTTGGGGAGGGAGGGGGTGGTGTGGGGGGTGTGGGGGGTAATTGTGGTCTTTAATGTGGAGTGTATGTTGTATGCAAGGGTGGGTGTTTGCTTTTATGATATCATTGTTTTTAAAAAATCTATTATTGTATATCTTGCATTCTTAATGTATTTTTGTAATTTGTAATATTGTGCCAATTCAGCCGGCTGGCTGCGATGACAATAAACTATACCATGAATAATAATAAATAAAAAATAAAATATCCGT